>JAQGDQ010000275.1:0-257500 GCA_030141605.1 Tubiluchus corallicola | reverse complement strand
TGCGTTTCCCAAATGCAGGCGCTAGTGACCAGAACCCATCTAATTTACGAATGACGAAATGCATGTAACAGCGAAGAACTATCAGTACGAACGTGAAATTGTGTTTGGGTGGTAGTAATTCCTTCACGTAAGTCATTTTAGAAAAAAATAGTACGGTATGTTTCCTTTCAATATCTTAAAGAGTAGATTGTTTTGACCTACAGTTTAACATTGGGACCGGTTTTGTTTTGAGTAAAATAGTAGTTTCATCAAATTAAGTTTAAATTATTGCATTGCTGCATCATTCAACTTTTTCTACATTTTTCGGCAAGTGCTGCAATGCAAGGATTTTTCCATTAGCTTTAATTCATTTAACAAAAAGTTTATTGGAAAGTATAATATGTATACACGTGTAAACATATTACCGAGCATATAGCAGGTACCGGGTGGGTTACTTAGTTTATAGAGTTCGCTCTGTACGTAAAAAAAAAGATTGCTGAAGCACTTGGCAGAATATTGCACGGTAACTCAGAATATTGAGACGCCATTTCTCACCAAAATGAGCTCACCCAAGTGAATGCGATTTTAAATTGAAATTATTAATTGCACGAGGCGCTTATCACAATTTCATTGATGAAAACTTTCTAACATTTTCTCAAATGTTAGAATAAGCTCAACTTCCCGAGAAACTTGTCTATTGCTTTAAACACGAAAAATAAAAACAAATTTTACTCTTATTCTCTTCATGTGATGAGGTGGCAACCCTAATACACAGTCCTAAAACACTGACAAGAATAACATCACTGCTGGTTACACTGAACCTCCCTAGGGTTTCTACAGTGCAATGCTATTATCACGTATAGCATGCACATCATGGGTCGCTTAGAAGCCAGGTCGTTTATGAGTTTTACAACTGTTATCTGGAAGGATTAACAGGACTCAAGTGATAAGTCACGCTGTGACATAGGGATGTAATGTTACGTGATAACACTTGTTACACATTTCTTATACAGTTATTGCATTTAGCTTGGCCTAAGAAAAGACTAAGAAATAATAAATTTTAAAAAAATCACCTTGAAATTTGTTATCACTTGCTGTCATTGCATGCAGGGCTTGCGTTATAAATAACGCTGTATAAAACTTTGAATGTAATTCTTTGAAACAACTTTAGACAACATTGCCTGAGATTTGAAAAAATGATCACGCCCTCTTCGTTAACTAAGCAAAAGCATAAATTACATTGCCAATCAGATCAATGATGTTTTTTTTTGGTGAAACAGTGGTGCAAATTGGGATGGCTAAACTGATGTTTTGCCAGGTGATCAGGCAGGCAAGTTACTGTTGCAAGCGAAGTGTGCAATGTTATAAAAAATTAACTGCAACATCAAACTTTGTGGCAAATGTTACTGCGCAGAATCTTATCTAGTTAAAGACAAACGGCGCCATTGAAAAAAGAATGGGCGTTGAAAATGGGAGCGCTCAAGCTCGAGGTACGAAAGTGTATTAGGGCCATGATACCCGATTATAAAACAATCTGATTATAACCAAATTTTTTGCCATCCGATTGTAAGTTTTATTACTAAATCCTTCTAAAATTTTTCGCGAACATTGAAACAAGCCCATAACTTCCTAAAAGGCTAGGCTTTTCCTTTAAAATGACAATTGAGCAATTTTTAATGAACCCAATATCTGATCATATTCCAGGTTACAGCTAACAGCCTTTAAGGACAAATCTGAACCTTACCGTCAATTCTGCTTCACAAACACACACACACACGCACACACACACACACACACACACACACACACACACACACACACACACACACACACACACACACACACGCACACGCACACGCACACGCACACGCACACGCACACGCACACGCACACACCACACACCACACACGCACACACCACACACACACACACACACACCTATTAGCTGACGCCATCCTACAACAATGCTTCAGGTGCTGCCGTCTATATGTGACAATGCATACCTTACACAGATGATCCTGCAATAATAAGACAAGGTAAAAAGCAAAAATTTGCATAAATAATTGCACCATTATTACCTGGTTTATTTCCTTAATTTGAGTGAAATGGTTGAAAGTCCTTCTCAAATCATTACCAAAATCGTGAGCCCAGCGTTGCAACCTGCGACAAAAAAAAACAAACCCTGAGCACACGAGTGTTGACAATATTGTGATGCGTTCATACTAGTGCTAGTTTCCTTCAACTGAAAAAGTTCGATTTTTTTGCCGTTGGTGGCGCCTAAAAGCTTTCACCTCAACTAAACTTTAACACGATTGTTTTTATTTTGTTACGAATTTAAAGTAGCTAAGTTATACGAAGATCATGCGTTACACGTACGTTGCACATGTTCTAGCATTTAACAAACCTATCAACTAGAATACCCTCATATCAGTTAAAAAATTGACTGCTGTAAACAACAAAGTAAAATTGTTTAAAATGAACTTTCTCACATAAAATTGTTGACCACTTGAGTAAACATCAGAAATTATAGTAAAATTATATAATTATAAAATGCAATGTTCTAATATTTAAAAACTGGCAATATTTTTAACAAACGACAATTCGATTACAAAAAGAAACACAAAGATAAAAACCATTGGTATGGTAAGCAATATAAAGAGAAATAGCCCATTTTGGGGGTACAAAAGGTAAAAGCAATGCTTTAATGTAATATTTTGGTTTATTTTTAATCTTAGTTACATTTCTGAAGATTGCTCTAGTGCCTAAAGACTTCGATAAAGCGGTATTACCCGGGGCCAACAGCATAATGTTCTTGCCTCTGGCAAACAACGTGAAAAATGTCACTACTTTCTTGATAATAACGGATATGCAAGTTACAACAGCTGCCTTTCTTGATCTTAACTTTTTTGCTTTGCTCATGCAAACCTACAATCTACGATTATATACATTTGAATTCGATTATTGCTCTACCGATTGCAGAAAAGATTGTCCATTGAAAACCATGAGAAAAAACACAAATACGTAGCACGGCTAAAAACTCCGGGTGAGGTCAACTAAAACGGAGTATCACAAGGCACTACCTTGGGTCCACTGTCATTTTTAATGTATGTGAATGATTAACCACAATAAACCAGAAATGCCATACTGGACAAAATGCAGATAACATCAATAACTTTACTAACAGCAAAATTCTTTACGTATACGTAAACACAGTGAAACAAACAACTTTGGAATGTACGTCTTCATCTTCACATGAATCGGAAAAGAAACTAATAATCGAGAATAACTGAAAACTCGAAATCTGATATCAACAACAGAACGCCGTAATAGATTCGCGTATATTTTTCATTAGTCGTTAATCTGATACCCGTCTCTGTGTAAGTTGGTTTTCACAAAATTACATTGTGCCATAATCTCTCCACAAATGACAGTATCTCCGAACTCTAATGCCTAGAGGCAAGATTCTTGCTAATTTCGCTGATACTCTCTGTCGCTAATCATTTAAACGCATTTTCTGCTGTAAATTACTGATAATTTCTTGAATAAGGGTGGCTAAACTATTATGTAATTTGCTCAAACAATTTTAGAAAACGAGAATTTCTCGAAAAAGTGGAAAGACACGACGAAAAAATAACGAAAAAGCTCATGATACATTTCATAACCCTCGGCTACACAAAATGCTTTGTTAATGGTTAAAAGAAGACAGGATGGTTTTACATATACCACCCCATTTTCAAGTCCCATAAAAAGTATACATTTCAACACAATTAATACTGCAAAGAGTTTCTAATAATTAAATAATAGATTTATTATTATTATTATTATTATTATTATTATTATTATTATTATTATTATTATTATTATTATTATTATTATTATTATTATTATTATTATTATTATTATTATTATTATTAAAAACTTAATTAACAGCGGGCGAGCTCAACTATACGGCGGTGCCATAAGCCATTTATTGAAATCTTCGATGATTTCTGACAACGAAATGTCGAAGGTATTGTAAGAAACGGATTAAATAAGAAATATTATAATGGTTAAAATAATAAAAGCATATTTATGTACACTTCTAAGTATAGAGTGGCTATCACGTCCTGACAGCTTGTAAATGTATAGAAAGTTTGTTTCGTATGCCAGCACATCAGCGACAGCCTCGTTGGTGTATAAACCAATCAATCAACCTACATTGACTTACTTCATTACCTGTGCTATTTTTACACGGAGAAGATGTTGATTTTACACAGTGTTAGTACGTTACTCGGCCATTTTGATAATTACGTTGGTTTACGGAGGGGCAATATCATTAACTGAGTCGTTGCTTTCAATCTGCAAGGTTCTCTGCTTGTAATGACCATTTCGTTTAAGTCGCACTGACAGAACAGAGATAATGCTGGAAACTCGCTACGTAAATTGCTATAGTCAGATAGGAAAAGTGACTTTGTCGGAAATTTCCTACCGGGCGAGTAAGTGTGGATGTGTAATGACTTACTAGATCATGTCTCGTGATTTGGAAATGGCTTCAGCTGTGAAATTGTTTAAGCCTCTTCGCGAAAAGTGAAATGACATCAGTTTTCACGACTGCTATGCAACGTACATTTGGACACACCTGGGGTTGTGAGACGTCGCTTATATGCGGGACATGTCCCATATTTAATAATCTCGTCTCCTGCCCCGTACTGACCTTTCAGGGACAGCCAAATGTCCTGTATTTAGTTCATTTTCAAATTTTGTAATAAAAATATGTTTTTACTACCTTCTTACAGTTCTTAGTTGCAATTTTATAAGTAATTATACTTTCTTCTCTCAGATTCTCTTCAAGAAAATAACCCAAACGTAACGAGGAAACTAGAGTTGCTAGAAGTTTACACAAAACTGACGTGCTTGCTGCCTAATTTTCACAATTATTTTCATTATCTTGCTAATGCTTCTTACACGGTGTTCAATACTGCAAGAATTTTCCAAGTAGTGCTTTATTACCAACCAGTCCAACTAGCAATATTATAGGCCAAGATGCTCTAGGAGATTATTATAATAGCTATACAATAAAATAAAGTAGCAATAACATTGACACGCTACGTTTCTGAGAAAAAATGCAAGTAGTTCTTTATTACCATCCCTATTCCTCTTGTCAACTTTGTTCTTTGTCAACTCAATTTCTGCTGGTGCTACAACACTATACTAACTAATCTATATGCTGCCATAAAATAGTAGCATTTACAGAAACTCTTATGTAGATGTGGTTGGTTGACATCCTTCTGTCTCGGAAGACAATGTGCGCCAAGAGAGTCAGTTATTGATCACATGATGTTAAGCTGCAGCGTCGACTGTGTCTGAGCAGTCCGATCCTTGAACGTCTCCAGGGCGCACGCCTGGGCAAGGTGTATGGAGATCCTGTATGGAGTTGCCCAGACAACAGGAACCCCCTCTCTTCCTCGCTGGTGTAGTCCAAAGGAAAGCGGAGCGATACGTTTGGCACCAGGTTGGCTGCCGGAGTCAGTGAGCATGCTGCACTGGTCAGCCTTCGGGGCTCCACTCCTGACTTGGAACGTTTACTCCTCTACACATGGCCGTTGGATCACTTGACCTCCTCCGCCTTCTAGCCGTTGTCTGCTTGTGCAGCTCCTTGCCTAGTGTCGAGATACAGTGTGGGCATCCCGCAAGCCTACAGCACCTGGTATTCCTAGGCGGTCACTAGGCGGCGCATCCAAGTACTAACCAGGCTCTACGTTGCTTAACTTCGGTGATCAGACGACAACCGATGTTTTCAACGTGATTTGGCCGTAGTCGATGTAGGTAGTTACCATAAAATTAACCTGTATATATGGTACTGCAATTACAAAACAGCATTATGATTAAAATGGTAGGTAACCCCCTGAAAACATTGTGCTTCTGATTTATAGAAAGACTAGATAAGAACTGGTTTTCATTTTGGAAAATATCAAAATAAAACGTCAAAAATATGCGAACACAGCAAAACAAAAAGAAAGAATAAATAAAGAAAGGGAGGAAGAAAAAAGATAACAGAAAAACCAGAAAAACAAAGAACGAAAGAAGAATGATGGAAGAAAGTAAGTAAGCAAGGTTAACGGTGAAAGAGAACTACAAGGCACAAAGATGCAGCAACGAAGCAAAAAGCGAAAGAAAGAAAAGAAGAAGAAAAATGAGAGAAGGAAAAGAGAAAGAAGTAACAAACAATAGAGAAAAAGAGAAATGTACATAGCGTTGGTGCGCCATCTATATATATAAAACCTATTATCGACTAATTAAAAGCCAATGCAACTTTAAACTTTTTACTTACGTGTCAGGTGTCGGTAATGTTGTTAACCATTCTGCTTCTTCTGGTTTGACCTTGTTACGACCCAAATCAGACAAGGTCAAGATAAACACCATTAGAATGTGTAAGGTCATGGATTGACGCCTCATCCTGAAATAAAAACGTTCGTAAACAAGAATTAGTTTACCTAGAACACTGAAGACTAAAAGTCAGGCTATTCCAAGTATTTTGCATTTTGTTAACTTTAACACACTACCAACATCATTTGTTCAACTGCAGTTTATTCGACCATAATCTTTGATTCCACCGTCAACTCAGTTGACCAACTGCAATCGCGTGTGTGTCTTACCCTTAAGTAAGATTATATCTTTATTATACTTATAGTTATAAGTTATACTTATTATCTTTCTCAAGTTCATTTACGTACGTAACGAAAGAAATAAAAAAAACACGAATCAAATTGTTTTAAAATGACGTCACATGTTCTGTTCACGTGTTATCTTTCTCAAGTTCATTTATACGTACGTAACCAAAGAAATAAAAAAACACGAACCAAATTGTTTTAAAATGACGTCACATGTATATTAGAAAAGTGTAACGATGTCACTGCACATTCTGCCCCCTTTTCGCCACTGCTACGTTTGTTGTTGGTCACCCTTCGTGAGGTGGAACCTCAGACGTGAACAAGCTAAATAAAGTTTATATAACAAATTATCCTCCATCCAGAAGCCCATAGATGCGAAATCCGTGTGATAAACACGCAGAGTTAAAAGCAGCTTCATTAAGCTGGGGTAGATCAGGCTGGCCGATCTATTGTGTGACTTGCAAGTATTTTCTATTGCGTATTGTGTACTGTTACTAATTAATTCAAGTAAATCTTTAATGGATCCGGACACTAATTGAGAGTGTCAACGCGCCCCGAAATCCGGTAGAAAGCAAAGCATAAATTAATCCGTAGGTTACAAAAATGGGAGGTGTTCGTACAAAAGGGGGAACCACAAAGAAACGTAAAGTAGTAGTATAGTTTATTGACTATAAATACAATGATTGATACAAGAACTGGGGTAGCAGAAAATAACAAAATTTACAGTCCATTATTCTTTTCAAGAATTTATCACAGGTGGATCATATTGGGCCGCCGTCGGGTTCGCTCCGCCAGGGTCGCAGCAATCACCCCTGGACGGTTTGAACAAGTGCTATCGGTGGGCGAGGCCTCAGTTCGAAGTCGACATCCTAAAACAGAACTAACAAAGCAAGCAACTGGGAGACATTCACCAGCTTAAAAAGAGCGGTATAAGGCCCGACCAAAAGAATTTAGCTAACTTACTAACTTTCTAAAAACTAGATAACAGTGGCAAATATGAAATTTTTATCTTGAAGCTTGCCTAGTTTTAGTACAACACACTGCATACACTGCACACTGTACTTCAATTTTCGCTTTCGCAAACACGTGCAACGCGCTCGTGGAATATTTTTACTGTTGAAAATTATGTTCGTTTGTGACGTCATCGATAGTTGGGCTCGCCCGCCGTTAATTAAGTTTTTAATCAATTATTTAATTACCAGAAACGCTTTTGCAGTATTACTGATGTTAAATGTATACTTTTTATCGAATTTGAGAATGGGGTAGTGTATGAAAAATCATCTTGTCTTTCTTACTGTTAGACAAAGTTCGCTTCTCATAACCGAAACATACAGCTGGCTAAACATGAAAAACACAGAAAACCAATCTACCCTTGAGAGCCCACCACACCTTCACATTACGCTGAAACTGTTGGAAGGCCAGGGAGGAAGGGTGCTGGCTTGTCCTGTTTAGCGTTACAAACACCAACAGCCACCGAACTCAAAGAAACAGGACGCGGCACTTGTATTTATAGACTTGCAGATGAAAACAGGTGAGTATTCGACTTTAGAGCCAAACGGAAGCGGGGTTTATGAATTCCATTCAGGTAAGACTAGTACATTTAAAATTTATAGAGGTATTTTACTTTAACAAGACTAACAAATAACATACAGCCCGTATATCTGTGTCTTTGAGTGAGTGAAAAAGTTTGAACGCAAAACAGAGCGAAGCTCAACCCCGCAACATTATTAGTATATAAAATAAAATAGTTGTACCAACTTTATACCGGTGAAAAAGTGGTTACACATTTTAGTTTGATATTTTAAGCGAATAGTAAATATTAATAAAACCACTGTTAGTTTTGAAAAGTTTGTAACACTTGAGAGCAAATTTCAAATGCACGGTTGCTCTGCTTAATATTAGACAGTGCAGAAAAGTTCACTCTAGGATATTTTCTTCTAATTTCACATGTTTTCTGTTTGTGTCTCTTCTCATGTGCATGGTCTTTGGTTTCTTCGCCAGCCCATCTACCGGTCTCAATTCTTAAGTGATGTGCTTGTGATCTTAGGTAACCTTGTAAAATGGGACCATTCTTATAAAGAAACAAAAATGGGAGCACATTTTTCCAAATAAAGCGAAAAAACAAGAGGAATCTTGTTGGGAAACGAAATAATGGAACACTTTTTATAAAAAGCAAAAGCGGGACCACTCCTTATTAAGAAGCGAAAAAACAAGGTCATGTCTTTTAAAGAAACGAAAAATTGGAGCAGTTTCCTTTAAACTTTTTCGTTGCGACAATAATAGACTTCTAAATTTGTTTTAAAAAAAGACCTGCTTACCAGTGGCGTAGCTAATAGGGGAGGTATGGGGGAGCAACTGCTCCTCCGAGCACATTTTACAAAAGTGGTGCCTTTTCAGCAATTTTTCTAATTATTTAGTTAATGTGTACGATAAAAGTAGAATCTTTTTATTTGTTTTTTAATGACATGGCCTTGGAAGAATTTTCTGGAGTCACAACCGTGTCGCCTGTGTTTTTTACAAGAGTGTACATTTAGGCGACTCATTTGTCAAGGTTGACTGATTGAACCAGAGATCAAATTGCCCCAAATCTAATTATTATAACGTATTCTTGTCTGATATTGTCTGTTGTGCATTAGACAAATATGTGTAATAGCTTCATAACGTCACGGCGCTTTTTTATGCGCTAACTTTAGAAATTGACTACGCCTCTGCTGCTTACAAAAAATTATAGATTCAACCGATGTGAACTAGGTTCATCGCACTGGGCCGCGTAGCTTAATAGTAGCATGCTCGCTTCCCACCCGCGAGGTTCTGGGTTCAACTCCTGACTGACTAAGTTTTATCAAAAACTTGAAAAATGGTACCACTGGTTCCTCTACCAAGCTCGCGTGTACATAATACATTTTTGCATATTAGACTTGCGTCGGCAATAACGCTGTATAAAACTTGTAAATTTAAACACCCGCGATGACCGTTAGAGGCAGCCATTCTGACGATAGGTCATTTGAAACAAATTTAGATAACACTCTGTAAAGTTTGAAAAAATAATCAGAGTATTCGTAGCGCACATTCCACTGTAGTGTCACCGATTAAGTAAAATTTAAAATTAATGTGTTTTGTCAATTAAAAATACGTTTTTGGTTAGTGAGTGGTGCACCCTGGAGCGTGAGTCAGCGACATTTTACCAATTGGTGAAAGCATTTTAAATAATTAACAATTTTCTTTTCTAGTTACATAAGTCTTTCTAGCAGGTAAGCGAAAAGCTAAGTATATAGATTTGCATGGAAGGTTTTTGGGACATAATTTAACATGTACTTTTCTTTCCCTGATTTACATTTGCGTAAGTGACGTCATGTAATGGCGCCGTCGGAACAGTATTGTGGGAGATTTAAAATGAAAACAAACAAATAATCTTTTCAACTCGAGTACGGTATACGCATAAAATTGCTATAAAGTAATATAATTTCTTAAACCGATATTTCTATAATCAACTTTCGGTACCCATTTTCTTGTCCTTTAAGGTGCTATCCCTGCGCTATGTCCTAAACGATAGTTATAACCAATATAATAGTGCTGAATTCTTCATTCCCAGAAAAGTGCATTGGTCATATTAACTTTATCCTACTTTCGACGATCTAACAGAGCATTCCCAGTAGCATAGCCTCATCATCAAATATGAGTCCCATTATCCTTCTGGCATATGCACTATCAATAACTTTAGATGCAGTTCACATTCGCGAGAAATTCTAGAAGCCAGTCTTAGAATTCTAAATTGGCAACAGATTATTAGTTAGACATTCCTAGTCACATTGCAACTCAGTTGCCGAAATTAATTATATTCGCTTCAGCCTTGGCATACTTTATATTATCACTACTGACGAAGTTCGCCTGCGACAATAATTAAGGTCATCTTGTCATGGCATGCAGCTAATTGCGCTGGCTGCAAATTCTGCACGCTCCAGCTAAAACTCATGAATAAATTGTAGGTCAATGTATGCAAATATAAAAAGAAAACGCGATTTTTACTATCCTTGTCTTTCTGTCTCTCATTCTCTCTCTCTCTCTCTCTCTCTCTCTCTCTCGCTCTCTCTCTCCCTCCCCTCTCTCCCCTCTCCCCCTCTCTCTCTCCATCTCTCCTTTTTCTCCCCTTATTATATGTATTACGTAATATAATCGTAATATAATACAACATATAATTATGTTGTATATATATATATATATCGTATCTGTACTTATATTTTATTTTATTTTATAAATATAAAACTTTGAATGAACGAATAAAAGAAAAGATTTTGAATGAACGAATCTCTCTCTCTCCATCTCTCTTCTCCCTCTTCCTCTCCCTCTCTCGCTCTCTCTCTCTCTCTCTCTCTCTCTCTCTCTCTCTCTCTCTCTCTCTCTCTCAATCAAAAAATCCGGCTTCCCCCAGGCGCTAGTAATGTAATTAGATCAGCGCTAATCCAACGTCATGACTTGCATCATCGAATGGCGAGGCAAATTAGTGGAGCAATAATGAAATAAACGCTTTTAAAGCGCATGATGAGTGAGCATGGCGGTTTGCTGTGTACAGATCCCGCGAGAGTGGAAATAATTCAGTTCAGAAAGCTTTGATAAAGTTACGCGTGTGTGCATAATGTATAAAAAGAAGGAAGCCCTTTCACTACAGCTGAGTTTAGTAGAATGACGTCATCGATTGAAAGGTCAACAACGAGATCACGTTACCGTTTTCCACTCTGGGCACAAATGTGGGGACCGCAGGTCAAAGTACCTTGTACCACGAACACGTATATTTGAAATTAATTTAACTCCAAAGGTTGGACTGTTTTCTCATACATGTAAACACGATTATTTTGAATCATTCTTCGTGAATCTCATTAAAATCACAAATTGCAACGCCAGACAGCCACGTGTAACAGGGTGCTGAATTTACCGTAGTTTCCAAACGTTTCCAAATTGCAAGGATTATTAAGTAATGAAACAGTGCATGATTACTGTAACGTTTCTGTGTAATCTCACACTGTTTCATTACTTCTGATTTTTTTGCGTTTAGAGAGCAGTTGTTTTATAATCCTTAATTTAAAGCACAAAAAACCTTCACTTACATAAAACTTAAAAAAGTCGTCTTGAAATTTTATGCCACTTACATGGTGTGTTATTGCATACAGAACTTGCGTTAGCAGCATCACTGTATAAAACTTGAACATTTATAAAGCACCTCTATGACGCAGGAGGCGCAGCCATTTTGACGATAAAACATTTGAAATGACCCTTAGTTTAAAAGACAAAAAACCTTCATAAACATAAAGCTTAAAAATTCGTCTTGAAATTTTAGATCACTTACGTACTGCCTTTTTGCACGCAGGACTTCAATCGGCAGTCACGCTGTATAAAACTTGTTAATTTAAACTCCCCCGATGACCGTTAGACGCAGCGATTTTGACAACAGGTCATTTAAAACAAGTTCAGATAACACTAAGTAAAGTTTGAAAAAACAATCAGAGCATTCGTAGCACACACGTCACTAACAAAGCAAAATTTGAAATTACTGTATCTTGTTAATAAGAATAAAAATTGGCTTTAAGGCGAATGAGTAGCGAACTCTGGAAGGTGAGTTAATGACTAGCCCATTTTTAGGCACATTCATAATTGTGATAATTAAATAACAGATTAAAAACTTAATTAAAGGCGGGTGAGCCCAACTATTGATGACATCACGAACATAATTTTCAATAACAGAAACATTCCATGAGTGTGTTGCACATGTTTGCAATAGCAAAAATTGAAGTACAGTATAAACTACAGTAAGAGATTCAGTGTACTGTACTAAACCTCGGCAAGTTATAAGATAAAAATTCAATTTCAAAATTTACCGCTGTGCTCACGCATGAGCTGTTGAGCGTGTGCAGTACGTCACAAACTAACACCTCTAAACTGAAAGGTGCAGTATTTGTTTTTTTATGCAACGCGCTTCCGAAATGCAGGCGCTAGTGCCCAGAGCCCATCTAACTAACAAATGGCGAAATGCATGTAACAGCGAAGAACTAGTAGCGCGAAAGTGAAATTGTGTTTGTGGTAATAATTCTTTCACTTAAGTCATTTTTGAAAAATTGTATGTTTCCTTTCAATATTTTATAGAGTAGATTGTTTTGACCTACAGCTTATGATTCGGTCCGGTTTTTCCTTAAGTTGTAAGTACTCGTCTCCACTGAGTTAGAAATTACAATGATTTCAGCGTACAATTAACTTCGTTCGTTTCGGCTTAGCATTATTTTCAGTCTGAGCTAAATTGCCACCACATCTAATTCTGTTCCTATTGTCCTGCACTTAGTCTCGGTCTCAATCGCCTTATTCAGAAACAAAACCTGCGAAACATCGTTTTAAAAGTACAGAAATTTATGACAGTTTAGATTTTGAATTCTCTGGAGGAAAAGCAGAGACAATTCGCGAAGGTCTAAAACTGAATCCTTCATGAGAGAACTTTTCGTCATGCATTGATCGAGGTTTAAGACAGTTCCAATAAAGGCAGCTTTTTAGAAATGTCAGAAGCTAAGAGATAAAATTAGCATAGTCAAACAGTGCTGCTTGCTATTTTGATGGACAATTTGTTGCTTTGTAAATGATGATGCTGTCGTCAAAGCTGGATTAGCCGGCGTCGAATATTCAGAGCTGGAACTGGAATGAGATTTGCTGACGCAATTGACGGAATAAAACGTCAGACTCGTAAACAGAAAATAATATGTACATAACAAAACAAAATGAGACAGTATGAGAATAACTGAACAAAACTGCGAAAGACAGATATATAGAGAGAAAGACAGGCAGACAGACAGACACACACAGAGAGAGAGAGAGAGAGAGAGAGAGAGAAAGAAAGAAAAAAAAGGCAGATAGAGAGTAGAAGAAGGAAGAAGAGGAGGAAAGCAGAAGATAAGAATACAGAGGTGGGGGCAAAGAGAAAGAAGCCTAGAGAAGACAAGAGGATAGAAAATGGAAAGGGAAAGGGAAAAATATAATTAAAGTAGAAAAAGACAAAAAAGAAATAAAAAAAAGAAAAGAGAAAAAGAAAAGAACAGAAAAGAAAAGAAAAGAAAAGAAAAAGAAAAGAAGCAAAAGAAACAAAAGAAAAGAAAAGAGGAAATAAAAAAGAGAAACACAGGTGGATAAACAAAAAATGCACATAAGAAAAAGAGAGAAGAGACAGAAGAAAGGACGAAAAAGAAGGAAAGAGAGAAAGAAGTCTTTTCGATAATTTGAGCTTGTTTTCTTAAAAACTGGAATAGCAAACCTTTTAAATCATGTGTTTCCAGTTACAGCCCAAATTATAGCTAACAGCAGTTAAAAGCAATGTAATTTGTAAAAGCATCGTGTGTTTTCACATCTTATTGTGTTTTTGCCTGAAGTCGAGTATTTAATTTGCTTTTAGCATTGATGGCCACAGAAGCAAATGTTAGAGTAGAATGGAAAAAAACTTAAAGGACAAGAAAAGGGGTACCTGAAGTAGGCTTCAAAAAATTGCCTTAAAAAATTACATTACTTTATAAAAATTTTATGAACATTCAATGGCATAAAAGGATTTCCATTTCTTGCTAATTGTTGATGCCCTGTATTTCGCATACCTGGTTGCTGCACTTGCCATGACGTAATGGATGACGTAATGGCCATTGTAGGTTTGCTGTAACTATTGTTCATTGTTTAATGAACAGATATCATGATCACCGTCATTATAAACAGTTTGCGACAGTTGTCTTGCGACTAGGCGGTGAAATGGAGACATTTAAGACTTTATCGGTGTTGATCTACATGTACATGCACCTTGTTATTTTATTGTCATACAAGAAATATAGTTCATGAAGCAAATTTCTGTTATACAGTTTCTAACTTTTTTTATTACACTGTGCTTTAAATCGTACAAATACAAATTTTTCATAGGGTGGCGAACTCACCCCCAACCAAACAACCACAACCAGTTAACTTCAGCTGCCTAGAATGGCATTAAACAGTGTTAAATCGTTAGTGGCGAATTCACCCCACGATAGTGTTTCATTCGAAAGGCAATATAAAGCTTGAACTAAGAAAATCGGTTGGGTAATTCTCTTGCTATGGCAGGAAACGTAAAAAATACCCCTAAAAAGTGGCGAACTCACCCCGTTTTACGGTAATTAATATTGAACTAATAAAAGCTAGTGTAACTTTAAGGCAGGAATTACCTCTGCTTGGCCAGTTTAAAACTGATCTTGTTGTGTTTTATTAAGCGTAAAAATTGGACACTGTAGTCCACCATATTGAAGGTAACAGGCTTGCTTAAGGCAATTTTCAAAAAATAGGATAAAAAAATTGTACATTTCTGCACTAGTTGAAAAAAATTTAATGCGTGAATCAATATTTTTACAAAAATTGGCAGTAAATTGTGCCAACAATAGCTGAATTATTTTATTAAAGGACATGAAAAAGAGTAGGTTTCAGAAAAATCGCCTTAAAAATTATATTACTTTATACAAATTTTATGCATATATTGTACGTGAAAAGTATTTTTCTTTGTGTTCATTTTAAATCTCCCGCAATACTGTTCTGAAGTCGCCATTACATGACGTCACTTAGGCAAACGTAAATCAGAGAAAGAGAAGAAAATGTTAAATTATGTCCCAAGAAACTTTCCATGCAAATCTACATTACTTAGTATTTGCTTAAATACTGGAAAGACTTATGTAACTTAAAATTATAATTTCAAATGTTTTGCCCATTAGTAAAATGTCGCTGGCTCATCATCCAGGGTGCGCCACTCACTAGCCAAAAGCATATTTTTAATCTTATTGACAAGATACGGTAATTTAAACTTTTACTTACTTATTAACATGTGTGCTACGAATGCTCTGATTATTTTTTCAAACTTTTAAGCAATGTTATTTAAACATGTTTCAAACAACCTACCATTAAAATGGCTGCGCCTAACGGTAAGGTCATCACGGGAGTTTAAATTTACAGGTTTTATACAGCGTTAATGTCGATGCAAGCCCTGCATACAAAGACGAATTTTAAAACTTTATGTAAGTGGAGGGCTTTCTTGTGCTTTAAGGCAAGATGAGATTAAAAACATTGTCGTGCGGCCACTTACTAGACACTTGGGAAGCCCCACTATTAACAAAGGGAAAAAATCAAAGAGACAAACCATCAGCCTAATAGTATTTAATCTGGAATTAAGAAGGAAAGCCAAAAAAGCTGTTAATTCAGACGAAAACGGAAGAAACAATTCCCTCCATAAGAAACTAACTATCTCTCTCTCTCTCTCTCTCTCTCTCTCTCTCTCTCTCTCTCTCTCTCTGTCTCTCTCTCTCTCTCTCTCTCTCTCTCTCTCTCTCTCTCTCTCTCTCTCTCTCTCTCTTTCTCTCTTTCTCTCTCTCTCTCTCTCTTTCTCTCTCTCTCTCTCTCTCTCTCTCCTCTCTCTTTCCCTCTCTCTCTCTCTCTTTCTTCCTCTCTGTCCTAGATTCAGTGGCCAAATGCTTTAGATTTCCGTCTACAAACACGTTCAGTATTATGCAGTTTTGAGTTCGAGACTAATGACTGCCAAAGTCAGGGCATGTACCAACATGTTATTAGTTATCTAAGTGTTTAAGAAAGTCATAAATAGTGATTGTGACAATCAGGTACTGCAATCCACTCGCTTAGTCAATGAAATAAGCTTACTCATGACACAGATTAACCTTCAAACTTTATAGCACAATCATAGTCTGTCAGTTACATCTCCCCATAATAAATGGAAGAAACGTCCTTAAGGACAAAAAGGTCTAATCATTTATTGCACCAAAAGACATCTATCCAAGAGTGGAATAGACAGTGAAATCTGTCACTTGACATCCCAAAGGAATCTTCAAAACTGTCACCATTTTGTATTTCCACGAATCTTTGCCCGAGAGACAGGTTGCACTCTGTTGATAAACAAAGGTCGATGAAATAAATCTTTCGAAGATTTCGTCCACTGCGTTTTCAATTGGTAATCAAGAGTTACTCAACCCGCTCAGGTTTGCCAGCGGATAATTTCTGTTTCACCGAAAGCAATCAAAGGCTTTGCACAAATCAAACGTAATTGCTAGAAAATCCGACGTTGTTACTTCCTCGATCTGCTACAATTATCAGTCCAATATTTCAGCTGAACGGATTGGAGATGAGAGTCCAAAAACACGTCGATCTGCTGTAACAGAATACAGTAGCAGGTGGAAAGCACAAGAAAACCCTCTTCTTGCATAAAGCTTAACAAATCGCCTTGAAATTTTATACCACTTACTGACTGCGTTTTTGCATGCAGGGCTTGCGACGGCAGTAGCTCTGTATAAAACATGTAAGTTTAAACTCCAGCGATGATTTGATACATATTTAGATAACATTGCGTAATGTTTAAAAAAAATAATCAGAGCATTCGTAGCACACATGTTAATAACTAAGTAAAAGTTTAAATTACCGTATCTTGTCAATAAGATTAAAAATTGGTTAGTGAGTGGTGCTGCACCCTGAACGGTAAGCCAGCGATATTTTACCAATTGGCACGAACATTTTAAGCTATTATTTCTAGTTACATAAGTCTTTTCTGCAGGTAAGCGAAATGCTAAGTAATATAATTTTATACGGAAAGTTTTTTGGGGCATAACTTAACATTGCCTTTTCTTCCCCTGATTTACGTTTGCGTAGTGACGTCATGTAATGGCGCCGTCGAAACCGTATTGCGGGAGATTTAAAATGAAAACAAATAAAAAATTCCTTTTAACGCGAGTACGATATGTGCTAAACTTGCTGTAAAGTAATATAATTTTTAAGGCAATTTTGTTGAAACCTACTTCAGGCACCTCTTTTCTTGTCCTTTAAGCGAAATGTTAGATCTTGGTGCCTTTGGATGATATCCAAAGAGAATTTGGAATTTAAAAAAAAGGAAGAAAAGGTGATTATAAAGTATGTCACAAAAAACTTTACACATAAAGTTATATTACATAGCATTACGCTTAATTGCTCAAAAGATTTATGTAACTAGAAAAGACAATTATTAGTAATTTAAAATGTCGCGCCTACTGCTAAAATGCCACTGACTCACCTTCCCAATGTGCACCACTGAGTCACCAAAAAACGTTATTGATGTTACTGACCATATAAGGTAATCCTGTCCTTAGACAGCAAAGAATGTGTGATGAATGCTCTGATTATTTTTCCAAACTTTACGCAAAGTTATCTAAACATTTTCGAAATAAATACAGTTTAACGACAAGAGGACACTTAAATTCTTAAAACAAACTTATTGGCTCGACACAAAAGTAAAGTGTTTTTTGTAATATTTCAACATTGCCCTTGTTATAAATGCTAATGAACAAACATTAACTTACATTACCTTAATTAATATGTTACGAAAGCGACAAAAAAGAACATTATTATAGGTGAAGAAAAAGGACTTTTAAAGTATATGCCAAGGAATTTTCCATACTTTATTCTATTACTTAACATTACGTTTACGTGTTTGAAAAACTGATGTAAATGAAAAAGAAAATTCTTAATAAAGAAAAATTTGAGCTCCACATAATAAAACGTCACTGTATCACCATCCCAGTCCCAGCATACAACCTGATTTAGCAAAAAAACATATTATTGATCTTGCTGACAATATAAAGTAATTTAAACTTTTGCTTAGTTAGCGAAGAATGTGCTATTATTTGAATGCTCTATTATTATTTTAAACTTCATGCAGTGTTATCTAAACTTATCTCAAACGAGTTACCGTTAAAATGGCTACGCCCAACAGTCATCGAGGGACTACAAGTTTTGGAAGAGTTTACAATTCCCACAATTTAGATACCTTAACCCTAACCCTGGTCCTAACCAAAACCCAACCCTCACCCTAACCCTAATCCTAATCCGCTTCACGAACTAATTTTTGTGTATGGGAATTGTAAACTTTAGCCCAAGTTTTATACAACATGCTGCTAACACATGCTTTCTATGCAATAAGACAACATGTAAGTGATATGAAAATTTCAAGGCGATTTTTTAAGCTTTCTTTATGATGAGTATCTTCTTGTATTTTAAAAATATAGTCATACCTGTAAAAGAGTTATCAATACTCTCTCTTAACTTTTACATAGTTGTTCTTGTAATGTAGATAACGCAACCTAGACAAAATAATACCAGTATATTGGGTTGGACGTTGAACACAAGCAAAAATGTCTAAGAAGGTGAAAGAATTCGCGAAAACTATACATAATCTAAGTTGATAGAATAATTACTAGATAAAAACGACTATACCACTTTTGATACTTTATACGGAAAATGACAGTGCGCTACTTTTCTTCAGGTCACTGGTGGAAAAATAGGCGTTCAAAATGAGAGCAAGCACCTAAGCTTGAGACGTTTGCAGTTTGAATTGGTTTTACTAATTACACCAGTCGCTTATTACACTTTTATAACTAAGTCCTTTTAACGTTTTTCATGAACATTGAAATTTTCCAGAAGGCTTGACTGCTCCTTTAATACTGTACGAAAATAAAAACAGAGTTGGTAGTACTACTTTATGTTATACTATTTACATTGTTAATTAGAAACTACATTTTTGTATAAAATGTTATCTTCGTGTTATTTAAAATCGCCCTACTCACTGAGTATATAAATAAAACGAGCTTCCTCTGAATTAGAATAAGTTTTTCCGTTCATCATCCAAGCGGAAAACGCCAGCAGGCAGCTCATTTTGCTCAAAATGCCGTGGAAAATCTGCTAGGAATTGCAGCCAGGTATTTACTTGCGATCACAGCAGCTTGTTGGCCTGCCCAGCAAATAAAGTCAATTTATCCCGCTGTTTTATTCATGAGAATTTTACGTTTAGACGAAAAATCCTGTTTAGCTTCTTGCAAGTCAAATAGCGAGTAATTCCGTCAGCTAACAAAGGAAATAGCGGCTGACTTTGTGGTGAGTGTTCTGCGTGCAAGGTCCTCGATGCGCTACCCTTCTTCAATTGCTTGCAAATAATATTGTTACGGGGACGAAATGCCGTTTATTTTCGCCCCCCTTCCCCCTTTTACATCGTGATGGTTCGATCCATTACGACGCCATTGCATATCAGCTACAAGTAGGTGGTATAGAATGGGCTCGTCGGTTAAGCCGGCAGACGGACGGGTGCGTTTACTACCTAAGTACCTGTTCCGTAGTCATGATAAGCATGAGGAGCGCAGAAAAAATTTCTGGCTAACTTTTACCTTAATTTACTGTTTGAATTTTTACATATTTATTTTGTCTATTTTTTCATCTACAATGTTTGCCTGCAACATGGTTTAACTGATCCAGATTTGAACCCTGATCCTCTTGGTCGCCTCCGCAACAATATTAACACCGTTTGTTTCGAACCTCCAAATTTCTACCCTCAAAGCTGATATGCTCTGCAGAAGAGCAAAATTCTCGTGTATGTCACGTGACCCAAGAACTTTGATATTGACAATGGAATTACAATTTAATTTGCACCTATTCACTCGGAAATTACTCCTGTAATGCCAATTTTAAAAAGGAAAGGCTGTGAGGATGTGTGCCATTGATAACACGCATCAATATTTTTGCTCGACAGCAAAAGGAAGGATGGAAAATGAGGAAAGATCAATAGAAATTACGAAGTACTTCTCTCGGAAGTTTCAGAAGTTAAGATAAGGTTTTTTCCTTGCTTGATGTTGTTGCTGGCGTCATCATCATAGTCTTGACGTCAGCGCTGCTGCTGCCAATACTTAACTCCGTCAGTATTTCATCACTGTGTAAATGTAACAGCCTATTCTGCCTTGCTACCATTTATGCTACCCTTCCAAAAGCTCTGTAAAATATCTGTTGTTGTTCCTTTCAGCAGGCCTTCAATAGAATTGTGAATATTCGTAGACCTTCAAACACGGCTTTACTTAAAGGAAAACTGGTGTAAGCATTAGTTCAGAATAACGAATGCTCTAAAATATTTAAAACTATAATAGCTTTTTTAAATCAAATCTTAGATTAAATAATAATTACCTCGGATACTCAAATTTTGTTAAACCTTCAAAACTACGCGCGACTCAGAGAATTTACTAAGATTCGCAACGGCGTCTTGTCACATTCGGGTGCCGGACAAATAGAAGGCGGTACCGTGATAACCATGATCATGAACTGCAGTGTTAGTTTCTGACGTCATATGACGTAGAGCCAGTTTGACGCACAAGGCAAACATGCCTACCATTACACAAACTGTGGTTAGTTTCTGGCGTAAGCAATAGCTGTGTTCGATTGCCGTTAATTAACTTTCTAAGCTAATTATTCAAATATAAGAAACAATTTCTAACTTTTATAGGCAAGTAAATGCATTTTAACATCAATAATATTGCAAGACCATTTCTGACAATTAAATAATAGATTAAAATCTTAATTAACTCTGGCGAGCCCAACTATTGATGACATCACAAGCGAAAAAACACTCCTTGAGCGTGTTGCACATATTTGCAAAAGCGAAAATTGAAGTACAGTGCTACTGTAATATATTCAGTGTGTTGTACTAAAACTCGGCAAGTTTGGAGATAAAAATTCAAGTTTCAAATTTACCGCTGTGCGCTCACGCATGAGCTATCGAAGGTATGCAGTACGTCAAAAACGAACAACTCTGAACTGAAAGGTACAGCACCCGTTTTTGTGCAACGCTTTCCGAAATGCAGGCACTAGTGACCGTCTAACTAGCGAATGGCGAAATGCATGTAACAGCGAACACGAAACTGCGTTTGTGTTATAATAATTCTTGCACGTAAGTCACTTTTGAAAAAATGATTTCCTTTTCGATATTTAAAAAGTAGAATGTTTTGACTTACAGTTTAAGATTGGGTCCGGTTTTCCGTTAAGTAATCAACAATCGAATCCAGCACGAAAGTGCAAGAATGCTTTGACTGGTTAGCCGTCGTCAACTTTTTAAAACTTTGTCATAGTGGATAAGAAAATTCATAATAAAAATAGAGACGTTTAATTCAACATGCCTCTCTCAGACTTCAACTGCATATCTTGCTCGTTCATTAAAACGCTTTTAAATAACCGTCAAAGGACGAAATCGCCAGAGGTTAATATTGCGTTTCATTTCATTTATTAGTTGCTCAAAGGTACCTGGAGAATGCCATACAAGATATTAAAATCATATGGCTTTGATGTTATGACGTGCGTTCTTTGATGTTAATATTAAACTGGAAATGTCAGGACTAATAACTTTCTGTTGGACAAAATGTTTTTTGAATAGTATGACTTTACTTTTGTTGCTCTGATTTTTAATTCCCTGTTTAACTGCTAGTTTTTTTCGTACTACCAACGCTTATTCTTTATTTTTTGCTACTGCCACATTTTTGCTTGTTTCTTTTTTGTTGCTTAGCCAAGTCTTTTGTCGGTCGGTTAATCAGTTAGTTCCTTTCTACCTTTTTTCCTTTGACACACTCAACTGTTGGACTTTAAAGGCCAAGAACAATAAAAAATTGTTCTTATGATATGTATATGGGCTTGTCCTAAAATAAGACGTTGCATACTTACTTACTTACTTACTTACTTACTTACTTACTTACTTACTTACTTACTTACTTACTGACTGACTGACTGACTGACTGACTGACTGACTGACTGACTGACTGACTGACTGACTGACTGACTGACTGACTGACTAACTGACTTACTTACTTACTTACTTACTTACTTGCTTGCTTACTCACTCACTTACATCACTCACTTGCTTACTTACTTACTTGCTTACTTACTTACTTACTTACTTATTTACACAATCACTCACTTGCCTATTTACTTACTACATTTACTTATTTATTTACTTATTTCGAGAATTAGAATCAGCAAGAATGTACAAGGACAGCACCTTCTCAATTACTAGCATCACTTTCAAATGTTCAAAATGCATCCTTCTTAGACTGTTTACCTGCTGCTTTTATTTCTCTGCCAAGACAATTTTGTCGACTGAACATAAAACAAAAGAGCATATCAGCTGCCCGAGCTTTATCTTTTCATACCTTGCAGCGGTCATATATCGTCAAGCAGTTTATCTTAAAACGCCAGTTTGTGCGTTACATTTGTGACAAAAATCATTTTGCTCAAACGAAACGAGTTTTTGATGGTTTTATGAAAGTAGTATACTGACAAGAACGAAATCCACTTAAAGAATTTTTTGAAACCGCTTCTAAGACAACGACAGCAAAACATTCCTGAAATAAGAGAAGCGCCTTTTCCCTTTTGATAATAAGCTTCCAAAACAAATCGTTTTTCTCAAATGAAACAGGTTTTGAAACATATGAAACGCATGTTTTGTACTTAAAAAGGAATTGTGCTTAAAGCGGTTTCTGAAACCGCTTTCCCGGCAACAACTCATTATGATGTTGGCAAAAGTTCCACCAAGGATTTTGTTGCAAAATTACATGTTGCTAGCAAGTTTTTGAATAATTTTTTCGTAAAATTCTTATTACTATAAAAATTAAAGTAATTATGGTTCACTATACTGTTTCTATTATACTTATTACCATCAAAAGCTCAGAACAACTCTACTCTTCAGCAATTTGTTTAAACACTTCAGCATTCTGTGTTGCCTTTTTAATATTCAACTCACTTAATCATTTTTTATTAATTCCTCGTTTTTCTTCTTCTTCTTCCAAATTTTGGTTCAGGCGTCAATAACGCTGGGAAGTATAACTCAGTGCAATGATGATGAAAAACTAATGGATTTGCAATCATCTGTCTGGTAGTGCATTAATGCACGGAATCAACGCAAAATTACTGAATCCCTCGAGGACAAAATACCATCATATCAGCTGACGTATTTTCTACGGATACTTTTTCGCTTCCTTGTAATGGCATTTTCTCCCTGAATTTACAAATGAATTAATTAAACCTAGATGTTCATTATGAGATGTGTAACTAAGGCGGTTGATTTATAGTTGGAGAAGCAAGCTTGTTATAACATCCCACACTGAGATTTGTAACAGGAAATTCTGCAATGCTGCCGTGCCACCATGACAGTCAATATTCATAACCGCGTGGTCACGCGTACATCTATCGCATTAATGGCTCGTGAGTCATGATTCAATGCTCACTCTGGCCGATTACGTACAAAATATGGATTCTGATTCTTTAACTGATGTAATGCATGAATGTATGTATGTATGTATGTATGTATGTGTGTGTGTGTGTGTGTGTGTGTGTGTGTGTGTGTGTGTGTGTGTGTGTGTGTGTGTGTGTGTGTGTGTGTGTGTGTGTGTGTGTGTGTGTGTGTGTGTGTGTGTGTGTGTGCGTGTGCGTGTGCGTGTGTGTGTATGTATGTATGTATGTATGTATGTGTGTGTGTGTGTGTGTGTGTGTGTGTGTGTGTGTGTGTGTGTGTGTGTGTGTGTGTGTGTGTGTGTGTGTGTGTGTGTGTGTGTGTGTGTGTGTGTGTGTGTGTGTGTGTGTGTGTGTGTGTGTGTGTGTGTGTATGTATGTATGTATGTATGTATGTATGTATGTATGTATGTATGTATGTTTTTTTCTGGTTACCCAATGTTATAGTGTATTTGTCTCGAATTATGCAAATTATAGTCAATAAACTAGCTAACTAACAAACTATGTAATTTATTGACCAACAAAATTATAACTAGATTACAAATTGCAAGGTAGATGTAAGACAGTGACGTCACTAAAATACAAATTGGGTTAATGATAACATGAACTGATATATGAAGAAACCAATTGGTTGAATCATATATGAAGAAAGCATATATATTCGAACGTGGCAAAGAAACCTCTGCTGGTTCAGTGGCTCATCTAAGAGGGTTGCCCTGATGATGAGCCTGGTTCCTGCCACGCCACAAACATCACGTGGCAGAAATATCTAAACTATATTTTCGGCTTCCGCAACATTGAGGTATATCTAAGTTCACAAAACAATAACCAGGGGTTTCCAGCTGCCATGCAGCTAAATTGTTATTAGTGAAAAGCAACAAACAATGCCTTACAATCTGTTAAACTTCCTCTAAATTTTGCCAGAAAATCATTTCCGTTATTCATTTCCTGTAACTACGATTGTTAGATTACGAGCGGTGTAGGTTATCTCGTTGATGTTGGCTACAAATCCATCGCTGTCTTTCGTTGCATCAGCATCTATAAACGAGCTTTTGGTTCGTTAAGGGAAAGGCCAAGCCTTCTAGGAGGTTAACTTTATTTCAATGTTCACGAATAGTGTTAGAAGAATTTAGTAATAAAAGTGTGATAAGCGCTTTGTTTAACTAGTAAAATCACTTTAAAGTCGCGATCACTTCCTCTTTGGGCGCTCCCATTTTCAATGCCCATTCTTCTTCCCAATGACGTCATTCGCCTTGAAGAAAAGTAGCGCACTGTCAATCTTCATCAAAAGTATAATGAGTTTTACAAAAAAATAGATAGTTAATTTTGCAATATCTTTGCGTGAACATTAGGTAAGCTGCTGAAGTTTGAATTAGTTTAAGCAGCGCGTGCTTACGGAAAGCCACGACGCACTTACGAAAAGTTACGAAGTCTTCCAGTTACGTCATGATTTCAAGTGAATGGCGGCAACCACCACACCTGTAAATTTATGTTTTATATGCAGTTTTTTGCAAATTTCTTTGTTATATTTTTCTAAGTGTACGCGATAACAGTAAAATAAACCCAACAGACTGAGTGACTTGTTCTTTCCTTTACTTATGATTCAGAATTCACCTGTAACAATCAACGTTTTCTCCGCCGCGATTAAGTTTCAACGCGAATTTATTGCACATGCGTGCCGTGCAGTGTTGGGTCAATTACCTTTTAAAGTGTAGTATCACTACAAATACGATTACTTTCTTGAAAAGTAGTAGTGCTAAGCTACAATTACTTTGTTAAAAAGTACCTGTTGCAGCTAAAATTACTAAATAAAAGTAATGCTACTGCTATAGTCGCTACTTTGCTGTTTTGCGGCGACTTCTCACATCTGAGCGTTCTTGATTTATATTTATGTTCATGTTCATGTTCATGTTCATGTTCATGTTCACGTTCACGTTCACGTTCATGTTCATGTTCATGTTCATGTTCACGTTCACGTTCACGTTCACGTTCACGTTCACGTTCATGTTCATATTCATATTCATATTTACTCTTGTATTTATGTTTATTTTTATATTTATGCATTTATTGGTGTCAAAATTGATATAGTACACTAGAAAATGAAGGTGAAACGTTAAAATAGCCAGTTAATAGTGAGAATTAAATTGCTAAATGGCAGCTAAAGAAACTCAAATACACACACAAACTGCAGAAAATTGTATCAAAGTCCTAACTAAGCAGTTATTTATGATTACAGTCAGACACTTGCTAGTCATTCCTGCATTGTCAACAACAATGCGGTGCTGACACGCATTGAAATCGACGTAATAAGAAAAATTAAAACGAAAAAACATTTGCCAGAAATCTGTGTCCTGTTCTTAAGGCTGATAAGAATAGAACAGGTGCTGAAATGTTAAAGTCACAAATCTGCCTACCCACTGAACAGACGAAGCTATTATATATCAGCGGTTTTATGCCTAGTATGCAACGCTGATGTACAAGGGATCGAACAATCACAATCTGTGAGTGAAAATAAATGTTATTTCGTCATCGTACAAATATAGTTCATATGGTACTTTTTAGTTTGCGCCTTGCGATAAACTACTGTTCAAACTTTATCTGTAGTAGCAGGAGTTTCTACGAAAGATTGTTGTGATTGAGTAAACAGTCCACACGTGATCGAGAGCTACTGAGCGAGGCAATTACACATCTAAAAACACGTTAGAAAACGGTAGACTAAATATCATCGTGTTTCTTCGCTTTTTGCAGAAACATGGCCTCAAAGTGTTTGTTTTGCACGATTGGTAATTTATCATGGTAAACTGAAACGTTTCCACTGTTAGTTATTAGACTAAAACACAATCAGCAGGGTTACCACTTTTGAAAGTTAACGAGATCCTGAACAGAAATCAATTTAGTTGAGCTGCTCGTGGCATTAGTGAAAAAAGTCACATTTTGAAGTCAGTTACCATGCTGTGTAGGACAATTGAACTCGTTTACTTTAAGCCATCGCGGTTAGTTCTATAACAGTAATTTCATGAACAAGATTAAAGGAAAGGGCAACTCATTTCTCTTGGCATCTTAGGTTTATCTTACTGTTATCACTTAGAAAACATAAGAAATAAATTTACATCACCTGCCTAAAAGGATAAAGTTAATTTATACTATCGCTGTATAGAAATTTCATGCGTTGTGGTAGCCACCGTTCGGTGAGAAATTATGACGTAACTGGCGGACATCCTAAACGCGCGCTGCTTAAACTAATTCAAACTTCTTCAATCTTAGTTAATATATTTTTCGGAAAAACTTATTATACTTTTCACAGAGATTGACAGAGCGCTGTTTTTCTTCAGCCGATGAAAGACGTCATTGGTGGAAGAATGGGCGTTCAAAATGGGAGCACTCAAGCGTGAAATTATCACGACTTTAAAGTGATTTTACTAATTTCACATGTACTAATTATCACACTTTTATTACTAAATCCCACTAACATTTTCCCGAATATTGGAATAAGCTAGAAGGCGTGGCCTTTGCTGTAAGCGCTGAATACGATTTTTATTACTTTTATTTCGGTATCAATAGCAAATTAAACGCATCAGAAGTTTAAGAAAATGGATGAATCTTATATAGGAGATTAATACTAATCAGATTGAACAATAGTTTATATTGGTAGTGAAGTAGCATTAACAGTCAACTTTTCATACCTAAATATGACCCGAGCATCTAAATTTTATTGTACTGTGGATTATTCTAGTTCGTTCATCAACAGCATTAGTACCATTGTCGTCGTCACTGACATCATCTCAGTTGCCTTAGCTGTAGTTGTAGCCATCACAATCAATTACTGTCATCATCGCGATCATTATCATTACCATCAGCATTAACGCATCGTCATCATCATCATCGTCGTCGTCGTCGTCGTCGTCGTCGTCGTCGTCGTTATCATTGTCATCATCATCATCGTCATCATCGTCATCATCATCAGCATCAGCATCACCATCATCGTCAACATGATCATCATTGTCATCATCATCATCAACGTCATTATCATCATCATCAACATTGTCATCGTCTTATAATAACAACTGAGAGAAGGTTGTTTGGGAAGTTTCATGTTTGTCATAATAATCTGGTTACAGCCGCTTAAACTACTTTCACTCGATGACACTCAAATTTTTAATTTTGTAACATTTTACATTTTTCTTGTCTATTGTAAAATGCGTTCATACGGCATACCATTTTGAATTCAATCTCTCGTGGCCACCAGCCTATCGTAGATTCGCTATTGAATGGAAGTGACAGCCTTGCAGAAGATGAAAATACCATTCGGTTATGTAACATCATTGAATTTACTAAACGACGCGAGAGGTTTGTGATGACTGAAATTGCTGATATTGTATATAACTTCACTGCAACTCTTATGCACTAACTCCATAAATTAGATATACTTTTCAATTTACAAAGTGCGCAGTTTACACTAACCTTATAAACTGAGGCAAACATTACCACTATAATTTCACTGCTATTTTTTAAGCTTTACCAACAGTCCTGACAACTTTAAATGGTTTTGCTTGCTGTTTCGTGGGCTGTAATATATGTACTTATATATGTACATATGTTATTATAATATAATATATAATATATGTACTTATGTTATTATAATAAATACTTATTTAAACTAAACTAATTATTTCCTGTTCTGTGATATAAGTTCACATTGTTATTGTCACTTTGTTTATTTTTATTATATTGCAGTTTGAAGCATAAGGTCTTTGCAAGGGGTTTAAGAACATGGGTTACAAATCTCTCAGAGAATTTAAACATTTAACTTACAGAAAGACCGGACCTAATCTTAAATTACAATTCTAAACAGTCTACCCTATAAGATATTGAAAGGGAACATTGTATTTTATATACGTAAAAGAATTATTACCACAGAAGTGTAAATTCGCTTTCGCGCAACTAGTTCTTCGCTGCTACATGGGCACTGGCGACTGCATGTGAAAACGCTTTGCACAAAAACAGGCGCTGTACCTCTCAGTTTAGAAGCGTTCAGTTGTGATGTAAAGCACGTCGAGATATTATTCGTGAGCACAGCGGTAAATTTGAAATTACAATTTTTATCTTAAAATTGCCGAGTTTTAGTACAACACATTGAATATCTTACAGTATCACTGTACTTTAATTTTCACTTTCGTAAACACGTGCAACACGCAGGTGGAATATTTTTGCTCTTAAAAATTATGTTAGTTTGTGATGTCATTAAAAGTTGGGCTCGCCCGCCATTAATTAAGTTTTTAATCTATTATTTAATTATCAGAAACGCGTTTGCAGTATTAATCGTCTTGAAACATATACTTATGGCACTTGAAAATGTAGTATATGAAAAATCATCAAGTCTTCCTTTAAGAGCATTTAAATGCCATTTTTAATGATTACAGTATATCTATGCTAGCATTTTATTATCATTACCTTCTTAACCGACACTGATATCAATTACCTAAATAAATTAATCTCGTTAAGTTGGTAACAATATAAAATTATCCAACAAATATCAACTTTCAGAAACGCTTTCGCGTTATTATGGATGTTAATGTATACTTTTTGCCGTACCTCAAAATGGGATAGGATAGGAAAAACCACATTTTCCCCTCATCCATGGTTACAGGCAACAGATCCTTAACCCAAGTAAACTGTTGCTAGTCTTTGTTTTGCGCAAATTTCCTCAAAGAAGATTTTCAAGGTGACACCATGATACGATGACTACGCTGGTAGCAAAATAATGAGCCGCTATTAAGCAGCAAATTATTTAGACGAGCCGACTTTAATATCGTCGGCACTGATGATAAATTTAATCACGAAGGTATTTTTAAGAATGGCTTTAAGATAACTTCAAGTAAGTGTCTGTTTTACTGCTTTGAATTGAATAAGTTTAGGTTGTAGATCCTCATCGCGACAGGTTTGAAGAAAATTTCAATCTGAAACCGCTTATAAATATCTGGCAAGGCGATATAATTGAAGTGTAAGCTGTGTAGTGAAGTGTAGTGAAGTGTCGTGTAGTGAAGTGTAGTGAAGCGTCGTGTAGTGAAGTGTAGTGAAGTGTAGCGAAGTGTAGCATTCCCGTAACTGTATTTCTTGAGAAACTGATTGGTGATGGGGAAATGGAGTTTTTAAGATCATCTTATTTTCTTCTTACTTTCGTCTTAAGTATAAGCCTTTTCACTGTCCCACCTTTAACGGTGACTGTGAAAAGATCAAAGGTTAAGTGTACCAGACAACGCCTTGCATCCCATACTATTGTACTAGTAACAGTTTTAACAGCTAGCTGAACCTTACCTAATTCATTTTTTCTTGTTCCCAAGCAAGATCCTGCTAGTAAATCACTCTACGCACAGACTAATATGCATGATTAAGTAAAGTCCACGTAAAACAAGTAAAGTTACAGAATTGACGCGGCAGACGGCTTTGCTTTACCCACATGTCACGTAATGGTTAAGACGCGTTGCTGTGGTGCACTTAACCTTTGACCTACAGCAACTGCGCGTGCGCACAATGAAACTGTGAAAAGGCTTATTCCTGGTTCCTCATCACCATCTGAACCTCAAGTACCAGGACAAAAAGACGTGGAACAGATATTTCCCGTTCTCCAATAAAGTGTCAGCACTTTATTTTAGTCGTCGTTAATTAATGTTAGTGTGCTATATTGTTTCACCTCAGGTTATGTATGTTCATACTTCAATCGGTAAAATGCTATAGAGCGTAATAGTATTAATAGTTAACATCAGGTATGATAAATTATTCACTGATCATCATTGTATCGTCACCATTTGTCCCCATCGATCAAACTACTGTATTCTGTTGTACGCTATTTTTGTTAACGGTCTGGGTGGCGGTTTGAGGCTTTTTGCCATGTATGGGTCTCCCAGCCCACATCTGTATGTATTTCATAATGTTTCCAAGTTGTGAACTTGTGATGTGGGTTAAATAAAAAAATAAAAAGTTATTGTGAGTCATCTTTAAAAAAGTGTAGTTGTATTGGAAAAGTTGGCACAACAGGGTGCATGCGTAAAATTGACACGCACACGATTTGAAATTATTATTTTTGCATTTACACAACATTCAGAGAACTTAACCAGTAAAGTAATTGCCCTTACATAAAGACCTTTTTGACCGCGCTTTCATAGCCTCATCATCACGTAAATCACTTGACCACTGTGATCACGACAATTAAAAAAATCAATTCTCCAGATCCTGTAGTCTTTCTTCGCTAGAGACAGCAGTTACAAAAGGAAGCCAAACTCTGTTACATAAAAAGAACTATGACGGTCATTGTTCTGTTACAACAAAACCAAGAGAAGCCAAACTGTAGTATGTCATAGTAGCTGGACGAAGTGCCTTCTGCGAAGTTAGGCTCACTTCAATGTTAGTGAAAAATGTTAGAAGGATTTGGTAATAAAAGTGCGATAACCACCTCGTGTAATTAGCAAAATCATTTTAAAGTCGCGATCATTTCACTCTTGTGTGCTCCCATCTTGAACGCTCATTCTTCCACCAATGACGTCATTCATCGGTTGAAGAAGAGCACCGTCAATTTCAGTGAAAAGTATATTAAGTTTTGATTTTACAAAAAAATAGATAGCTAATTTTGTGATAATTTTGCATGAACGTTACGTAAACTGCAGAACTTCTGGAAAACCATGATGCGTTTACGTCAAAGTCCACCAGTTACGTCACAATTTCAAAGTAAATGGCGACAAGCACTACGCATAAAAATTTCTACACAGCGGTAGTATAAATTAACCTTATGCTTCATAGACATTTTTTTGCAAATTTCTTTGTTATATTTTTAGTTTTTTTTAAATTTAGGTGACATCAGTAAACAAACCCAACACACAAGTGACTTGTCTTTTCCTTTAACCGCCGGAGACTCAAAAAATTGTAATAGCCACGTTTAATGACACATGTATGCGTGTTTGCTCCCTTGCTTCCAATTCCAATTACGCTTATCTAATGCGTTGAGACCCTTACTGAGATTTACCAAATGTAGGCTTCTGATTTCGGAGACGCGCAAACTTTTGCCGTTTCTGCAGAATGGAGATTTAAGAGCTATAAATTCTTAACGTTTTTCTCAATGGCTAGAAAGCAGCTAAAATTGCATCCAGCAGGTGCTTTCAAATTACGTCAGCTCAAAGAAATGGAGGATTGGGAAATCTAGAGTATTTATCGAGCGGACTGAGCGCACGTCACTTGCCTTTGATGAAGGAGTATAAAACATTCTTATAAAACAATAAAATATCTTTAGACAGATGTAAATCAGTGATTTATCCAAGTATTTCTAAGTTCAGTAACGCTGTTGTATCCTATTCGTCATTCTCAGCGAGCGCAAATTTGTCATGATAAAGCCTACACTTATATTAGGGAGTACTGGTCACAAATGGAAGCTCCGTAATTTACTGTTGTTTAAAGGGGAAATCGGAATTTTAAAGTATATCCCAAAATAACTTTCCATACAAAGTTGTATAATTCAGCATTACGCCAAACTGTTTGAAAGGCTTGTGCAATTGGAAAAGAAAATGCTTAATAATTTAAAATGTTCGCTCCATCTGCCAAACATCGATGCATCACTATCCCGATGTGCACCACTGGCTCACCGAAAAAAAATTATGTTTTTGCTTAGCTAGCAAAGTGTTTTGATTATTTCTTCGAACTTTACGCGATGTTATCTAAACTTGTTTCAACTTGCTTATTGCTAAAATAGCTGCATCTAAAGTAGCGTTTGTTTAGCATCAAGAAAGCGTTATGCGTTATCCACCTGCTGAATAAAAAATCAATAGGAAATACCTGCAGAAAAAATAACGCATAACGCAGGTCTGATAAACGGGCGCATTGAAAACAATATAAACCGATTTTATCTATTCCGCACTCCCATAACGCATACGAATTCCCGATGCTACATAAACGCCAGTTAGCGTTCATCGCGGGAATTTAAATGTACAAGTTTTGTACAGCGTTACTGGTAGCACAAGCCCTGCATGCAATAAGACAGCATGTAAGTGATATAAAATTTCAAGTTAAATTTTAAAGCTTTATTTATGAAGCGTGCTTCCTTGTACTTTAACATTTTGACATATATTTAAACATGAACACAATAGGGTGAGGTACGTAGCGGAAAAAAGACTTCACAAGATTACTCCCTCACCATCATCCTCATTATTGTCATCGTCATCATAGTTGTCATTATCATCATTATCGTCATCATCGTCGTCGTCATCATCATCATCATAATAATAATCGTCATCACCATCGTCGTCATCATTATCATCATCATCATTGCCGTCATCACCATCGTCGTCGTCGTCATCGTCATCATCATCATTGTCGTCATCATCATCATCATCATCATCGTCATTGTCGTCATCATCATCGTCATCGTCGTCGTCGTCGTCATCACCCTGTCGTCATGATCATCATCATTTTATATATTGGTATTGGTTACCCAAAGGACACATTTCCCACGTAAACGATAATCAAGCAATAATCAAGGCTTTGATAGAGTAATACACTCCCTAATGATAATATTAAAAGTTCAGCCAAAGTAAGTAAGTCGATAATTCTCTCCAGAATTCTCTAGACGCAAAGAAATACCACGAAGATTTAATTTAATTTGGACGGATAATTATCATTAATATTATTTTCTACATTGGTCATTAAGCTTGTGAACGGCCAATCCCCGATGCGCCAATTCCTTCAGTTCTTTGTAGCTACATACAGCTTTGTTGTTGGCTAATTTTATCTGTTTATTTTTTAACTCAAATACTTGCTTATTTGCTCGTCAGTTTGTAAGCTTATTGCTTCATTCATTCACACTTTGTTCACTTTGATTGCTTGTGTGTCTGCCTCTCTGCCTGCCTGTCTTCCTGCTTCCCTATTCGTCTGTCTATCAGTCTGTCCGTCTGTCTGTTTGCTTGATCATCCGTTTGTTCGTCTGTTTATGTGTCTGCTGTCTGTGTGTTTGCTTGATCATCTGCTCGTTCGTCTGTCTATGTGTTTGCTGTCTGTCTGTTTGCTTGATCATCCGCTCGTTCGTCTGTCTATGTGTCTGCTGTCTGTCTGTTTGCTTGATCATCCGTTCGTTCGTCTGTCTATGTGTCTGCTGTCTGTCTGTTTGCTTGATCATCCGTTCGTTCGTCTGTCTATGTGTCTGCTGTCTGTCTTTTTGCTTGATCATCCGTTCGTTCGTCTGTCTATGTGTCTGCTGTCTGTCTGTTTGCTTGATCATCCGTTCGTTCGTCTGTCTATGTGTTTACGGTCTTTAACATTAACTGTTTGCTTGCTAGCCTGCTTAAGTCTCATCGTTGAAATATTACGATGAAAGTTACACTATAATCTTCATTTCGAGATTAACAGTTATGATAAAATGGACCTCATCATCATCATCATCATCATCATCATCATCATCAACATCATCATAATCATCGTTTTCTCTGTCGTCCAGCAAACCGACAAACCGATTTAGGTCTAAAAAATTCTGTTGATGTGTTGCTCATGATAGCTATAACGGATGCAACAATTACCGTCAAATCCGGTTCTAGGTTTCACATTACATAAGCTTTCAAACCTTCCTAGATAATCCCCCCACCAATCAATGATGTCTCACAGGTCTTACGATTAGTACACATGGTGGATAATTACACCTGAGCTATTAATTACCGGAGTGTACAGGTAATTAACTGTATTTCTGTAGGCTCACCTGTCGCCTGTTATTGCATCACAGGTTAAGTTCTTATAACGTGCGTTGTTTATTATAGTGTTGTGACGTAAAACCAATTGTTTGTTACCTTCAAGAACTTTGGACGTGGCCTACTGTCCGCCCCTCATCATTCTACAGGTTATGTCAACTACACGGTAGGTATCTCATTTTATTTATCTAGCACTTGTTGGTTTCGTAGGTTGAGTTTAAATGATCTATATAGTTTCAACTGCTCGAACTGCTGGTTATGCTCATGTGTTGTTGCGATTAATACAATGAGACTTAATGAATCAATGATTGCTACTACACTACCAGAATCTTCTAGTCAGGTGTCCCTGACAGCGAGCAGCCAGCAACAGTATAGTGTTACTGTATTTAGCAATTAATTCACGTCTCTCTCTCTCTCTCTCTCTCTCTCTCTCTCTCTCTCTCTCTCTCTCTCTCTCTCTCTCTCTCTCTCTCTCTCTCTCTCTCTCTCTTTCTCTCTCTCTCTTTCTCTGTGTATACGTTTCTTCTCCCTCCTCTAACTTCCCCTCTCTATCTTCCTTCTCTCTCTCTCTCTCTCTCTCTCTCTCTCTCTCTCTCTCTCTCTCTCTCTCTCTCTCTCTCTCCCTTTCCCCCTCCCCCTCTTCACTATTCCAAAGAAACAGTTACCTGTACACATAATGCAGATTAAATACATGCCAGCAACTGATGTAATTATACGGGCTGCTTTATATTATGCACATTTCTCATCACCACTATGACTGTGAAAAACGTTTTGAGATAATGGTTAAATGAATCAATGAATACAATAAAACAATCTACAAACTAAAGAATCGTCTTATACACGTAAACGGACGAAGAGAGAGAAAGAGAGAAAGAAAGAAAAGGAGCGAGAGAGGGGGAGAAAGTTAGATAGATAGAGAGAGAGAAAAAAATAGAGAGGGACAGAATGAGAGAGAGGGGGAAAGGGAGGGAAGGAGCGGGAGAAAGATAGATAAATAGAGAGAAAGAGAGAGCGCGAGAGGGAGGGAGAGAGAGAAAGAGCGCGTGCAAGAAAGAGAGAGGGGGAGAGAGGGCATGGAGCGTGAGAGTGAATGAGTAAGTGAGAGAGAAAGAGAGACAGTGGGAGGGAGTGATGGGAGAGAGAGAGACTGAGTGAAGAAGAGACAGGATAGAAACTGAAGACAGATAAAAAAGGACAGGAAGAGGAAATCTTAGTGTCAATAGTTTGCTCAGTGTTTCTGTTTCAGCTTGCAACACATCGTTACGCTCTCTTAGAAACAGATTATTAGTATTCTGCAAAGCCAGTGCGATTAATTGTCTGCTTAACAAGTTTTTGGCGGCCTAGAGACTCGTTTACAGAGTTTTAGTGCTGATCGTACAAAGGTAATTGAAAAAAATCTCTCTGACGTAATAAATGTGAAGTTGGTAACTCTTTCGTTGCAGTTAAAGCGGCTTTATGCTGTTGGATGGCGGCATCCGCAATTGTATGTATGATATCATAACGAGGACAGAATCACGGCAACAAACGTGTAAAAAAGCTGAAGCACTAGAAAACACTCTTTTTACTTCTAAGATAAAGCTTGAAAATTCGTCGTGCTGCCTTATTGAATACAGAGCTTGTGTTAGTAATAAAGCTGTTTAAAAGCATCTATGTTTAAACTCTCGTGAGTAAACGCAGCAGCCATTTTTTAAGCAAATTTAGATAACAAATAAAAATAATCAGACCATTCGTGGCGCATACTTCACTAACTAAGCAATATAAATTACCTTATATCGCAATAAAATCAATGATGTTTTTTTTTGGTGAATCAGTGGCGCACATTGGGATAGTGATGCTACGAATATAAGTTAGTATGGAAAGTTCTTTGAGATACAATTTAAAATTCCCTTTTCTTTCACTTTAAATAACTACCGAAAAATTAGCGCTGAATCAGTCATCTTCTACACTTCTACATACCATCTCTTACATTCTAGTATTCGTGTCTCAGTCCTGTTGTGACATTTTGTTGCTTATGTTTTCTACTGTGTTTCTGTGAGCAATACTTATTGTGTTTTCTATTGTGTTTTATGACCATTACTTTTTGTCTTTTTCTACTGTGTCTTTATGACCATTACTTCTTGTGTTTTCTATTGTGACCAATACGTTTGTGTTTTCTTCTGTGCTTTTGCGGCTGGTACATTTCGTATTTTTACCTCCTGTAGACTCAGGGTGCATGTATTTTGAAATTATGTTCATTGGCGTGTGCTATTGTCTGAGCTTATTACTGAACGTGTCAATTTAAAATATTAGTGACCGTTTGGGTTTGCTTTCCTTTTTCATCCGAAGAATTTCCACAATCGTATATAGAAACTGTGTTTTCTTTCCCTTTAAGGTGGACTTTTTATTAATTATTGTAGGGCGTGTTAGAAGTTTTTGACGACTTGTAATCACTTATTGAAGAATGAAAGTCATGGCAACACACGAGATTTGTGGGTTTTTCCACCATTAATCCCTGATAATCTTTGACTTCGGCCTGTTATTATCCGAAGTTAATTACGATCTTAATTGGCACTTGTAATTAGATCGAGTTGAGAGTCGTCTGCTTTTTCAAACGATTAGTTTGACCTTAGAAAGGAGGAAGTTGGTGTTGTGGCTGCTGGGAAAAGGATTTATTGATTTTTGCAAATTTTTTCCCATTACATGTCGCTGTCAAGTTGGTGAGACCTGGCAACCCTAGAAAACGCACTAAAACGAGGCACGACGACCCACTGACCAGAGGCCACTTTAATTCCTGTTGCGCGTGCCCCCCCCCCCCCCTTATAGGCGTCAAACTTTTCTCAGGCATCAAAAATGCTATGCTACTGCAGACAAAGTCCACACAACTTAATATTGTTGCACTAATACAGTTGATCTTGTCAGAAAATTAGAAGACATATTAGCTGTTTTTCTTTAATAGTTTTTAAAATAGTGGGTTTCGCCCCCCCCCCCACCCCCATTTCAGTGCAGCACACGTGTTCAGCCAAAATGTTGAGCTATAGGAACAACGTCCTCTCTTAGCAGTGAAGTAAATTCCCACAGCCAGTGCACTAGGTAAAAGTGTTGTTGTTGTTGTTGTTATTATTATTGTTATTGCTATTATTATTATTATTATTATTATTATTATTATTATTATTATTATTATTATTATTATTATTATTATTATTATTATTATTATTATTATTATTATTATTATTATTATTATTATGATGATGATGATGATGATGATCATCATCATCATCATCATCATCATCATCATTATTATTATTATTATTATTATTGTCATTATTATCATCATCATCATCGTCATCATCATCATCATCATTGTCAAAGTGAAAAATATGTGAGGAACAAGCAATTCTCGTAGTATAATCTCGAGTTATAGAAAAATTTACTGTTCTCGCCTAAAGACAGTAGTGATATAACTCGATGACACTTAACTAAAGTTTAAGTGCACCAACATATTATAAAAACTAAAACTATAAAAATAACCATAACTATATAGAAAACTATATATAACTTTAACTCTGTCTATGACTATGACTATTACTACAATTATAACCGTAACTGTAAACATAACTATGACTATGACTATAACTATAAATGTAACTTTAACTTAACCTAAATATCATCTGTAAAATGACTAAATTACAAAAAATAATTACCTCTTAAAAATGAATTAGCACTCTCCAGTTGCAAACGCTATTTCTCACAGTCAGCTTGTCCAACGATCAGCATTTTTTACGCTTTCTTTTCAGCGCTCACTACTTTCTCTTGAAAAAGTCACATCGACTTGCACCGCCCAACCAATTGATGCCAGAGATTGGATACGTTTGATCAAACTACTTGTTTTTAATACAACAATAATAGTTTTAAACTTGTAATCGAGAATAAAGTTACGTAATCGTCGCGGGATTTTACACAGCAGAGAAAATAACGACAAACAACAAATCAATTCTCCATAGTTCTCCAGCGCAGAATTTCAGAAATGTGACTGTGTCCACGCTTTATTAAAAAACGACACTGTGGTTGACAACACCAAGAAATGAAACCTGCACAGCAGGCAGCTGAGGCACGCGTTGCTTAGTGATACCAGGTTGGCATCACACACTGTCAGTCATGAATGTGTCATCTCGCTGATCAATAATAGCATGTATTATCACCGGCGCTCCAAGGGAGGGAAGTCCATTGTGCACAGTTCAACTCATGATTATTATTGCACATTGGAATTTTTGTTAGGTTAATGAAGCCACGCGACTGCATGAGAACTATCCACCGGAAGTGACGTAAAATACAAATCCTGTACGCTCACAGAACTCGCGTACTTCCAAGTGTGTTATATTTATAAATCAACTTTATGTGATTTTAGCTCACGCGACGACATTTTTTAACCTCAAACACAAGGTTTATTTTAACGAAATTTCATAGCTACACAAATCTTTGAAACAGGTGGCATTTTTCAGTGCTTGAGATTCTAGAATACTTTTATCATGGCTTGTTGTTTTTGTGACATTATGTTATAACATTTACATGTTTATTACATATTTTATTTATTTATTTATTTATTTATTTTCACCTAACCTATGATACAGAAAAACATTTCATGTATGTTCAAAGACGAGAAGTTAAAACTAATATATACAAAAAATATACATAGAAATCACAGAAAGTACAAAAAGGTTTCCTTAATTACATGAGCCTAGCGTGTGTGTGTAAAAACTTAAAAGTAAGTTAGAACTGCACAATGCATTTTGAGTACGACCTCTTTCTCACTCTCTCTCTCTTTCTCTCTCTCTCTCTCTCTCTCTCTCTCTCTCTCTCTCTCTCTCTCTCTCTCTCTCTCTCTCTCTCTCTCCCTCCCTCTCTCTCTCTCTCTCTCCCCCTTTCTCGTTCTATTTCTTCCCCCCTCTCTCACTCTCCCTCTCTCTCTCTGTCTGTATCCTCTCTCTGTCTCCCCCCTCTCTCTCTCTCTATCCTCCCTCGCTCTCTCCCTCTGCTCTCCTCTCTCTCTCTCTCTCTCTCTTTCACACACACACACACACACAATAAGGTAGCCTATATACAAGATACACAATAAAGACGTGTAATCAAAAATGGGTAACAAATTGCAACGACTTCTCTTCATCTAACACAATTGCTTCAGGATAGAAGAGCCGGAGTAATCTAACGTGTTCAGAACATAAATAAGAATGGTGTATTGAAAAACGGAAAGCCACAATAGCTAGGTAATGATTGGTCGATAAATGAGTAGGACTATCTCCCTTATCTCCAACAGATGCCTGGCTAAATTAGGAAAGCTGTGAAAACTGAAAAGAAATGGAATAAGATGTAACTAACGATAATGATTTTAGATGATTATTTTTCCTTGTAAAAGCGATGACTAAAAATTACTTGGACTATCTTTCGTGTAAAAAGCACACTTGTCAGGCCTGACGTAATCATCATCATCATGTCCCCGTCTGTTGTAGACATTGGGCAGGCAGAATTCTAAAATAAATCTACCCCTCAGACAGGTAAACAGAGCAGTAATCCAGCAAAAAACCTAGGTGTTATGCCAGTAGCTTGTCGTAACGACTTCGGTGTGTAACGACTTCTAAAATGACTATCGCTGGACGACATCGTTTCCGCGAATCTCCGCAAGGACCGTTTGGCTGCTTCTTTTTGTTTTTAATTATCGCGTCAGTTTGCTTCAAGTCTGACTAGGTTTCAGGCTTTGTTGCTGCTTAGTTATCGGTTTCGTCAGTGCCTCAAGACTCATTTATTCATCTATTGTTAATATCTGATTGTCAGTGACTGAGCCGCTAGTTTTGTATTTAACCTTTGAGTTTTTGAGATTCGTTGTCAGTTGTCTGCCTGTTGATACTTCAGTCATCTGTCTAAATTTTGTAATGTGATACTTATTTAGCATATTTTCAGTTATATTTGTTAGTAGACTATTTGATATTACCTTCATTTTTTGAACTATATTTTAGATTTGGGTGATTACTTTGGTTATTTGCTAATGGTTTAAAGGAAGACAGGACGATTTTTCATATACTACCCCATTATCAAGTACGGCAAAAAGTATACATTTTAACATCAATAATATTGCAAAAGTGTCTCCAATAACTAAAAAATGCATTAAAAACTTTATTAACGGCGGGCGAGCCCAGCTGTTGATGGACACCACAAAAGTAACATAATTTTCAACATCAAAAACATTCCTCGAGTTTTGCGAAAGCGAAAATTGAAGTACAGTACTACTGTAAGATGTTCAGTGTGTTTTACTAAAACTCGGCAAGTTTTAAGATAAAATTAAAATTTCAAATTTACTGCTGTGCTCACGCGTGAGCTGTGGAACGTGTGCAGTTCGTCACAAACAAACACGTCTGAACTGAGAGGCACAGCACGTGTTTTTGTGTAATTCTTTTCCGAAATGCAGGCGCTAGTACCAGTCTAACTAGATAATGGCAAAATGTATGTAGCAGCGGAGAAATAGTGGCGCGAATGCGAAATTGTGTTTGTGTGGTAAGAATTCTTTCACGTAAGTAGTTTTTAAAAAAAATGTACGTTTCCTTTCAATAACAGGCTGTTTTGGCCTACAGTTTAACGAGTCCGGTTTTGCTTTAACACTTCTGCTTTCCGTCGTTCTGACCATTTCTCGTGGTATAATTGTATTACGTCTAGTAAATGTCCTGTATGTTAGCCACAAACGCAATGGCACCATTGCTGTTGTTGTCAATGAATGAAACATTAAATATTGTTATAGTCTACACAACCTAAAATGCTGCAAAGATGCTTGCATCAATGGCCACTTATTACTAAATCAATGGCGCTAACACACCACAAATATACTTGAGATTTCTGCACATTTTATTTGATCTAAGGCTGTGGATTACTAGCGAGCTTCCTTAACGTGAGTATTTAACATTAACAAAAGAGACAGAAAAAAACAAACAAACAAAACCGTAGCCTAACAAACGGAAATATACAAAAACAGGATCTTGCAAACGAGCACATGATCAGTTAAATATAGAGATAATACATCGCAGGCATGATGTTCATATGCTCAATGGCAAGACAGACTTAATATTTTGTTGCTTATTTTTTGTAAAGCAAGGCTAACTAGCTTAGTTTCTTTATTATAATTGTGGCTCTGCATTTTGTAGTGCTTTGAAACTTCTCTACGTTCTGTTTAAATTGAAAAGTCATTTTTTGGCTACTTCAAGTGTTAATTTCATGTAAAAATAAGTGCTATTCTGCAAATTTGTGTTAATGAAAAAGTGCAATCAGTTTATCTGCTGATTAGACATTAGTTGTGACTGTCATGCTATTAGTTTACTAAAGTTGTTATCCAGCTTGAGCTCTCTCCCGAATGCCGCTGAGCGTGCCAATGAGAATCGAACCAATGTGCTTGACATTAATTAGTCATGTATTCATCACTACCCACCCATGAGATTCGTCACCCTAGCTAGCTAGGCCAATGAGATATTAAGCAAAATGTTAGCGGAGAATGTTTGCCCAAAATCCTAATTACTATATCACATCTAGACAACATCAAAATGTGTTAATAAACATCTTACAACTATTACAGCAGCAACGTAGCATTAATGACATACAGCACTGCTCAATTAATTGATACCATAAATTTAATTAGGAAATTAAATAATTACATTCTCAATTTTAATTAGGCCTGTTTCACGCTTTGCAAATACATTGAGCAAAAATGAGCGAAATATTTAACAAGTTAGTTAAGTGAGAGTATTTACACATTTCCAGGAAATTTTTTTAGAAAATTCTAACGGAAGGCAGGCAGGCAAGTAATTTAATATCAGCAAAACTTATGAAACTAATGAGTGGATGTTGCAGTTTTTATATCGAGTTAGAGCTGCAACGACCTGTAATTAGGTTTTAAATAAACGGCTTTCGAGTCGAAGCAATTGCAATCTAGCGTTACACTGTCTGACAAAAATGAGATATGACATACGTTAGACTTTACTAGTTACGACTTACAAACAGCTACTCAGCAGAAAATGACATTTTTACAGATAATAACAGGAGCAAAACCATTTGTTTTCATTATATATCTACAGACAAAGAATTATGCAATTGCTCTTTAGTTAAGTCAGAACTTTTAAACTTTTTAAGCAAGTTTTTATACGGAACACCATTTGTATATACCACATATATGTAGACCACAAAGATCCCTTTTATCCTAGCTTATATGTGACGTTTTACCCTAAAAATTGAGACTGGCCGATTCCACGGGCAACGAATACGTGAAATGTCCAAGGTAATTTAGGCGAAATAGAAAACGAGATAAATTTCCTGCTTGGCTGCCCGTTTTGCAATACAAAAAGAAGGGATTTATATCAAAAATGTTATCACATTAAAAAAAATTCATACAACTGGTGAATACTGAAAAACTGGCTTTCATTTTCAATGCTGATGTTTTAACTAGAAGCGTTGCCATTTTATACAAAACTCTTACTGGAAGAGGCAAAAGACATCTATATGCAATGACTCTGCGATCTGAATTGTGAAGTAATCTTCTACCATGTATAATGCGACCCGCATAAATTTTTGTTAAGTGTACACAAGTCTTTTGGCCTTAATAGGCAGTGACTTGTAAGCCTAAATGGCTGGGTTTACGTCAAAATTTTTGTCGTACATAGAACGGTGAAAATGATTTTAAATGTATGATGAATGCAAACACGTCACTTTAATAAATATTTTCTTACTCGCACACATTCAGGGCCTATTTCAGCCTATGCGAGGCCCGGGGAAGTGGGGTGTGTGAGGCCCCCTCGGGGGGAGGGGCGGTTGGCGGGCCCCACCATGGTTGAACTGCTACAACGCCGGAGAAGCATTTTCGAAGAGAAAATATGGAGTTATACAGTTGTTAAAGGTACGAACAAATGAAAGAAAAACTGCTTTATTCTCAAGACCAGTCCTTAATACTTGTCAAACAGTCAAATCAAAAACAACAAGAAAGAATGTTACCTCGGGGCGAGGCCTCCTTGGAGGGTGAGGCCCCGGGGAAGTATCCCCACTCCCCCTGAAATAGCCCCTGCTCACAGTTAACAAGCTTTTTTAGAGTCAATCTAATTTTTCATTTTTTATAAACTTTATACGGTTTTCTGTAAGCTGCCCAAGAAACTCAAGACTGGATGAAAATTCTCAAGTTCACATGAGAATACAGTAAGTTCTCGCTTAAAGACTCCCCTTTTAGCGACGTTTTGTTTTAACGACGCTGAACATTTGACACCTTTTTCTCACTTAACGATGCACGCTTCATTTTAAAAACTATTTTTCACTTAACTCACGGGCGTTTTTATTTTACCAGCAGCTTTTTTACCAAATTTGAAGCACCAAAACGGTACACATTGCATCATTCTGTTCTAAAAATGCATTAGTAATCTAAAGAGTGCAATTATTATAATGCCTTTGCTCCCTAACTGACTACGTACTAAATTCTAGGGGCTCTAGCAGTTTGTATCAAGTGACATGTATTTTTATACGCCTCCACACACACAAAGTTTAAATTTTATGCCAAGGAATTTTTTCTGCCATCTAGCTATTTCTACAACAACCAGGTTAGTACTACATGAAATTGTATTAAGGTCGCTTCATGCAGGCTTGTTTAACTTTTAACTGTCTAAATATAGGCTTCAACATTAAGGAAAGAAAACCACTAGCTAGGTATTATAGAAAGATAAGTGGTTTCAAGAAAACAGAAAAAAATAATCTGTAGAAATATAAATAGAACCCATAAACGTTTAATTTATATGATTTAAGCAGCATTGATTTTTGCTTCTGGAACATATTTCATTTTTTTGCATTACTTTCTATGGAAGTTTTGGTCTCGTTTAATGACATTTCACTTAACGTCGCGTTTTTTTGGAATGCATTACCATCGTTAAGTGAGGACTTACTGTATATTTTATATTTTATGTAAAAACATTGAGAAGACATATTTTGTGTAAAAGCTGTAACTAATTGTTACCCAAAAGAAAGATCAACTTCAGAGAAAAAAGCGCTATAGCAAACTATGTATAACTCGAATATCTCGGAACCGGAAAATTCGTTCGAGTTATGCACAAGTACGAGTTAGACAATGTTCATAGAAAACAAGACTGAGTCGCTCAAAAACGTGATAATACACTGCAGCCTGTGAAAATGACAAACTGAGCCTTTAATCAAATATCAAAAAATATTTCTATAATCAATAATAATAAATAATCAAAAATAAAATGACTAGTCTGCCTCCACTGTAGTCTGAGTAGTATGTTTAGTAGATTCAACAATAAAAGTATTATGATCTACATTAAACCACGTTCATTAACCCATGCTGTGTTCAGCGGTCTGCTAAGATAATACAAGAAACCTTAGCATTTTAGCTGAAACTAACAGCTAAAATCGTAATGTTGTGTATAGTTTCGCGTAGGTTTCTCACTAGGGAGGTTAAAGATAGATGGGGTAATTTCAGTTAGATTCTTATAAATTGTACTGGGAATTCGGTTTAATTTACAGATTTCGAGTTACACGATATTTGATAAAGCAAAAAACGAAAGGGAAAATCCATTCCACAAATCTGTTCCAAATACGCAAGAATTTCAGTTATAACCGGTTTAGTTAGATGCAGTTTACTTTATTTAGCATAGAAACACATTGTATATGCACTTTCAAATGGATTTCAACTAATTCTGAGCTTACACAGTCAAAGTATTAGACAAAATACAATGAAATTTTTAATACATGTAAGCCAAGCCTTATACATGCCAAAATATAGCAAAATAAAAAGACAAAGACATAGACAGGCTTTGGTTTCTAATTTACGACTTGTATTATGACTTAAATGCACTTGCTTTGTGCTTTGGCAGGAAGACAAAATTATCAGGAGTCGGTCCTAAAATCATTTCTGTTATTTTTATCCAATCACAGCAACTCGGGCTGGCCATCAATGTCTCAAGGTCATCACGACCTACGTAGTGGGGAGGACGCTGGTTCATTTTCTGAGGCACGTGTTCCAACAGGCCCACTGGAATATAACGATGAAGAAAGGACAGCCACTCGAGCAAAAACCGCCGCGTCTTCTCTATTCCAGCACTATCAGAGCCCCAGTTTTCAAAACCGAATTTAACAAAATCACGCAAAATATCCAATCTCTCGCTCGATGAAATATCCCAGTGTCGCTGTTCTTTGATTTCTGTAAACAACCAGGGCTTATACAGAGCACCTCGTCCGATCATGATACCAGACACACCTGCCGAAGAAATTCTCAAATTATAGTCTTCATATGACAGTACATCACCACCTCCAAAGAATGGGATTGGTGCAGCAATCTGGGCACATCGACTAATGTAATCCCAGTCCGCCAGGTGGCAGTATCTTGCCTGTCGAGAGCGGCCATGCATTGTGATCAAGCCAAGACCCCAATCACTGATTTTTCTGATAAGATTGTGTGCGATATTCTTATCTTTGCATACGCCTGTCCTCATTTTAAGCGTAACTGGACAGTCAAGTACTGCATCCATTCCCCTAATGATTCGTTCCAGTCGTGAAGGAGAATTCATAAGGCCACATCCCATGCCTTTGTTGTACACAAAGTCAATGGGACAACCCATGTTAATGTCAACGAAATCTACGGTGATGTTTTCATTCATCAATTGTGCACAGCGCATCATTGTGTCCGGATGCGCGCCGCACACTTGAACTCCAAACAAATCTTCACATTCGTGCCTTCGCAAGAGTGCCCACTCGGAACTCTGACCTTGAAGCAGGTTGAAGCACATTGCCATTTCACCACAAGTAATGTCCGCGCCGAATTTTTTACATATTCGTCTAAAAGGCAAATTGCCAACTGTGGTTAGTGGTGCAAGATACAATTTGTTTGAAAAATCAATAGTTCTTTTCTCAGCAGGTCGCAATTTGATAATGTCAGTATCGAGAATAGGTCCAAACTTTGCAGAAACTTCATCTGCGTTCGTTGATACTGTTGCAACCTGTTCAATTTCAGACAGTGTGGCACTTTCCTGCACACTCTCAATGTCATCGACCTCATGTTTTTGGATTTCTAAACTGCTTAATAGAGACTTCTGGTCTATGTTGCTTATTCCACCTGTCTTTTTCGAAATAAGATCGTCTTTAGTAATGCCATTCAGCATATCAACTTCTTTGCTTTTCTGTTCGCGACGTCTTTTCACAAATGCATTAACAATCTTATATGCTGCATCTGCTTTTTCAAAATTATATTTCTTTCGAGAAAGTTTCGCTTGCAGCTCCTTTGACAAAGTATTCAGCACAGTAGGCGAGGCAACAGTTTTTTCCCAAAGCGCGACATCGACCACGTTCGCATTTTCATTCGTGAGATGATTCTTTGCAAATCTACATGTTATGCCGTAAGAACATTTTCCAAGAGTGTCAAAGTTATGACACCTGCCTTCCAAATCTGGCAGCTTCTTTGACAAATACGAGGAAACATCGTGCAAGAAACAACAATTGTCCGTGTATGGACAGTTCTCGCCCGCAACGATGAAACGGCATAATCTGTCGCCAGGAGGAGACGGCTTCTCCCGTGGCCGTTTCTTAAACTGGCCTTTCAGCTTTTTGCATTTCGGTTTTGATGGTTCATCTGACACCGATTCATCATCAGGTATTCGTTTTGCTGACAACTGGTCCTGCAGCTGAAGATGAAATAGAAAAATTGTTAGATTCGAACCTAAAACTATGGATTCGAATAATTCAGCACTTCAACTACATATGTTGTTTATCATTAAAATTTTTGAAATAGCATGCAATCGGCACAATTTAGTTGAGATTTCTATGCACAATATCTCTAAACAAATAATTAGCATTTTTGCTGCATGACAAAATCAAGCAATATGCATGTTTTTTGCAAGAGTGCCCTTTATTAATGATTCGAGAAATTATTTGAAAATCATTAAAACTTAATTCAAATTAGATTTAGATTCGAAATCTTGAAATTCAGTTTGATTCGAGTTTAAAAGTCACAAACTCGATTCGATTTGAATTCACTTTCTGATAGAGAATGCTTACCACGAGTACCATCTTTTTATATTTTATAAACAAATATTAATGCCAACCTACATGTGCACCTGCTGCAGAAAAGCCTGACAACTCCTATTTTAGTCATTTGTAACCAACAGTATAAAAATTTTGTCAGCTACATATAAGCAATTACTGAACTTTGGCGAGGCACAACTAGCAGACCAGTGACCGGTTTCACAAAGCTGTCACTAAGTTAATGTCATTAATTACATTAACTTAACTATTAATAATGAAGTTTATAGGTTAGTGATGGATTTGTGAAACTGGGCACCGTTAAATGGTTATTATATTAGGAAATTGGATAAGTTTTTGCTCCTGAAAAAACCTGAAATTGATTTTTTCGTGATGCAATACCTGAATGATCAAGGTAATGACCACAGCTAGGCATAGCCGGACCTGGGTAATAAATGAATAGGTGACTATCAAGCAAATGGCCTTTGGTCCCTTTTACCTGCCATGTTGGCTCTAGCTATTTATCTTCTGAAGCAAATTCTGAAGGAATTTGTATTTGAACATATAAAACCTTTATATAAATAAAACCTTTGCCTGCTCAAAATCTCATTTTAGTGGGTCATCGTTTTCTAAGAGGTGAATTCTGGTCCTGCCACAACCATCAAAATAATAAGCAAACATTGCTCTTAGTGTTGGATACAGGCTTTCAGTCATGAGAGCTGGACGGCAAAAAAACTTGAAGTATTCCAAAGATAAGGTTAGACACTGGATAGTGGTCATAACTACATGTGTATATACAAGTATTCTAAAGATAAGGTTGGTATTGGATATTATAATGGACATAACTATATGTGTACATAATAAACAACAAGTATTCCAAAGATAAACTATAGATAATGGACATAACTGTATGTATATATTCAAGTATTCCAAAGATAAGGTTAGACACTGGATAGTGGTCATAACTACATGTGTATATACAAGTACTCTAAAGATAAAGTTGGTACTGGATATAATAATGGACATAACTATATGTGTACATAATAAACAACGAGTATTCCAAAGATAAACTATAGATAATGGACATAACTGTATGTATATATACTCAAGTATTCTAAAGATTAGGTTAGATAGTGGATACTGGATATAACTACATGTGCATATAAACTTCAGGCATTCTCAAGATAAGACTAGACATTTGATATTGGACATAACTATATGCGTATACAGACTTCACATATTTTAAAGAAAAAGTTGGACATTGGATAATGTGTATATGAAAGTCATAAGTATGTACCTACTTATTATAATTTATGCAACAGCATTCACCAAAAATGAAAATGATACAACCTCCTGCAGAACTTAAATCCTTCAAAGCTGAAACTGAACATTACCTTTTTAGGAGCAAACCCAATTTCCAGATGTGGAGTACTATCAAAAATGCGGATATATTCAGGTTTAATCCTTGCCACGCCAGGATCGGGCTTATCTCCATTACCTATGCATTCCACAGGATGATCCACATGTTGATTAGTATCAGCTGTAGTCTTCTCACTCATAATTAAGTTTGACTGTTCAAGTCACCTATAGAAGAAATGTATCGCATTTCATTAGTGATATTTAGAAGGACCAATGTTTCAATCTTCACAAATATTTTTTAAAGCAAATATTATTTTCGATCTCAACTTTTCACATTTCTGTTCTTATGCTAAGATGACCAAGTCTGTTTTGTGCCATGCCCTGTAACATTGCACTCCCCTCCATTGTCGTTAAAATGAAACATAAGCTGTTATGTGAGAAAAAGCTGTCAACTGTTCAGCACCATTAAAATGAAACATCGCTAAATGGGAAGTCGTTAAATAAGGACACTGTACGTAATTTTTATCTGTATTCTATGTTTTTAATTGATCAGCCCTTTCAATAAAAGCTTTTTCTTTCAGTAAATTCAGTAAACTTGTTCATCGTCATCCTGGTTTGGTTAGCTGACCTGATTCGTAAATTTCAGACAAAACCTGCAACTGAGCAATTTTTCAAGCTTTAGTCTCATCGAGACTTGACTATTGTAATGTTTCCAGCTTACGAAGCTGATTGTATACAACGTCTTCAGAATACGGCTGCTAGAATTATTGCTAGGCATTTTGATGATCATATTACTCCTATTCTAATGGAGTTGCACTGGCTCCCTGTCACATGACATATTATTTTTAAACTATTGCTGATTACTTTTAAATCTTTGTATGGCCTGCATTCGTCTTATCTCGCTGATTTAGTCAATTTTTATATTCCTAGACGTTCTTTGAGATCTCAAGACAGTTTTACACCAGTGGATACCGATCGTCAAAGAATTAGCGTCGTACAAATTAGCGTCAACATGTGAATGTGCTTTTGCCAGTGGCAGCTCCACATGAATGGAATAAACTGCGGTTTACTTTACATTCTGTTACTGATTTTAACCGTTTTAAAATGAGTCTTAAAAACTTTTACTGCAACGTTTAATAAGTGTGAGTCTTGAAGCCTATTTTTACTATATCATTTAATTAGCTGCTCTGTGAATTTTTATTGTATGCTTTTACTTTATTGTAGTCATTCTTATTATAGACCTGTTTTATAGCTGATCTGATGACAGTAGTTCTTGATTTATGCGCTTTACAAATAAATTATCATTATCACTTAAAAGTGCAGCTGTCATACCATTACGCTCATGCTGATTTTCTGATGACTGCACCAACGAAAATTTTCACACATGAATATACGTGTGCTTGCAAACCAAAACCATCTATAAGTCAGCATAGTTAAAACTACTTTATGATGCTTCAAAGCAGAATGCACCAAAAATTTGGTCAAATGTCAATTTCTTGTTTTTTTATAAAAATATACGCTTTTATATTCTAGTACCAAATTGTCATGAAAACGTTAAAAAAACACTAAAATCTAATTTTATAACTCTGTACCCAATTTTCTAGTTAGAAACAAGTAATGCAATTGTAAAAAATTTGTACTTTAAAACTCTGACATCAACTCATGGAAGCAGTCATTTTGCTTCTGTTTTTTCTGCTGCCAAGCCCATCTTCGTCAGAAAGGGCCATGGGCCATCTACTAGACTTAATCATAACATCAAGGTGTTCTTGCAAAGTCCATAGCAACCAATATTTGTGCACTTGCTAGGTGTTTTGTAAAAATGTGACAAAAAGAATGGCTAACTTTAGCAGCAATTTTCTCAAAATTATGTTTTATAGTGCATAGCCTGCACCTCAACTTCGACATGGATTATCTCAGCTTAGAAATAGAGCAATGAGCTTGGTATCAAAATGATCCTCATAAAATGGAGATTTAGAATATGTGAATAACTAGAAAAGCTTAACTGCCGACTCATGGCCGATTTTGCTATGCAAGCACACATATAGCAAATTTACATCGCAAATACAATAGATATAACTATAATATAATAAATATACTTAAAATAGGCATGTATCACTTTTACTTGAATGTTAACTCACCTTTTCAGCTAACCCATTATTTTGGCTATTTTTGATGCTTTAAATGTTTAATTATTAGATATTATTTTATTAATCATCTTTTATTGTAACACTATAGAGATAAATAAATTGAAATTGAATTGAAAATTGAAATTGAATTTTGGTAGCCATTGTATAAGGAACACATACTGGGTTATATCACACATCCTCTCATGACTCTTTAATTACGTTACTTAGAGTTAGAGTAATATTACTACCTGGTCCGGGAGCACATCAAGACAAAATGCTATATGTTACTATCATTATGATAATTTACACAAACTACGTATTTGTTTCAATAGTCGACTCAATATAAAATATAATTATTGAAATTAGAACTATAACCCAAACTTAACCATACTAAAGGCAATATAAGTCAACGGGCTAACAAACTTTCATTACTTTTTTTACTTTAGTCTAAGATAAAAAACATTACATCCACGTGAAACTGTAAAGAAACAATTGTCCAGGCTCTCATAACCGATAGACGATCCAATCAAAAGAAACACGACTGATTTCAATTGTTTCTCTGGCCAAGTTTCAACGATCAATACCCAGTGAAGATTTTTCGCATTGCTTGTCGCAAATGTGACTGTCACGGTAAAACTAGCAGAGCACTGAAGTGCAAAGACTAAGAAGTGACTGAAAACGTGTGTTATGGCATGGTTTTAACGCTTATTTTCAATTCTCTGCAATGCGTAGATGGGGGTGCTAACACTTGAGCGAGAGAAATAAAAACTGGGGCTAGAAATAATGTTGATTCTATAGCATTGAATGAGGTTTAGTGACGCTAGCCACTAGTTGACATTGAACGCGCCACTCTCATTGTACTTTTAAATTTACTAATATGTTCCGAAGCTACCACATTACATTGAGATGATTCCGTGGATTAGTTACTCGATGACTGAAAAAATATTTCCCTATATTTGTTCTAACACGAACAAAAAAGTTTCTTAGAATGTCCCTGAAGCTGACTAAAAGGTGAAACAAAAAAACAGTTGACTGTAGTATAGTATGACCATTAAAAATCTTATGTGCGTTTACCAAATCGATTGTAATATGTCTTTGTTCTAGAAAAGTCAAAGACGATAAATCAATCGATAAACAAAGACAACACGTCTGAATTCCTTCAAGGCATTACATATACATGACATACTGTGGTAACCATACAACTGCAGCATACTCCCAACAAAGAATGGACCAAACTTTTATATAAAGGGAAAATGACTGCTAATCCCTGCTAATTACAGTTCGCCTAATCATGCCAATACATCTGTTGGCTTTCTTTTCTAATTCAGCAATATGATCACTAAAGTTCAGATCATTAGACATGATCACACCTAGATGTTTAAAGGTAGAGACTTCACGACCTATTTTATTATTAACTGCATAATTATAAGTAACATAAACTCTCGTACATAACAGTGTACACTTATCAGGCTTCAGCTGCAAAAGCCACTGATCAGACCACGATTGAACAGCACCAATGTCAGCTGAAAAAATGCACAGTTAAACTGAGACTTAATTTTTCTTAATAGTTTAATATCATCAACAAACACTCTTGTATTAGAAGAAATGTAATCAGTAATATCATTTACATATAAAATAAAACAATATGGACCACTGATTGTTCCCTGAGGTATACCACTCTTGACAATTTTCCAGTCAGTAGCAACATAGTATCTGTATAATATGCATTAGAAGGTCTATAAGCACAACCAATTATCAGGGAAGATGAATTAGGAGAAATTTGAATACATACAGTTTCACAACAAACACTCTGAACAATGTCATGAACAGAAATCAAGGCGGGTACAAACAGTCTAACTAATATTATACACCGTCTTCTAGAAACATCCGGAAACACAGTGGATCTATCACATCTAAACATTCTGTATCCACTTGGACAAAAGCTGCAGTTATCTAAATCGTCACATAACCATGTCTCTGTAATAGAAACAAAATCAGGTTTGCAAGAATTAATAAAGAAAGGACAGACTGCTTGGAAACAATACCCTGATCATTGAATAAATAACTGCAAATGGTTTGCTCTTCATATTTTAAGCTTTCAGAAAAAGTTTGATTATTATCATTACAATTAAAAACAAGGTCATGCAAGTACAAGTTTAGATAAACGTAGCTCACTGTCATTAAATTCACAATGGCCCTAATGAGTCATATTACTAACTGGGATAAAGTGGCCAACATTATTAGAAATAGAATCGTTGGTGAGCACATCAATAGCAGAAGTACTAAAAGATAACTCAGCTGTATTTTACAAAGACAAACAGCGGGATTCCTGCAACTAGAAACTCGTGACAGATCTTGTTTCCTGTATGATCTATAAAAATCGCTAGAAATTGAACGCATGGAACTTTGAAAACTTATTTTTTTTTATTATTATTATTATCACATTCAGTACAATATATAAAGCACACAGTGACATCAAAATATTACATCTACTGTATTAGATTGTTATGTTTCATATACTATCGTTATCAACTTGTTTTACTCATAAGAGTTGTATAAGGTTTACCAGGTGACACATAAGATATGTGACCAGAATCACCATAGCACCAATATGTTGAAGCAACAACAGCACAGCTAAATGGAAAAAAGCTAGACTTTTCAGAGCAAGAAACATATGAACCTGGCATACCAGCAATATCACTAGATGGTTTACATGCTGTATTGATTATTGGACTGTTACTACTAACACAACGATATGGACATGGAAATGAAAAACATTCTCGTCTAAATTGGTCACTTCACCACTCTTACCAGCAACGAAGCTAAGCATCAATTTACTTCTAACAGAAGGGGACACGCGAGGGATGTATGCCCCACGATCATGCAATTGGTTGTTGCAATATGTTAGCTAACACTAATTATGAAGTTCGCGCTTGCTCGTGTTCGCCGTGTACTGCGACACAGTATGCCGCCTAGTCATGTACCACCTTGGTACGTTGTTTTAATGTTTACTTTGCTTTTATTTACCGTAGTATTAGTACTTGTGCGAGAGAAATAAGAATATGCGTAGAGATGTAAAATCCGGGAGTTGCAATCATGTTGTTGCGAGTTGTTTGCTAACACTACATGGGATGTTGACGCTTGCTCAATTGCGCCATTTACTGCAATGCAGTATGCTGCCTTGACATATACCATCTTGCTGTTTACGTACATGTTCTGCCCCACCGTGTAAAAACATGGCATAGTACATGGTGCGGGATTACATGGTGAAGCCTTATGGCAAATATATTTGATATTATAAACTTGAGCAATTGAAGTGATACTATATAAACTACAATATACACTAATCTCTACAGAATGTTTGAAAACATAAATAATAAACTATGCAATTATTTGACAATAAATATCATATTACAAGTATTATTACAATGTAAAATGAGCAGTGCATTTTAAAAAGTGGTGAAATAGACATGTTATTAATGTTTTGTCATGGAGTGATCTCCTGAAAATTGCTACAGTCAAGGATAAGAGGTCAATAAAGTGAAATATTAATATTGAAGGAGATTTGTAATTTCTTCAAGCTTTTCAGATGGAGGGATTATTCCCATAAGTCTTATCGTATTACCTCTTTGTAATGCAACAGATAAACGCTGGAATAAAAATCTTGTAGACCTAGTCTCCCCCGTGGCACACATTGAATTCATTTGCCTAAACCTGAACCGTCAAGTTCAAGTTGGCTGGTATTGGAGCAAGAAGGTGGTATGCGGGGACATCGAGTAAGTTTGAATGTCCTGCACAGTACTTGACATCGAAGTCGTTCCTTGAAAATTGTCCATTATTGTGTAATGCAGAAGATTTGACACAGAGTGGTATTGATGCTGTTGTGGAGATCGCTGACGTCAAGTAGAATTGCATAGAGCATCGTAGAATGTTCCGTCGGAATGACCGCCTTGACGTCTGGATTGTTCACGAACATTTGTTCGAGAAGTTTCTCCCGCGCTATATAAGGCGAGGTGGCTGCCGACACGGGATCGCAGATCGCACACAGATCTAACACGGACTTGTACTTACGCTTTTATACTTACGTAAACATTTTCCAGATTTTCACGTTTATTGTAATCATTTCAAAGTTCCTTCATCTTTGTGTAAGAATTCTCGCTCAATAAAGTAATAATATTTAACGGTGTGTTTTCTGGTTTTCTCTACGAGCCTTCCGAGAGAAACAAAACACAATAGATGCTGCTGCAGCTGTACTATGAATTCCATGAAATTTGTGAATATTATGTGCTTGCTTTGTCTAACATAAGTACTCTGCACTCTATGTCACTTCAAACAATAATACAATAACTTTGGGTGCTTCTGGAGTTACACTTGGTACATAATGCTTAAAAGTTCAACGTTAATCATTCAACAAAGCTTTTTTTGAACAATCTTCAACATCGCAACTAGTAAACAAAAGCTGTAAAAACTGAACATTCGTCATGCCGACCGTCGTGCCAGATAATGCACATCACGCATGCACAGTGAAAACTACTGGTGACTTTCTTCAGCAGATGTGAAGATCTTTCACTTCAAATGCGCTGCTGATAGCAGGTGTTCAACTAGCATGGCGATTGTACATATCGGTTTAGCCTTTATGGGTACAAGGTAATCAATCAATTTGTCACTTTTGCGTGTAGACAGCTCCGCTGCAGCTCCACCCACAAGGAAAAGTGAAATATGCAGGTACCGGGCTAGTTAACCGAGGTGTTTAAGCTGCAGCATCTTTGGAGATATTGGACCTAGTAGATATTGTGTATTAACTTATATTGAATACAGTAAATACAGCTGAGTACAAAACATAATAATAATAATAATAATAATAATAATAATAATAATACAAATTCTTACCAAAGCACAATACGAAATGTGTTTTTATCTAGTAACCTCCTGAACCCTTTTAAATTCCATAGCGGGTGTATCACTTGAGTTATTTTTTTTTGCATATTTTTTTACCTCAAAACCTGTTTGATGTGAAAGTGTATTTTGAGTAAATACTTAATGTTTTTGAAAGGAATGAAAAGTCTATCCCAGCTATGTCTGTGAATGTGTTCTATGGTATTTTTGTCCAGCACTGTTGAACCATTCCTCTCTAACAGTTGATGCACAAACTATGGAAGACGATGCGCCAGTTATCTACGGATTAGAATTCCAGGTATGTGTTTAAATACAGTCTGTAATATATTGTTGCAATAATTTCCAGTTATTTTGTAATTTACTTCCTACATTGCATTTGTGTAGAGGATTGTGTGCAAATAGTGCTTTATAATTAAATAACATTAAAGGAAGACAGGATGATTTTTCATCTAGGGCCCCATTTTCAAGTCTGATAAGAAGTGATGATAAGATATTTGGTGTGTTGTACTAAAACTAGGCAAGTTTTAAGATAAAAATTCAAATTTCAAATTTACCGCTGTGTTCACGCATGAGTAGTGTGTAGTTCGTAACATATCTGAATGCATGTGCTAGTGCCTGTCTAACTATCGCATAGCGAAATGCATGTAACAGCGAAGAACTTATGGCGCGAATGCGAAATTGTGTTTGTGTGGTAATAATTCTTTCACGTAAGTCATTTTTGAAAAAAATAGTATGTTTCTTTTCAGTATTGTGAAGAGTAGATTATTTTGATTTACCGTTTAAGATTGAGTTTTCCTTTAAGTAATATTCTTTTTGCACATGCTACATGAACATGGCTAACTAATTAAAAATGATAATATTTTTATCCTATGAATTGGCCTGAAATGGAGCTTAAATGAATACTTTGTAGTTTAATTACTGTGTTTCATACAGGCTAGGGCACTTACGGCTCAGCTAGCAGAAACTGATGCTATTCGCTTCCTTGTTGGAACACAGTCGTTAAAATTTGACAACCAGGTAAGTGACCGTTTTCTTTGGTAACTAAACTCTCATTTTCTTAATTGTATAAAAGCCAAAACATGTACTTTCTTGTTTAACAATATTTTATTATGTCACATGTAAACGTGTAAAACAACGAGATTTTGTAAACGTGCCTAGATTTCGAATAGTTGAAGCTCATTGTACATGTCATTTTACCTTAGAGAGTAAGAAACGGGAATTTTAAAGTATGTCCCAAAAAACCTTCCACGCAGAGTTATATTACATAGCATTACTCTTATCTGTTTGAAAGACTTATGTGATTGGAAAAGAAAATTCTTAATAATTTAAAATATTCGTGTCTGGTAAAATGGCACTGCATCGCCATCGTAGTGTGTACCACTTATTCACCAAAAACTTGTTTTCCTGACAAATTTTTATTTACTTAGTGAAGATTGTGCTACGAATGCTGTAGTCTGCTAATAGGTATCTGTTGTACAGTACAAGTGTTCCACAGAAAGCAGCATGTAAATTCTAAATGAATTCTTAAAAACAGTGCATACCCTATTGATAATATTGTCTGCATTTTCATTGTCGGAACTGAGTAAAAATATCAGGCTTGGGTAATAAACAATGCGGGGTACCGGGTACCCATTGGAAACACTATTTAGTATATCAGCAAAATCCCGTATTTCAAAATTAATTTTTACGAATAACAAAGCTGACTTTTGACCATTAATTTTTTTAGGTGCACCAGATAGATTTTGATGACGAAAGCAACTTGCTAAATAAAAATGTTTTTGGCCACAAAGAAGGTGAAATATGGAGCATGTCTGCATCACCAACGGAAAAATCTTTACTGGCAACTGCATACAGTAAAAGTAAGATTTTTTCAGGATACATTCATGTCTCTGTTTCCAGATCTCGCTTTCACACACATGCTCGAGCGGAGGAAGCCGTGATGATTTATTGAGTGTCCAATGTATATGAAGTTTCTTTATACTGTAAAGGCAGTGAAACTATTCAGCCTGTCCTCGTCTATCTATATTTTAATGTTTTTTGTTTATTTGTTTTGTAATTTCAGTTTATCGTCACCATTTGCCTTTTTAAAAAAGGGCAATTTTCCAGTCCTATATGCAGCATTAGTTGGATGGTCATTGGATTTTAATGTTACTTATTTGTGGAGAATATTCAAACCATCAACACAGAAAGAGTGCTACTAACGAGATTATATAACATACAGCTTGGAATGTAAAGTTGCATTGTTTGTTAAGTGCTTTATACTATTCTGCAGCATTCGTGATATAAAATTGATTAAAATATATCTACGGTCAACAATTTTACAAGAGAGACTAAATATTTTGGGGATGCTATCTGTAAAAAAATGACCTTGCAAAAACCATCGACTACGAAATGATTTTGAAAGATTTTTCAGATAAAATAGCATGAAATGTCTGTTTGTAGAAGGCATTTGCACAAATAGTGCGTCAGTAATCATCCTGACTTGTAAGAAAACATTAAAACTTTCAAAAGGGCTTTCAATTTTTAGAATATGATTGTGGCTAATGGTGCAGCCTCTAGGCCTCAAAGCCTTTTGGCTGAGACTAGAGTGCTACACAAAGCATAAAACAGCAGTCTTCAGCTTTTGTAGCGTAGAGGGCCCCACTAACAATTTTGTAATTGGGCCGACACTTCCTAACACTGGCACTGCATTTGGGATTGTTAATCTTCACTGTAACTACACTGCAATGCAGTAAATCCCGTCGTACTTTATTGAAAATTTGTAATTTTGTCTCTCTTTCTATCTTAGTGTCGGGAAATAGATGTGAGATGTGTGCTGCCATCTGGAAGATACCAGCAGAATTTGATTCTAGTCTCGATGAAGCATCGGCCAGCACTCATTCACTGCAATTACTCTGCCGGCTGGATCATGCCAATTTTCCCAATGTTAACAGGTCTGTTGCAGTGAAATTTTACTTTTTAAAGGGGAAGAAAAGGCAACTTTAAAGTATATCCCAAAAAATTCTTTACAAAATTGTTTTAATTTCCGTTACGCGCACCTGCTTAGAAGACTAATAAATTTTCGATATACAGTTGTATTAATTTACGTTACTCTTACCTGTTTGAAACACTTATCTAATTGGAAAAGAAAATTATTAGTAATTTAAAATGTTCATGCCAACTTCTAAAACGTCACTGACTCACCTTCCCAGTGTGCACTGCAAACTCACCAAAAAGCACATTTTTAATCTTATCAACAATATACAGTTATTTGTACTTTTACTTAGTGAAGAGTGTGCTGCAAATGCTCTTATTATTTTTCAAACTTTGCCCAATATTTTCTAAACTTGTTTTGAGCGACTTACCGTCAAAATGGCTTCGCCCATAGCCGCAGTTTAAATTTTTCTGTTTTCTATGGCATTCCTGTTAGTACAAGGTCTGTGCGTAAAAGAGCAGTATGTAGATCTTACAAAATTTAAAAACGTTTTTTTAGTTTTATGTAAATAAAGAATTGTCTTGTCCTTTAAATAATTTTAAAAGTAATGAAAAATTTAAAAATTAACACAATTAATTAACATAAAAATTAACGTGAATCAAAATTAATTTAAAAGTTAAATGAACTCTAGTTGGTAATGATCAATCATGTTTGCTATTAATTTTCTGCAATATGCGGGTTTTTTAATTTAACAATCAAATCCAAATATGGGGGCAATGTTAGAACCTTTAGGCTCCAGAGCGACTAGAAAACTTTTAAGTTTCGGTATTGTATGTTATTTTCTTAAATTGCTTCATTACTTATTGTTGCCTCTATACATTATTTTCTTATTCTGTACCATAATCTCAGTACTGTTCACTTGTTACAGTGTTCTCTGGCACCCTGGTGGAGACAAATCTAAAGTGATAACTCTTGCAGATAATCATTTTGTGACTTGGGATCTGAATGATACCAGTACAACTGCTAGTGTATGTATAAATATACTAAGGATTTGTAAGTAATTGAAGTTTTTTTAATGCATTATTATGATTACACAAAGAATTCATTGTTATTATTAAACAAAAGAGACTGATAAACTAAATAACTTGCCTTTTTCTGGCGAATTTCGAACACGTGCATTGCCGTAAAGATAGCCATGTTTCTTGTCTTTAGTGCAAGTGAGCGAAAATGACATACGCGGTACAGAAAGCGTCTTCGATTACCAATGTTTGTTTACCAATTTTTGGTCACCTCGTGACTGTACTCACTCCGACATTCGTCCCGCGCAACAAAAATTCTTCAAATTTAATGCTACTAACGGTGAAGTGATAAAAAACAAAAGCATCAAGTTTTACAGTTGGTTTATAATGAAATAAATTGAATATTCATAATCAGAGTAGGATTTTAAATTGTGAAAACTTATATTATAGTGAGGGTTTAGTTTGACTTTAATAATTAAACCTGTCTTCAAATTTGACATGAAATATTGGATGACCTGACTCTAGGTCATCTAGCTGTCATCTTTTTATTAGACAGGGTTTGCATTATACAGAAATTATGATTATTATAATTATGTGCCAAATTCTGTCAGTGAAAAATGCTCATTGTGAAGTAATCCATTTTTTCAATTATTTGATATATTTTCTGGGTAAATGTTAGTAGAAATTGTTTCATAACACACACCCTCACAAAAGTACAATTAAAGTATATATAAAAAAACAAAAAACAAAATATTTACACATTTACAAACATGGGACGACATCACTTACTGATGTATAAAACCCATATAACACAAAAATATTATAAACACAGAATTTAGATTATTCTGACAACAATTATTCACTAACAGTTTCAATAGTAGAAGTCATAGACAAGCTAAACAGAGGTTATCACAAGAACGTATAAACGTGTTTTTTAATACGTTCTTCTGTTATCATAGTAATTTTTGCAGTTCTTATCACTTACTGTTCTTTTTATGTCCGAAAATAAAAAGTCAAAAGAGTTCTTGGGATGAGTAATGATACAACATTGACATTGAGTGACTCCTACCCATGCTCATCAGATTATTGATTGTCAGAGCTGTAAACAATAGAATGAGATATTAAAGTGAGTCTTCTTTATTCATTAGGCTTTTGCTATAATAATAAGCTTTTACAACTTAAAATCGTACTCTCATTACAAATATTCAATTTATTTTATTATAAACTCACAGTAAAACTTGTTTCTTTTGATTTTTTATCACTTCGTTCTTAGCGGTGTTAAATTTGAAAAACTGCCATTTTTCGTTGCGATACGAATGCTGTAGTGAGTACAGTCATGAGATCGGTAAACAAACATCAGTAACCAAAGACACTTTCTGTACCTCATATGTCATTCTTGTTAACTCGCGCCAAACACGTAAAACATGGCGATCTTTGCAGCAATGCACGTGTTCGAAATTCGATTTATTTTATTTCTCTGTTTTGTTTGATAATAACTATGAATTCTTTGTGTAATCATAATAATGTGTTAAAAAAACTTCAACGTCTATTGTGGTTACATAGACCTTGAAGTGGTTTGTCATGATTTTGTCAGTTTTTATCTGTTCCAGTTTGTTTTTTCGATCCATTCTTTCTTGACTCTCTTTAATGCAGGGGTGTGTAAACTGCGGCCCGCCGAGAGAATTTGTGCGGCCCGCAAAGAGATTTGTCAACCTAATGAAAGTGCGGCCCTGGCGATTAATTGAGTATATCCAGCTGAAGTCCGTGCCACGATCCCAAAGATAGTGCGGGTAGTTTTTTCTACTAGATCGAATGCCATTAACCCTTACAAGACGGTTGTAACTTAATGTCACTGTACTACACGGACTGTGTGATACACATTACTAATATGCATTATAATGAAACCACTATCTATCCCGAAAGTAGAAATATATGGTTTGTAATATAAATTTTAATAACTTCTAAAATAGTTTCTTGAGTGTAGTAGTAATGATGTACGCAGGTCGGATGCAAAAAAATCGTTATTAGGCCCTTCTGTACTTGGCACCTTGATCAAACTGCCTGTGGCCCGCAGGAATTGCGGGAAAGTTTAATGTGGCCCGGCTAGTCAAATCATTTGCACACCTCTGCTTTAATGTATCGAGTTCTTACCTGAGAGTTGAATGTTTGACCCCTCGATGCATGATACAAAAGACATTTTTCTTCCCGGTAATATGGTTCAAAGTTAAATGAAATTCTTACTGCTTATAACAGATTCACTACTATCTACTGCCTATTTTGGTACCAAGGTTTACCCATAGGTAGCTTAAGTTCATTTTTATTACAGTTTGAACTGAGACGAACATATTCGCAGATTCTGTCATGTTTATGTTTGAGAACCAATAGTTAATTTATATAGATTGTTTACAGAATTGCAAAAAATACCAGTATGTTGGTAATGTTATAAAAGTCGTGTTATGTGGAATATATATTTGCTTTCTTGCACAAATATTTCTTGCACAGGTGAATATGTTTCTGTATTTGTAAAACAATCTTCGTATATTATTTGCTGTCATTCTTGTGTATGGTACTTGACCGTGTTCAATAGTGTCAACAATGGTAATGTCAGCAAAATACACAGAAATACCGCGTCTTGAGTTTAGGTTACTTCGCTTGTTGTTGGTGCCTGTTTTCACAAAATTGCATTGCTAGCAATACGAGCGATTCAGCTGTATTATGGCAAATGGCAATTTGGCAAAGAACTTCCCCATGTAACGTACTTTGTTATTTCCGAATAATGTAAGTATAGTGAAAGTATAAAGCTAAGATAAACCAAAAAGGGATATTAGACCAACCAGATATACTTGTTTATGTATACGTGCTCACAACAAGCATGCACATGATGTATTTAATATAAAACAAATTAGTTTAAATCAATATGTAACAATTTTTTTGAAATATCTGTTTCCAGAAATTTTGCACAAATCATTCATTCATTGAAATCTACATTAAAAATGGCATGAGTAAGAATATATGATATTTTTTTTAAAAATTGGGCTATTAAGGCTTAAAACTTTCAGGTGACCGGATCTGCTTGCTTAGATTCGAAAGGTCAACCAAAGTTCACGGCAGGTAGATGGAATCCGCATTCCAACTGTATGCAAATCGCAACAGCTAACGGCAGCTCAATCAGAGGTTGGGATTTACGGAGCATGGAGTAAGTGTCCGTTTCACTTTAATTCAAGTGATTTTGTTGCATTCATGCTGTTTTTATCAACTGTACATTTAATTGTTGGTTGTATATAGTAATTTACTTAGGTCAAGGTCAAGGCATGTTGCTGTGGTTACTTTTGTGCAAAAATTATAATTATTATAGCTGAAATGTTCTCCGTTTACATATTTAATAATTTTTTCGTGCCAAGTTCTGTCAGTGTGGAAAAAATACCAACTATGGAGTAAGCCATTTTTTTCAAATTTCGGCAAACACTTTCCATCAGTGGCAGCTCATAGTTAAAATTACGGGGGGTGCTGCTCGAAAAAAATTTTAACCATTGTTTTAATACTGTGTAAAATGAAACAAACACATGTTATTTTAATGTTGTAATATCTAATTTTAAACAAACAAACATACAAAAATTTATACATAAACTTGATAAAATCCTAAATAAAAAAATATTGTTTGCTTACGAATAGCCTAAATTGTCGCAGTTCAAGAATATATGCCAGTACACGACTTTTTAGCATGTGACAACTGACAACACACACTGCATGAGCCACAGTACTCTCTCTACCTAATGTACTGCATCTTTTCTCAGACATGTGCGCATGCCCGCGTGCACACAGCCAAACACCACGTTCTCTTGTGCTCATAATTTATGTGCATAATTTGTATGCTCATAATTTCAATTTATTTTACTCTTCTAGGCAGGTTTATCACATAGATGGTGCTCATCTTCAGTGTGTAAGGAACCTAGACTTTAATCCCAATAAACAATACTATTTAGCAAGCTGCGGAGACGACTGTAAGACTAAATTCTGGGACACACGCAACACCGAGGAACCACTGATGGTACTGTCCAATCATTCTCACTGGTAAGCAGTAAGAGTAACCGCTGAATTCTTAGTTAATAATTACTGATAATTACTGAATGTAACTCGGTCATATATCTGTTTTGTTAAATTCCACTGTATGCTTTTATAGCTATTACTATGTCGTGTATTAAATTCAAATGAAATGACGTCATTCTGCAGTTACTTGGCCATATTTCTTTATTATCACTACAAATCATGGATTGTTAATAAATTATAGTAACATGTTCTAGATTTTTTCGTACATTGGTTACCATAACGATTTTTGTAAATGTATATTTTTGTTTCTTTTGATGTGAAGTATATTCCAACACGTGGAAACAGTTGCACTGTAACAATCTATTGTGACAATACAATTTTTATGCATTCCTATTTGTGTTAAAACGGCAGTGCTTTTCTAACGTCATATATTGTTCTCAGTTTTTATATTAATTTGATTTGCTTATGTTTTTATACCTTTGCTCATTCTCATGAATAATCTTCTACAATGAGATACAGATCTGACAAAAGTACCTTCAAAAGTATTTAACCACCTCAGCGAAAGAAATAAGCCGATGCAGTGTGGCAGATTCAACTTAGAAGTAAAAATCACCCATACGTCTATTAACCAGCTTTGGTGCTGCTTAGCTTTATGTTTTTGTTAAATGTATAAACCACCTCAATAAGAAAAACAGCCTGAGGCATTACGGCAGATTTAGCTTAGAGGTAGAGATCACCCATCAATTTACTAACCAGCTTTGGTGCTGCTTCACTTTGTGCCTTTCTTAAATGTATAAACTTCCTCAATAAGAAAATGGCCTGAAACATTATTGCAGATTCAGCCTACAGGTAGAGATCGCCATCAGTTTACTAAACAGGTTTGGTGCTGCTTAGCTGTGTTACTCACAGGGCAAAAGAGGAATTTTAAACTATATTTCAAAGAACTTTACATACAAAGTTATATTGCTTAGCATTATGCTTGCTTGTTTAAAAAACTCGTGTGATTAAAAAAGAAAATTCTTAATAATTTGATATATTTGTACCGCATGGCAAAACGGCACTGTGTTGCCAACCCAGTGTGCGCCAGTAATTCACCAGAAAACGCATTATTAATCTTACTGACAGTATGAAGTAATTGAAGCTTTTTTTAGTTATAGTAGCGAAGTGTATGGTGAAGTATATAGTGGCGGGTAGAAATAATCTGATTATTAATTTTACATAATGTTGTCTTAACTGGTTTCAAACTGCCATCACGAGAGCTTAAATTTTCTAGTTTTATACAGCATTACTGCTGATGCTAGCTGTGTTTGGAATAAGACAGCAGGTAAGGGATATAAAATTTCAAGACAAATTTTTAAGCATAATTTATGAAGAGTGTTTTTTTGTATTTTCCTTACATTCCCAAGCGTAATATTGTGTGTCACATTGAATGTCACATAAAAATAATGATGATAACAATAATAATAATATTAATAATAATAATAATCATAGTAAATAAATAAATAAATTGTTTTCATACACATTATGGTTTAGCCTTGCAATTGAATTTATACATTACAGGGTTTGGAGCGTTCGTTATAATCATTTTCATGACCAGTTAGTGCTGACATCTAGCAGCGATTCCAGAGTTATTCTGACAAATGCCGTGTCCATCTCATCAGAACCGTTCGGCCACCTAGTGGACGATGAAATTGAGGATGAAGAACAAGATGGTGGACACAGAGAAAAGTACGAAATTCTTCTGCTCAGGGTAGATTCTGTTCCTCCTGTCATGTTTGGGATAATTCCCATGTTCCTTTCACGAAATTACCATTTTCATGAGTCTTTTATCATTTTCTTTTCTAAAACAATGGCAAAGTTGTACGGTGTTACCATTTCTAGTTAAAAGCCGTTTTATTATCAATTAATACTCAATACTAAATAGTAATTCAAAAAACAATTGACTCTTAATGTTCTGGATTTATTTTAAATTTGTTAACTAAAACCAAATTGGAAAGGAAACCATTTTCCCATTTCTTGTTACTTAAATTCTTACCTTCCAGTTTCTCCATTAATGACGAAAATAAAATCAGGCGTAACAAAGTCTAGAAACCAAAATAAATTTATCGAAAATTGAAATGTGTACTGGAGGTGAACATCCACATTCAAACATTTGAATTTGGTTCGAATGAGTTCTTTTAATTCGAACCTAAAATTATAGATTCGAAAAATTCAGCACTTTGACTACATGTGTTCTTTGTCATTAAAACGTCTGAAACGTCAAGCAATCAGCAAAATTTAGCGTTGATTTTTGGGCACAAATTTTAAACAAATTATGAGTGTTTTTACAGCAGAACAAAATCAAGTAATATGCATGATCTTTGTGAGACCACTTTTTATTAGTGATTCGAAAATCTTGACATTCGGATTCGGTATCTTGAAATTCGGCTTGATTCATGTTCGAAAGTCACAAATTCGATTTGAATTCGCTTCCTGGTGGAGAATGCTCTCCCCAATGTGAACTATGCTCCAAGCTTTGCCTGTAATGGGAACATCAAAGAATATAAAACCAATTCTTTAATTAATGGGCTGTTTGCACCTGTATTTCCCTTTTATATTGGAATTCATATTTGTTTTCCTTTTATGATGGGACTGGGTGGTCCAATTGTTAATATACTAGGTTCATATTTCAAAGGTTCTTCATCCAAATATGTTTTCGTATGTCTTTTTATTATATTATTTTGTTGTTATATATAAATATTATCATTAATTGTTATATATAATTATATAAAAATTTAGATGTTAGAGGTTCATTTCAGAAAAGTGGTTTTACATTGGTGCTTTCGTCTCTATTTCTAGGTTACCTGCAGAACAACAGAAAGACGGAGTCATAGCAACTTATGAAGAACATGAAGACAGTGTTTACGCTGCCGAATGGTCAACAGCTGACCCTTGGCTATTTGCATCACTGAGCTACGATGGACGGGTCGTCATCAATCGTGTACCACGTGCTGAGAAGTACAAGATCTTGTTGTAACAGGGTGCTGTTTTTCTGCCATAGAGTTGTCATTCTCCTATAGATGGAAAAATGATTGGTGAAAGGATGGCTCTACTTTTTTCCCTATCAAAAACTGGCAACAGATGGCGCATGGATTGTGAAACTACATACGCAAAGAGTCTCAGACTTCATTGGGTAGTTTACTTATGAGCCATTAAACTGTTGTGTTGTTTAAACAATAAACACGTGTCAAGAAGAGGGTTTTAAACATAAGATATTTTTCAGCGATTCGTGCTCAAATAAAATTTTGCTAGGGCAGGCTCTCGGTTTCGATTTCTGTTCCAAAAATAATGATTGGTAGGTACATTATATATCAGTATATGTATGAATGTCCATACTCAAAAATGCTTGAATATATATACTGGAAATGCAATTTCTGCTTATCTTCGTCATGAAAAATCAATATTTGGTCAGGGAAAAGTCATAAAAAAGTCATTACTAGTTGACAACTTTGATATCAGTAGAGCTTTTTCACATTGAGAAGGTTTACTCATTCAGTCTGTTCTCGTTGCTCACATTCCACAGATTTCGTAATTCCGTCTTAGTAAAGAGTGGAAAATGTGACTTGATTGACGTGAGTAGGCTATAATTTGAATAACCAGCTTCATAACTGCATTTAATACTGTGACAATCAACCACTTCACTATGAACTATTCATTGTCAAAACTACTTGTAAATTCTTAAGTGACGTAGTTATGGGGTTTATCTCTTGATCAAGATGGTCAATTTTGTACATTAAAAAACTCTGCATTCTTAAACTGTGTGGTATTTGAGGTCCAACCTTGTCCTTGTCTTTTAGTGATGGGAAGATTGGTGACTCAGCTAGGACCATATTAACTATCTGCAGTTCAACTTCAAAATGCAGTTTTATAAAAAAGGCGTATTGGTCAAATTTAACATAAAAACAAGTCTTCTTTAATTATAAAAGTATTAACCGTAACTTAAAATTTGACACTAATTTTATTAAATTTCATGGCTTCCTTCCTAATGAAATCAGGTGTCGAAGTTGCATTTTCCTCCAGAACATTTTGTTCGGTTTTTCTCGCAAGACTTCGGAAATTCCCAGGCTAAACAAATGTATTACCTTGGAAGCCGCGTCATTTCCATGACGTTCAATTAGCAAATGGCAAACAATGCTACACAGCGAAATAATAATCAAACGCAAACCTGGTAGTCCGAGAGCCCGTGACGAAATAACTTCCTCATCAGTAACATAATTTTTGACCACAGCATATTGTACATATGAATCTGACATTCCCTAAATGGCTACCCGTTTGTCATAGGAGCTGGACTTTCAGTTGTTACGCCCCAAAATAGGTACCCCTAGAAAGGCTTATAACCTCCTCAATCACGAATATGATTTTCGACCACTGCATATCGTGCGTGTAAGTCTGGCATTCCACAAATGGCTACTCGTTTCTCTTGGGAGCGGTGTTTCCTGGGGTTATGCCCCAAAATAGGTACCTCGTTGCCTAATTGCATTGTAGACTTGGGTATTACAGACCCAGTTTTTTGAAAGCTAAATGGATTATTTTTGTTTGGGATGTTTTTAGAATAGTCACCAGTCACTGTAATATCACCAGGCTATTCAAACATAATTAGTTTTCACTACATGTGTCAGTAATCTAATTGTTATTATTGATTTATTTTACTGTAGAATTTATACATGTTATTGTAAAACGCAAAATGTATTGTCAGGAGTGTGTAGTCATTATAACATACACATTGTTATACAGTGAACACATTACAGTGCAACATTATAGAAAAAAAAAACAGTGAGTGAGTTACCCTGTTACCACTAATTAGTGGCTACTATGGAATTTGTAAACACTAGTGTAAACAAGGCTAGAAGAACTTCTGTCCCTCAAATAAAAGTCTGGGTTTTTTGTTACACTAATAAAAACAAATGCAACGTAAAAGCAATAATGTTATTGAATTAGAAAACTGTTTAAATTATTATATGACTGCTTCTGTTGTGTTTGCTAATTTATGTTCATCACGTAAATCATGTTCCTGCTGAGGAGGTTATTTCATCACGGGCTCTTGGACTATGGTGTAACTAAGAACTAAGGAGTTGCTTGCATCATCTAACGAGCAAAACGGAGGAAATGAAGTTTCAGACTTTCTTAGGAAATGACACCTTCACGCCAGATTTCCTCTTACACAAATCACCGAGAAAAAGTTAGAAGTGTCAGGAAAACTTAGTTAGAGCGTTTTCTTTCTGTTTTTGCGAAAACTGGAATTTCATATAAAGCACGCTGTATTTGACAGCTAAGTAAAAGAAAGTTTGTGATTTTACTCGAGAGTAGAATGATTGGTAAGATACTGATTTGCTTACAGTCACCCATTCACGTTTGCCAGGACAGCTCTGCTTAAATTGCAAGTGTTTTGCATCTTGTACGTACTGAATTTTCTCTTCATTCTCATATGATGTACAATTTATGTAAATGTGGTTTTGTAAATTATAGCGTATGCTTTGAATGTGTATTTTTTTGACAAACATTCATGTTTTGGTTATAAGCTCTTACGTGTTTGTGATTTGTAATGATATAATACCTCGGAAGTTTTGCACTTGCAACTTTCAATGGACTTTAGGGAAGATAAATAAAGAAAAGTAAATTTCTTCAGCCTTTATATATATCTGCCATAAAATAATGACATCATACATTATACAATGTGAAATATCATTCAGTGATTGCCCGGGCTACATCGCTAATAGGCAAATGCGTCTGGTGCAAATAATTAAAACTAAGAGTGCCGTAGGAGTGCATAAAAAGACACAAGTAATAAATTAAAAAATGATACAAACTACAGCAAAATAAATACGCCTATCTAAAAAAACTAAAGCACACTTTTACAAATACAACTCTCATAAAATAATACATATCATTGACGTAATAGACACGCGTATCTTGACAGAAACATAAAATCATCTCACGTTACAATTAAACGTTCGAACAGTACAATAATTTGTGTTTATATGTAATATGTTCACTCGTTCGTCAACTTAGCAAAACTTGTGCTTTTGACAGGTGCTGCCTTTCACGAATCTGTCTTAAACTGTTTATTTTAAAGCGCATGAAAATGGGATTTTAACGTATATCCCAAAGAACTGTCCATACCAAGTTATATTACTTAGCATTATGTTTAGCCGTTTGAAAGACTTTCTCAATTTCAAAATAAAATTCTTAATAGTTTAAAATATTGGTCTCTCTGGAAAAACGGCACTGCATAATCATCCCAGTGTTCAGCCACTTGTTCATTAAAAAAACACGTTATTAATCATATTGACAATATAAATTAATTTAAACTTTTGCTTAATTAGCGAAGAATGTGCTATAAATGCTATGGTTATTTTTTTAAACTTTACGCAATGTTATCTAAACGTATTTCAAATGACCTGCCGTTAAATCAGCTGCACCCAAAGGTCATTGCGGGAGTTTAAACATGCATGTGTTATACAGCGTTGCTACTAATTCAAGCTCTGTTTGCAATAAGACAGCATGTGAGTGATATAAAGTTTCAAGACGAACTTTTTAAACCTTATTTATGAAGAGCGTTTTCTTGTGTTTAAGAAAACATTGAAGGTAAAGATAAATAGACGTCGCAATTTTTTTATTACAGACATTTAAAAACATTTGCAGTTGAAACAACACAACTTTATTAGAGCTTTTTACTATGTAATTTTTCACTACGTAAAATAAAAAGTTTTGACAAGGATGTGTTGTTTTATCGTACATCGTAATTTGTTTTTCAACGTGCTTCAGCGCACTGCTAGCCAAAGTCTAGCATTCAGCCTCAAGATCTATTCAAAGCATGACGGGAAGGAATCCATTTCATTATCAAAGCTAAGCCCTATGGTGAGCCCTATGTAGGCACTCATGTCCTCAGTGTGTCGCAGTTTTTACAAACGTCGTTTGGGTAACCACTGGTCAGTCAATATGACCGCTGTGTCTTCAAGACCTTTCAAAAGTTGGAAAATGTAAAGAAAGAATAAGTAAGCAAGACGAATTTAAAGTATGTTATATTTAAATAACAAGGGAAACGATGTTATTTCATGTCTGTGTACTAGTGAGAATACGTTACATTTATTTGAAGAGAAAATTCTTCAAAATAGTAGTTTCTAACACATTTTGCTTTGTCATACATTCTTTATCCTCTAGTATTGTTCCCTATTTGTAGCAGTAGTTTTTCTAGGCTTATTTGGAAAAATCTTAGATATAAAACAGCTACTTCTAAATTCATTTTTTCCTCGGGCTTATTGTCTTCGGAATTCTCTACATGGAAATTTTTTATTTGAAAATTAGAGCCTCGTTTCATTCAAGAAAAAGGCAGATATCTTCCATTAGTAGTAAATTAGTTAGTTGAGTTTCAATTCTCTGGGCATGTATATTCATATTTTCACTGTAGTGTCTTATGGCACCTTCAGTGTAACGCGTTCTCCATCGCGAGTTTTCTCTCCGGCATCAAACGCGAAAGTATGAGTTTTGCGAGTTACTGTCAACAAGAAATTGCAAACTTTCCAATAGTTGCTGCATGTTACTGCCTAGTGTGAACGCCTCGACGAGTTACTCTCAACACTTCTACCAGTGAATAGTGAATGGAGTATTAGCTCGTGCTTACTGTCAAAGAGTAACTGCGGCGAGCTTTACTCTCTACTTTGCGAGTTACTTGGCGAGAAAACTCGCTAGTCTGAACGCGCCATTACCTTAAGAGGCCTTTAGATTTTTTTGAGAGACTAAAAAAGTATCCTTGACGCCTTTTCTTAATTTTTAAAAACCCGCTGTGTCCCTTCGCTTAACCCTCATTAAAGGAAAGGTCAAGTCTTCTAGGAGGTTTAAGGATTTAGTAATAAAAACGCAAGAATATAATTACTCATGTAATTAGTAGAATCAATTTAAAGTCTGGATCACTTAATGCTTGGACCCTCTCATTTTGAATGCTCTTTCTTCTTCCAATGACGTCATTCTTGAAGAAAAGTAGCGTATTGTCATCCTCAGCAAAAGTATAATAAATTTTTACAAAAAAATAGATAGCCAATTTCGTAATATTTTTGCGGAAGTTTGAATTAATTTAAGCAGCGCGCGTTTACGAAAAATCACGAAGTCTTCCAGTTACGTCATGATTTTTAGGTGAATGGCGGCCACCACCACGCCTGGAAATTTCTATTTAGAAGTAGTATATTTTAAATTTATGCTTTATAGGCAGTTCATTGCAAATTTCTTTGCTATATTTTTCCAAGTTTTACTTGATAAAGCTCTTTCGTGACTGACATGTTCTTTCCTTGTTCTAACGCTATTAACACTCCTTGACGCTAAGTATTAAGACTAGAGATGAGAGTTTTCTTAACGGCACTTTGAGAAAACCTCACTTCTCTGTATATCCACAACTCGTAAAAATTCTTGAGTTCATTCACGTCTGCTCGCTTAATCAAAATTAGTTGCAAGGTTAGCAAAGACAGTTTAGAATTGACACGTTAGTTGAACAACAGTAATGGCGTTCAAATCTCCCCAGAGACGAGACTAAGGGTTCCTACAGGGGTGCGCGAATGAGTTAAAAGTTCATTTGCTTGTAAAAGTATTGCGATTTTCGTCGATAGATGTCAATTTATGTCTCAATAGATTATATACCAGACGGTATAGTCTAGTGGTAATGTATCCGTTTTGCTCTGGGTGGTCATGAGTTCTATACTACGATACCAGAGACTTTGAAAATTGTACGTGCTGTTGCCCTGTCTGGCGCGTGGTATTTAGGGTAAATATAGGGTATAATAATCTCTGTTATGTATTTTAGATTTGTTATTTACAGTTGGCAGCTTGTGTTGAATTTAAAGTCAACTTTAAATAAAGATTGTTGTTGTTGTTGTTGTTGTTGTTACAATGATTATTATTATTATTATTATTGTTATTATTATTATTATCATCATGATATTATTATTATCATCATGATCATCATCTTATTATTATTATTATTATTAATATTATTATTATCATCATCATCATCATCATTATTATTATCATATTATTATTATCATCATGATCATCATCACTATGCTTATCAGTTATGGCTTTTGTGTAGAAATCGAAAAGGCATAAAATGCTTTAAGTGTAAAACTTGTCGTTTGCAGAAAACAAACGCATTATAATATTATTTCCGTCGGAAATCTTTAAAATAAGATTATTTATAAATAATTAATTTGGTTTACGTTAACATAGTCTCTCTAAATTATTTACTAAACAATATTCTAATTAGTTAGTCCACTAGTGTGACTAGATTAACACTTGAAAATACCGAATTACTTTGTAAGCTATTGGGATTGATTTAAATTCAGCATGACTTACAAGAGTTACGTGAACTAGTGGTCACAGCATTTGTGTTATAAGCCCACGGGTCTCCGGTTCAAATCCAGACCAACTCAGATTTTTTTCAGCTTTCCTCCATTTCGTTGAAGTTCAGCGTCACTCTTCCTGGGCTGTAACTTTGTGCAGGAATTACTGTGTTACTGGGGTTGTGTCTTTAGTAAGCGTATATCTTTCAATAGGATGATGCTTTGTCAAAGTATCACACTATTGAAGCATATACGCTTACTAATACTTTTCTGATGATTAAACAATAAATTAAAAATTTTAATTAAAGGTGAGCGAGCCCAGTTATTGATGGCATCACAAACTAACATTATTTTCAACAGCAAAAATATTCCACGAGCGTTTTGCACGTGTTTGCGAAAGAGAAAGTTGAAGTACAGCGCTAATGTAAGATATTCAGTGTAGGTTGTATTAAAACTAGGCAAGGTTTAAGATAAAAATTCAAATTTCAAATTTATCGCTGTGCTCACGCATGAGTTGTCGAATGTGTGCAATTCGTCACAAACTAAGACATGAACTGAGAGGTACAGCACCTGTTTTTGTGCATGTCCGGTTTTGCCTTAAATTTTGAATCAAAACTTAACCGAATTATTTTATATTCGATTACATGATTCGATATTCGATTATTACTTAGTTTAAAATAACGATTAAACATTATTGATTATTTAAATGGTTATTAATTTCAATGTTTTCAAGATCGTCATGTATTGGTAGAATTAGCTAAAGTGTTAGTGTTAACTTTTTGAGCGAAAAATTCGACTTCAGAATAAGAGAAAATATGGAAAAGTTGGGACTCGGCATAAATTTAAGATAAGATAAGACACTTTATTTATCGTCGATGTTTAAAACAGAGAAATTAGCTGAAGCTACTATACATACAAAGCAAAATCATATGAAGTTCACATACAATTACACTTTAAAATATACAATTAAATAAAATGTAACGACTAGGAAGTGAAAATTGTGACTGCAATCAAGTCAGAATCATGTAGTTATCCGTTATTTAGGTTGACAAGACTATACGCACAATGTGAACATCTACAGGTTTCACAGTAAAACCTGTAAATATTTGAACTTATTTGAACAAGGGGTTTTAGGATTACAAATACAATGCTTTGATCAGAATGCCAAACAGTTCCTTCTTGAGTTATCACTGCGACTGCGTACGCACAAGATAGCAAGAGTTCTTAAAGGAAAACCGGACCCAATCTTAAACTGTAGGTCAAAGCAATCTACTCTAAAATATTGAAAGGAAACATACTACTTTTTCAGAAATGACTTACGTGAAAGAAATATTACTACCACACAAACACAATTTCACGTTTGCGCCACTTGTTCCTCGCTGTCACATGCATTTCGCTATTCACTTGTTACATTTCGGAAACGCATTGCACAAAAAAACAGGTGCTGTACCTCTCAGTTTAGGTGTGTTAGTTTGTGACAAACTACACACGTTCGACAGCTCATGTGTGATGACAGCGGTAAATTTGAAATTTGAATTTTTATCTTAAAATTTGCCTAGTTTTAGTATTCAACACACTGAATAACTTATAGTAGCACTGTATTTCAATTTTCGCTTTCGCAAACACGTGCAACACCCTTGTAGTTTATTTTTGCTGTTGAAAATTATGTTTGTTTGTGATGTCATTAATAGTTAGGTTCGCCCGCCGTTAATTAAATTTTTAGTCTATTATTTAATTATCAGAAACGCTTTTGCAGTATTAATTGTGTTAAAATGTAAACTCTTTCGGACTTAAAAATGGGTTAGTATATGAAAAATTATCCTGTCTTCCTTTAATGAAATGTAAACTTTTGGTTATCATATTATAGTCATAGTTGTGCATTTGGACTAATTTCCCGCTATTCACAACATGGACCGTGTAAGCCCCGTGCTGTTCAACAGTTAGCACTTAGTTCATCCCCTCACCAGCTCCCACTATAAAACTGCCCCTCGTTATCGACTGGTACTTATTAGTATGCATCCTATGCTCTCTTTCAATGACTCTCGTGTCAAGATACTTGACAGTTTATGAGCGTTTAATATCCTATTGGCAGCTCAACGCTGATTTACTTCAGCTTCATTGTGTCTTATGAGCAAGATATGCCACGCTGCACTCCATTTACCATCCTCAATTGCAAAAAATTGCAAAACGCTAAAAGTTAAACTCTGGTCGCTTTACATACCGCAGTCACGTCTATGCTATCGCTTAGGCATCAAGCTCAGCCTACGGTGGGTTAAAGGTGGAAACATCTCTTGCTGTTGTTGCAAATCTGTCCACAGATGGCGCCATGTTTTTTTATGGTTTTGTATTCAAGTTAGTAAAACAGTTACAGTTTAATCATTTAAAGGATGTTTGTCATGATGATTCTTCAGTAATTGTTGGTCACTATATGAGAATGTTGAATGATTAAATAATGTACATTACGGCACGTTTAGACTGTCGAGTTTTCTCTGACAGCAAACTCGCAGTTCTAAACTGATTCGCGTGTTATTGTTGGTAAAAATTGCAAACTCTCCAACTGTTGTTGTGAGTTAGTTGATTGAATGTCTAGTGAAGCGCCTCGGCGAGTGTCAGTCTGCGGTTACTGTTTGAGAGTAACTCGCAGCAAGTTTTGCAACTTTGGCTCACTGGTCTGAATACACTTACTAGTTACTTGAAGTGTTCATTGTAGCTCCAAGCAGGTACGCTTCCCGGCCGAAATTCACTAAAATGTTCATAAGAAAGTTTGTAAGAAAAATTTAAGAAGTTCGTACGAACTTTCGTACGTTGGATTCAGAAAAATTTCGTTCGAAGTTCTTATCTATTTTGTTCGTACGAAAATTTACGCTGCTAAAATTCATCAATGGCTAAGATCTTCATGGGTACAGAAGGCGTTTGTTGACTTCGGGGCCGCTTTTGATACGTAATTATATCACAATAGTACAAAGTAACACTTTCTTGACTCTTTTGTCAGCCTATACTAACTTTGGTGGACCGTTTAATAGATCTTAGTATACCGACGCAGATATAAATACTGTCTCAGATACTGTGAACATAGTATAAACAATAGGTAGTAGGTTATTTAGTAACAGACGCATCATTCTCTTTCTTGCCCGCAAGAAAACATCTCTAGGCTTCCCTTATTAAGTTTAGGACATGTTTATTTTGTTTCTCTGTTTTCCTGAATGCTGTTAAGCCGCTCTAAATGACCAATAAAACTAAAAATAGAAAAACAAGTAAAAATGTAGATTAATAAATAAGCAGGTAAGGAGAGAGAGAGAGAGAGAGAGAGAGAGAGAGAGAGAGAGAGAGAGAGAGAGAGAGAGAGAGAGAGAGAGAGAGAGAGAGAGAGGAGAGAGAGAGAGAGAGAGAGAGAGAGAGAGAGAGAGAGAGAGGCGAGAGAGAGAGAGAGAGAGAGAGAGAGAGAGAGAGAGAGAGAGAGAGAGAGAGAGAGAGAGAGAGAGAGAGAGAGAGAGAGAGAGAGAGAGAGAGAGAGAGAGAGAAAGGTGCAAGCCTTGTAGTCTAGTGCGTGGACTATAGTTCGTTTATCACTTTCTTTTGAAAGGTCTAATTTTAATCTATTGTGAAAACTAAGTTCTTTATGCATCAAATTTCTATGATTAGCCTTTTTCTCTTCCACAAATAAACAGCTATAACCATTTAAGCTGTGCACAACGTGCTAAATTACACTTACGCAAATACATAACGAAGTTTACTTTAAAAATGGATAATCGCATAACCCTATCTTAACAGCGATCATAAACATATTTATGGCAGTTTCAGTCCTATTACAAATATAACCAGGTTAACGTACCATAGCTTTCTCCCTAGAGCTTTATTAATCTAAAAATCCTATACAGTAAAACAAATTTTTAATATACTGGCTTAGTAAATCCATGCGTAGCGCTAAAAAGCTCGTACGCACAAATTTACGAATAAAATCGTTCGTAAGAACTTTAGTGAATCCGTCCCCTGTTTCTCGTACGCATTCCACCCAGTTACTTCAATGGTCTCTTGTTTTTCTTTTTCAACAACGCGCGATCGCGTACGAAATTTTGAACCACTTCTGCTTATTATATCCAGATACGAGAATCAGAATTGCTAAATAATGAGTTCAGGTCTTCCGAATCGATTTCATGGGATCAGCGAAATACTCGTTTTACTGCTTTTTGATGGTATAAAAATCTTGAATCGTTTATTATAACTGTCTGGTGCATTATGCACGGCAGCGGCATTAGCGACGAGAATGCTGTTTCCAAGAAATCAAACGCTACAGTTTCTGACAGAGGCAAAATCAAAATTCTCCAGAACAAGATAGTCAGTAGGAATAGAGTTTGAGGATATAGAAGGTAAAAGTCGTAAAAATAGCGATCTTGAAGATTTGGAAACGCTACGGTCAAAACAGTTCCAACTGTGTGAGGGTACAGGGTGTTCCTAAAGAAACAATGCCATAGAAGTGTGGTTATTTGTAGATAGTTTTTGTAAATTGTCTTAAAGGACAAGAAAAGGAGTACCTGAAGTAGGTTTCAAAAAAATCGCCTTAAAAACTATATTACTTTATAGCAGTTTTGTGCGTATATCGTACTTGTGTTAAAAGGATTTTTTGTTTTTGTTTCCATTTTAAATTCCCCGCAATACCATGGTACTGTTCCGGCCGCGCCATTACATGATGTAACACACGAGCAACGTAAATCAGGGAAAGAAAAGGAAATGTTAAACTATGTCCTAAAACACTTTCCATGCAAAGTTATGTTACTTAGCATTTCGCTTACCTGTTTGAAAGACTCGTGTAACTAGAAATGAAAATTATTAATTATTTAAAATGCTTTCACCAATTGGTAAAATGTCGCTGACGCACACTCCAGGGTGCACCACTCAGTAACCAAAAAACTTGTTTTTAACTTAAATTAATTTAAATTACAGTAATTTAAAATTTTACTCAGTTAGTGATATGTGTGCTACGAATGCTCTGATTTTTTTTTCAAACTTTACGCAATGTTATCAAAACTTGTTTCAAATTACTCGTCAAAATGGCTGCGCCTAACGGTCATCGTGGGAGTTTAAATTTACACGTTTTTATGCAGCGTTTCTGCCGACACGAGTCTTATATGCAAAAAGGCGGTACGTAAGAGGTTTAAAATTTCACGACGAATTTTTAAGCTTTGTGCAAGTGGACGGTTTCCTTGTGCTTTAAATACTTTGTGTGTTTACAACGTTTTCATTTTAATTTAGTATTATGTACTACTACTGGATGGATGAAAAGAAGTGACCTGCTGGAGGATTTAGCTCGTTCATGTCTTCCATGGCACACAATCGTAATAAAACGTGGAACCTGGATTTCTGCATTACAAACATCATAATGGCGTACAAATAATATCATATTATATAGCACACCTATTTGATAATTTTTTCAACGATAATGATAAATTATGTCAGATACTGTCAGGTGATATTTGTTTAAAAGAATGCGCCAGAACCTGCCACCTAGTGCTGGAAAAAAGAAAATTTTTTAACTAGTGTAATGATGTGTTTTAATGTTTGTTTAATGACTGTTTTAAATTATATGTAAAATGATTGCTTTTAATGATTTTTAAGGTGTCTCGTAACTCTGTCGATCGAGTGACTTTTATTTTACTGTAAGTGTGCGTACATTTGTGTTTTAAATTGTTGTAAAATGAAAGGTAACACTACAAAAAACTAACTACACTACACTACACTCCTGCTCTGCTGTGCTCTACTCTACTCTGCTCTGCTCTGCTCTACTCTACTCTACTCTACTCTCCTCTCCTCTCCTCTCCTCTCCTCTCCTCTCTCCTCTCCTCTCCTCTACTCTACTCTACTCTACTCTGCTCTGCTCTGCTCTGCTCTGCTCTGCTCTGCTCTGCTCTGCTCTGCTATGCTATGCTATGCTATGCTATGCTATGCTATACTATACTATACTATACTATACTATACTATACTATACTTTACTTTACTTTACTTTACTTTACTGTACTGTACTGTACTACACTACACTACACTACACTACACTACACTACACTACACTACACTACACTACACTACACTACACTACACTACACTACACTACACTACACTACACTACACTACACTACACTACACAACACTACACTACACTACACTACACTACACTACACTACACTACACTACACTACACTACACTACACTACACTACACTACACTACACTATACTACACTACACTACACTACATTATACTACACTGCACTACACTATGCTATACTATACTATACTATTCTATGCTATACTATGCTATGCTATATTATGCTATACTATGTTATACTATACTATACTGTACTGTACTGTACTGTACTGTACTGTACTGTACTGTACTGTACTGTACTGTACTGTACTGTACTGTACTGTACTGTACTGTACTGTACTGTACTGTACTGTACTGTACTGTACTGTACTGTACTGTACTGTACTGTACTGTACTGTACTGTACTGTTCTGTACTGTACTGTACTGTACTGTACTGTACTGTACTGTACTGTACTGTACTGTACTGTACTGTACTGTACTGTACTGTACTGTACTGTACTGTACTGTACTGTACTGTACTGTACTGTACTATACTATACTATACTATACTATACTATACTATACTATACTATACTATACTATACTATACTATACTATACTATACTATACTAGACTATACTATACTAGACTAGACTAGACTAGACTAGACTAGACTAGACTAGACTAGACTAGACTAGACTAGACTACACTAGACTAGACTAGACTAGACTACACTACACTACACTACACTACACTACACTACACTACACTACACTACACTACACTACACTACACTACACTACACTACACTACACTACACTACACTATATACTGTACTACTGTACATAAAAATGTTAAAAACGTTACGTCTAGAGAACACGTAAATAAAAAAATCACACACTAGTTAACACATATTTCATTAATAATGCAGTCGTCATCATTTGACTCAAGCACATCACAGTAGAGTATATTTCCACGCAAATCAATCATTACTTTTAGAACGCAAACTTTACTTTTAATATCAACAGGAATTTTCTTATAATAATTATTTAAAATATCATTACGTAGAGGCGTCGAATTATGAGCCAATTTTTTTTGAGCATACGTTTTCAGTAACATAGCTGCAAAAAAGACGAAAACGGGTCACAAATAGCAATGTGAGCCACGTGACTAATCATTGGTACATGATGGTTAAAATTCTGTTTGCAAATTTACTGAATCTTAATTTAAAACTGATTTCTGAAGGTAAACAAATCATATAGTTACCACTTTTATTTGCTTAAAGAATAAAATTTACATGCCCAATTCAACTAGGAGAATCACAAAATAATAATATGTAATAATAACAAATTGAAAGTAATATTGTTAGCCGTATAACATTTGTCAGCGCATTTTTTTTTTAAGCTCCCTGTATTTATACTTCTTGGTAGCGAATCTATGCTGTCTTTATTTAGTATGCACATTGTCTTCATCACAGACCCTCACAAGACGTTTTCATGCATATAATAAGAAGTTATAAGCTTAGAGTCCCATAATAATTTGTCTTTTAGCAACGCCTGTTTTTCGAACTACATTCAGCTACGAAGTTTCAAAAAGCTGAAATAACAATTACAATATATATCTCAATATTTTATTGTCATTTAAAATGCATGCAAACGCCACGTTTTAGTAACAAAAACATGAAAAACAATGTTGGACTTATTTATAATAAAAAACATTTAAAAAGCCATGAGTTAGTAGTAGTAGCAGCAGTAGTAGTAGTAGTAGTAGTAGTAGTAGTAGTAGTAGTAGTAGTAGTAGTAGTAGTAGTAGTAGTAGTAGTAGTAGTAGTAGTAGTAGTAGTAGTAGTAGTAGTAATTTATTGACAAAAATTTTGTTACATGGAGTGAAATATATTGTTAGCAAAATAACAACATCCATCTATGGCCAGAGAAAAACAAGTTCTTTAACATTATTATAGAACAAAAATAAAAAACAAAACAAAACTAAATTCGCATGTTAGACTAAAAAAGTGTAAATGTGCTAATGTATTAACTGTAGCTGCAAAAACATGACAAACGTCACTGTCTATTTAACTCCTTTGCCCTAGACAGACTTTGGGTGGAGTCGAGTCCATAAAGGCATCTAATGAACAAAACTCCGCTTCATCATCAGTTCTTAGAACACTAGTGTAACAGCAATGGCACACGATGTGTTCTTCGTCTTGCACAAGACCACAAATGCATAGACGTTGGTGGCAGGGGATTCTTGCCCAGCGTCCTGTTTCGATTCGCAGATAATGAGCTCCAAGACGTAGTCTAGTTACGGCTATTCTTTCATGTTCGAGTACATCATATGTCTGGTGAATGCGATGAGTGGTCAGCAAGGTAGACTACAACAATGACTTTTTAGCCTTAGATTTAAAAGCACCGATAATAGAAACACCTAATGTTGAGCTAACGTATCTATATCACATATATTTCATATTTATTAGTACCAAAAAACGCATACAATACAAGAAAAAACAAGATATATACAATATCAATTTTGATATATAGTGACACTCCAGGTCAACAAAACCATTACTGATAAAACACATTTTATTAAATCTTCCAGTTAGTTATTTTAGTTATTTAAATGAAAAGTTTAATTATTAGTATTTAAAATAAATTGTCGTTTATTTGGCCTCATTTTCAATGATATGAGCATTACATAATATACTGTCCATCGTATCTTAAAAACGCCTTTTCAAGATAATCAATAAATGCTTTAATTACTTCTAAATCATTACTTCCCATCAAGAATAAAAAAATCGATCATAAGGAAAAATTCTGGTATAATTACATTGAAGCAATTATATCACATAACTCACAAGCCAAGTGGCTTTGTGGCTTTGTATATGTAACATAAATACGTTAGCAGCGCCATGTCACTGCATGCATTTATGTTGCACAGGCTACATAGAATATCCCATTGAACGACATAGTTAATCATAAATCATTAAAATTCATCTCTACCGGCATTAAATTGACGTTGCGATAAAAGCAATCAATTCTGTAACGTGTAATCAGTCTATTAATCAATAAGAGAGGATGATTCCCCAGTCTAACTGGGTTACAAGTGTCCAGGGGGAATATCTTCTTACAATGCATATTTGTCGTGCCTGTTCATGTAATACTTGATTATACCAGTCAGCGCGATACTGTTTAAAGTACATATTTCTATTACAAGATTAGAAAATTTGGCTTCACGTTGGGTTTAGATTGGTATTATCGTTCGTCGGTACATCAACTAGTGTTGTAGATTTAACATAAAAATATGTCTGCTTTTTCGAAAATATGCTGTTTTATTTTCGAAGAGAAATTATCAATTTTTTGCGTTAGTATGTGCCTGTATCTGTTCTACTCATTAATAATACTGTGCTGTAGCAATTTCTTTTTGAAATTATTACAGTTATTATTATTATTATTATTATTATTATTATTATTATTATTATTACTATTATTATTATTATTATTATTATTATTATTATTATTATTATTATTATTATTATTATTGTTGTTGTTGTTGTTGTTGTTGTTGTTGTTGTTGTTGTTTTGCTTATTTATACATTTATATATTTATTTATTCTCTACAAACATGTTGCTTAGAGGAAAACTGAAACCAATCTTAAACTGTAGATCAAAACGATCTATCCTAATCGAATGGGAACATGCTATTTTTCTCAAGAATGATTTACGTGAAAGAATTGCTACCACAGTAGTTTTTATCGCACCTCTAGATATGATATGAAAAATCAACCTGTTTTCCTTTAATAATTCGCTTGACTTACAAGCTGGGGTGATAAAACTCACATGGTGGGTGGGCTTGGGCGGGCGAAGGACAGATGTTTACTAACCTCTGACTCTTGTTAAGGAGTAGGGGTCGGATAGACAAATGTCGAGCGAAACTTGCTCGTAGTTCATTAAATGAAAGATCTCAATGAGATGAATTGAATTGTGTAAGTTGACAGGAGGTTGGCTAACGTATGAGCAATCAAGCGACCAGTGAAAGCAAAATTTTGACATTCAAACACATTATGATATTGTTTAAAAAAATTAGCTAAGAAATATACTAAGGACAGATTCGAATACCCATTGTTCCAAAATGATAATATTCATTCAGACCCACTTTCCATTTCCCCATGCCCCTAATAGTATTCTATACCTAAATTACAGTTTTAATAAATAATATATGTCTATTCAATCGTCTGTGTATCATCCCATCTGAAGTTTCTTTTTATTATTATTTTAAAACAAAAGCTAAATACTACTGTATCATAGACAACAATTTTATTCTGTATTTTGATTGTATCTCTGTAAAATTTAGTTAAATTGTTGTGTACTAACTATGTATAGTATTTTTGAGTATTTTATATGATTTAATACTGTATAAAAGTGCTGGTGCTGAGTCCTTCTGTGTATCTTTTTAATATTGCATGTACTTACAATTTTAATATTTTAATTTGCACCATACTCATTTGCCATTAGGCAGTGTTGGTTTTTAATCATTATCACTGAATGATGATTTTATTGTTTTCATCTGTTTTATCAGCTTTTTGTTTATATACATAAATACACACACACACACACACACACACACACACACACACACACACACACACACACACACACACACACACACACACACACACACACACACACACACACATATATATAAACAGATACATAGATAGATGGATGGATGGATGGATGGATGGATGGACGGACGGACGGACGGGACGGACGGACGGACGGACGGACGGACGGACGGACAGACAGACAGACAGACAGACAGACAGACAGACAGACAGACAGACAGATAGATAGATAGATAGATAGATGTATATTTATGTATCTAAACAAAAGGTTGATGTCATTTTTTGCAAAATCTTCAGTTTCTGACCACATTGGAAACATTGCCACCTAGTACAATTATAATTTTTATACTTTATCCATCAAAAGTTGATCGAATTCTCTAATGTAAACATTCCGCAGTAACTAATATAACTTTAACTTTTACACCATAAAAATGTCACAAAAGCAAGACTCCCTCGAAGGCTGCGTTCGCAGTGACAATTATAGCAAGCTAGTAAACTTCTCTGATAGTGGCAGAAAGACACGCAATACCCTCTGACAAAAAACGGGGGTCACCTCTAAAAGTTACAACCAACTCACTGCGGACTTGATTTTGAAAACTTTTTCTCAAACAGAATAAATAAAATCTGGAATCAACTCATTGAGTTTGTCATCACTACCCCCTTGGTCTGTCCTCTAAGTATCATTGTTATAAAAACGTTGTTATTGTTATTTATTATTCATTAGTATATCATTAATCATTAAATTTTATGTTTTTACCTATAAGTTGCCTTGGCTCTTTCCGCTTTTATCAGTAATTTTTAATTAACCATTTTTATCTGTAAAAGTTTACACTGTGCTGTACATACGTTTCCTGCTTTCAGATTTCATACTTTTTTCTACATATTTTTAATTGTTTCTAATAAAGATATTAAACTAAACTAAATTTAGTGTATATTATGAGCAAATGTTACTACACTTTACAATCTTTAAACTTTTAAATTTGAGATCATTGTTCTGTATTACGGAATCACAAACGAAATTCAACACAGTCGTTCATCAAAAAGTGTACACAACTTTCAGTGATACAGGGTTTTCCAGAAACAAATATTGCAGACGGTAAAAGTTGACCAATGCTAATATACTGTTACTGGAATGTACACACACAAAGTTATACAGTAAGAAAATTGGAACAACACAAATAAAATGCATTTTACATCATTATGATGCCATAATGAAGAAGTTATTAAATCGGAATTAAATCAAATTTTGACCAGCACCTTTCGACATATTTTACTGCACTGTTTCAACAGAAAAACACACAGTTCGGTTTCGCTGTCGCTCCAGTCTGACGTGCTTTAATTTCACTAAGTGACACGGTCAGTTTTAACTAAATTTGTTCTAATAAGTAGGGCCATCAATGTCTATAGATTCAGACTGTCAAATTCTGCACTAGCCAATCTACGACAGCCTGTGTTTCTAAGTTTGCTGTTTCACTTGGGTTACTTTAACTCCCAATTGATGCTGTCCGCTCAGCGTTGATTATATTGGCAAAATATTTGAACAAGTTTCAGTAAACATGGCGCGCGCCAGTCAGCGAGACAAAAGGTTTAACTTATCCAAATTAGATCTGCATAGTTTGTTATGAGCCCTTCTAAATGGCAGTCTTACCATAAGCCTTGCTGCATGACGACGCAAATTTTAAGAAAATGAAATGAGCAAATTTCGGCACATGCGCATTGAGACTGTATGGTTCTAAAAAAGCTCATAATGATTCGGAATTTCGAAAAAACTGGAAAGTAAAAACATTATAGCGTAACCTCGTTATTACTGGCCTGTTGACGGTCATGAAACTTATCAGGGCAAGAACTCACTGTTATGAAACTTACCAGGGCAAGAACTCACTGGCATGACCGCCAGAGCCAGAACTCATTGTTATGAAACTTACCAGGGCAAGAACTCACTGTCAGGACACAGAATAAGAACTGGCACTACTTACTATTGCAAGAACTCACAGGCATTACTTACGAGAGAAAGAACTCATTGGCATTACTTACCAATGTAAGAATTCACTAGCATTACTTATCTGAGAAAGAATTCACTGGCATTACTTACCAATGCAAGAACTGATTAGCATTACTTATCGAAGAAAGAATTCACTGGCATTACTTACCAAAGGAACAACTCACTAGCATTACTTACGAGAGAAAGAACTCACTGGCATTACTTACCAATGGAAGAACTCACTAGCATTACTTGCCTAAGAAAGAATTCACTGTCATTACTTACCAATGCAAGAACTCACTAGTATTACTTGCCAAAGCAAGAACTCACTAGCATTACTTACCAAATTAAGAACTCACTAGCATTGCTTGCCAAAGCAAGAACTCACTAGCATTACTTACGAGAGAAAGAACTCACTGGCTTGAAACTCTCCTGGACCAGAACTCACTGTCATGAAACTTACTTGAGCAAGAACTCACTGGTATGACTACCAGGTCCAGAACTCACTGTCATGAAACTTAGCAGGGCAAGAACTCACTGTCATGAAACCTACCAGGACAAGAACTCACTGGCATTACTTAGCAACGCTAGGACTCACTGGAATAAAGTTTATCAAGGCCAGAACTCACTAGCATGGAGCATGTCAAGGCCAGAACTTACGGGTATGAAGCTTGTCTGGACCAGAACCTACGACATGAAGCTTGCCAGTTCTAGAACTCACTACCGTGAAGCTTATCAAGACCAGAACTCACTACCATGAAGATTGTCAAGGCCAGAACTCATTGGCATGGAGCTTATCAAGACTACGGCTTGGCTTGACAGTTACGATAAAGCCTGAGCATTGCTAATACATGCAGCTTTAATCATTATTTGAATTTTTAATTTGATTTCTAATTTCACTGCATATTTTATGTATACTATGTCTCTACCTGCATGTAGATAAGTTTTTATGGGTGCTTTAGACCGAAATAAAATGCTATAGCTACTACCTATAAACACAGCGAATTTTTTGTTCTTCTAACATACACTTTCGGTAATGGGTTAAACTATAGGTCTTGTGCACCTATTAGTAAATGGCAAAAAGTATGGCCTCGTTTTCGATTCCCTTACTGTATTGTATCAGACTATATTTACTTAATGCTGAAAAAAATGTTTGTTCTTCAGTTGCGATATTTTCTCGTATATCAACTCATTCGGAATTTCTCAGGAGCTCGCCCATCCATCAAAATGCGTCTGTCTTAACCAGCAGTAATAATAATCTCACGGACGTCACTGACGTCGACTCCTTGTAACATAATATAAGTTTTTCCAACTGTGTAAACAAAAATATGTTTACTTTATTTGATAATTATTTGAGTATAGATGAATAAAATTGTTTTTATAGTTGCTGCTGCTGTTGTTGTTGTTGTTGTTGTTATCCTTGTTCTTGTTGTTATTGTTGTTGTTGCTGCTGCTGCTGCTGCTGTTGATGTTGCTATTGTTGTCGTCGTTGACATCATTGTTGTTGTTGTTGTTGTTGTTGTTGCTGTTGTTGTTGTTGTCATCGTCGTCATCGTTGTTGTTGTTATTGTTATTTGGCTGCTGCTATTGTTGTTATTGTTGCTGCTACTGCTGTTGTTGTTATTGTCGTCATCGTCGTCATCGTCGTCGTCGTCGTCGTCGTCGTTGTTGTTGTTGTTGTTGTTTACGTGGTGGTAGTTCGATAATCGTCCTGCTAAATGTTGTTTTAATTGTAGAATGTGTGTCTGTGTTGGTGTTAATGTACGTTTTGTACGAATAAGATATTAAAAAAACGTAAATATACCAACGAAACTCATTTTAATTCCTAATAGTAAAATCAGCAATAGGGTGGCAGCATTTACGGATAGTTTAGATTTTCAATTTTACATGTGTATGTGTATGTTATTCGGCCGAAGTTAATCAGTGCTGAACTCGGTCGGTAAATGAAAGGTCGCCACCAAAAATTGCTTTTAAGCGGTATCATCTGCCATACCGGTTTCCTGTCATTGATCTCGTAAAGGGAGGGCGGATATACACTCTGAACATGGCTAATGTCCCTGCTGTTCAGTACCTCATCTTAAAAGCAAGTTAAATAATAAAGAAAGGTCCGGTGCTGCCTCAACAATCAATGTTATGCTTGCAGTGTGTTATTCTATAATAAATAATAGTTTCACCAACTAAAATTCAAACAAAAGCAATTAATTTACATAACATAATATTACTTTAATAGAGATTAATGATAAATTACAACTATATTAAATACAGTTATACACGATATTACATTATATTCTTATGTGTACAATTCACAGATATGTTTACCAATACGTTATATACAATGAATACATTTCAGTAACATATATATATATATATATATATATACACTATAAATGTAATAACGGAACAGTAGTTATTTATAATTATTACTTTCATACACATTTTATGCCAAGTACGTTGCGATGTATTACAACAAAGTATACTTAGGCATTATACTTGTTAATTATTGCATTTTTGAAACATTTACCATTACATTTATGTTCATACTATCTATTCTATAAGCATCAAGTACTTTCTATAACTACATCAGTTTCTTTGCCTAACTTAAAATTATTGTTTTTGCTCAGCATACTATTACTATTTCTCGTAATTATGTCAAACTTACGATTGTTTACATTAAAACGTGGAAAACTAAGTTTACGAAGGATATACGTTCACTGCATGCATGCACACTCAATCACGCACTACGCACTCAAGCACGCACGCACGTGTTAGGTTACGTCCATAAGTTTTGGCACCGTTGATGTTGTATTTAGTACACACATATTTCTTTACTGTATTGACACAATACAAGCCCAGAGATAGATCTGTCTAACGTTTGTATAAAGTGTATAATTTGTTAACGAATTAACAGTGCCTGTAAAATTACATACATGAATTGTTGTAACTAAGGTAGATACTCTCCTAGTGAAAGCAACAAGTATAGTATGCCAGTTTGATATAGTTTGAAATCATTTTTTCTTACTAATATCATAGCAAAAAATATCATTAATCGCAAAAGACAATCATAATACAAAATCTAAAGATTTGCGCCTGGAAATTACAACAGGTACAGTATTTACCGTAGACTGTAGTATAAGATATATAATATATTAATAAATATTATTGTTTACTATAGTAGTTTACTATAATCGTTTATTATCAGTAATAACTTAAACTGAGCAAATTAGCAGTGTAGGCCTACTATTTCCTAAGTAACAAAGGTACAATTTTCACTACATACTCGGAGCCCAATACCCCCACCAGAGCATAATAAATGTTCTGATATTCTATAAAACAAGAATTATTGTGGAACGCCGTACTTGAGGGCATCTATAAGGGCATAACCTGAATAGTAAATGCCTATGAGTCCACACGATATACCTAAGCATATGATGAAAACGTCGAACGTCACAGTGTACCACGCCATTGTGTTCCACTTTAACTTCATGTGGAAGTAGCACGGCCACACGAATGACAACATTGTGCCCGTGAAGCTGCCAATAAGGCCCATGAGGATTGCAAAGTGCGGTATGGAGATTGCCATGAGCATGGTGAAGATGACCAGGGCCAGTCGAAGAACCACCGCCCAGATCTTGAAGGAGCCGTCCTCCCGGAAACACGATGGAAACACGGTGTGCGGACGCTCCTTAAACAGAGCCGTCTCTATGAGTTCGGCTGCGGCGTAGAATGGCAGTGGATAGGATAAGATGGCCTTGATGACCAGAATCAGATTGACGATTCCCTTGAAGGTTATAGTGGGCAGGTTGTTGGTGATGACCTCTTCGGTGTCGTAGCCGAATGTCAAGAAACCGATCCATCCGAATCCTGCCTTGAACACGGCTGCGGCCACATGACTCCAGTTCAGCATGCACTGGAAACGGTCACGCCGGATCATGTTGCCTTCCAACGTGGGCAAAAATATTTGCGATGTATAACTAAACACGACAATTCCTAGAGAGATGGGAAATGTCCATATATCGATCGTGATCTGCACCTCCTTCCAGACCCACTCTTTTGCTTTAGAAAAGCAGTAGGCCAGTATGATGACGTTTATAAAGAAATGTGCTACAGTACACCAGAAGCTCAGCCACGAGACTGCCCTCAAGTGCTTCAGGAACGCACAAGGCAGAAGGAACACTGTGGCCAGCATCATCCAAGACTTGATGTCCACAGGACCATCGGGAAAACTGCCAATCATTAAGTCACCACACAGCACCACGTATAATATGCACGTCATGAGCAGTTCTATGATTTGCGCCACATTGACGATTCGACCACCAAATCGCTTGCCAAAGCACTCTTCGGCAATGCCCACGTAGCTGTCCCGCACCCGATGTCGGATGCCATACTGGTCCTCTTCGTAAAGACAGTCGACAAGAATCTTTCCTGTGTGGCAGCAAATGTAAGCTACGCCAACCATGGCAAAGATACCCCAGTAACCACCGTGAAGTACAGCATATGGAAGACTTACTATGAACATGCCCTGTAAAAGAAACGTCAGAAATTAAATACGTACATGTAGAAATTTTGTATTAGTGTCATTTGCTAAGAAATTGATTAAAACGCTATTAAGATTATCAAAATTTGGTATATGGGACAGAGGTACAGATGATGTCAACACAGCCCTTGGCATGCGACTTAAACACAAAATTCTTGCATCAAATGACCGATTTTCTATTGGACCATGTTACATTTCGCACCATTTTATGTCTTCGCTTGTAGAAATATTTGATTTTGTGAAGTGGATTGAGAGTTACTACACTGTAGTTTGACCATTTCGTGTGTTCTGAGGTCACTAAGCGTATCACCACGTAACAGCCCACATTTAACTTTCTATTCGTTCATAATATTAATCAAGTAAAGATAAAATTGAATCAAGTTTGAAAAAATAATTAGAACATTTATAGCACACCTCACTAAGCAAAAACATAAATGATTCTGACTTGCCAATCGGATTAATAATATGCTTTCTTCCTCTCTAACTAACTTCAGTTGCCATAACGATTTCCTTTTCTTCTCCTCCAAGTTCAGTTATCGGAACACTTCCCTTTTCTTCCTCTCCAAGTTCAGTTATCGGAACGATTTCTTTTCCTCCCCTCCAAATTCAGTTATAAGAACGATTCCCTTTTTCTTCCCTCCAAATTCAGTTATTGGAACAATTCCCCTTTCTTCCCCTTCAAGTTTAGTTATCAGAACGATTCCCCTTTCTTCCCTTCCAAGTTCAGTTATCAGAACGATTCCCCTTTCTTCTCCTCCAAGTTCAGTTATCGACACGACTCCCCTTTCTTTCCCTCCAAGTTCAGTTATTGACACCACTCCCCTCGTTTCCCCTCCAAGTTCAGTTATCGGAACTATACCCCTTTCTTCCCCTCCAAATTGACTTATCGGAACGATTCTATTCTTCCCCTCCAAGTTCAGTTATCGACACGATTCCCCTTGCCTCCCTTCCAAGTTCAGTTATCAGAACGATTCCCCTTTCTTCTCCTCCAAGTTCAGTTATCGACACGACTCCCCTTTCTTTCCCTCCAAGTTCAGTTATTGACACCACTCCCCTCGTTTCCCCTCCAAGTTCAGTTATCGGAACTATACCCCTTTCTTCCCCTCCAAATTGACTTATCGGAACGATTCTATTCTTCCCCTCCAAGTTCAGTTATCGACACGATTCCACTTTCTTCCCTTCCAAGTTCAGTTATCGGAACTATTCCCCTTTCTTCCGCTCCAATTTGACTTATCGGAACGATCCCCCTTCCTTCCCCTCCAAGTTGAGTTATCGACACGACTCCCCTTGCTTTCCCTCCAAGTTCAGTTATCAGAACGATTCCCCTTTCTACCCCTCCAAGTTCAGTTATCAGAACGATTCCCCTTTCTTCCCCTCCAAGTTCAGTTATCAGAACGATTCCCCTTTCTACCCCTCCAAGTTCAGTTATCAGAACGATTCCCCTTTCTACCCCTCCAAGTTCAGTTATCAGAACAATTCCCCTTTCTACCCCTCCAAGTTCAGTTATCAGAACAATTCCCCTTTCTACCCTCCAAGTTCAGTTATCAGAACAATCCCCCTTTCTTCCCCTCCAAGTTCAGTTATCAGAACAATTCCCCTTTCTTCCCCTTCGAGTTCAGTTATCAGAACTATTCCCCTTTCTTCCCCTTCAAGTTCAGTTATCAGAACAATTCCCTTTCTTCCCCTTCAAGTTCAGTTATCGAAACACAACTATACAACTGTAGTAACCGACGCAAAAGTAAAACTAACAATCGGAAATTAGAAAGATGATTTACACGAACAGACACTAGACAGCCATCTTCATAATGGTGTAACATCATGTAAAGCTTTCTATTAAAATAATATGATAAATGCGAATGTGTTTTTAGCCATTAACTGCAATAATACAGCCAGTTACTACGATGATCAGTTGCAAAAACCGACGAAGCTCTCGAATAAAAATAGATAAGTAAAGTTTGAGTACGAGGTGAAGAATAATTAATAAGGTTTATACTAATACCGTTATTGAAAACTTCGCAATTATCGACTATATATTAAGTAAATTGAATTTCTACTCGGTTTTCGGATTTAGTAGACCAGTCAGTCAGTTGGTTAATAGTCTGGTACTTGTTGGTTAGCTGCAGCTAGTCAGTCAGTAACGTCAAATGGGAAATCTGTCTTTCAAATATTCAAATTCGGCCAAATTTAACTACCCATCAGTTAAAATTCAAAATTGATTATCTGAAGGTGATAAAGTGCTTTGATTGATCTGAAGCAAGTTGTAATAAGTGATTTATTTATTACTGCTAAACGACTATGATACGACAGAATACTGTAAATTCAGTAAGAAGAAATAAACAAGTAGATAAGTAAGTAAGTAGAAGGTTAGTTAGTTAGGTAGGTAGGTAGGTAGGTAGGTAGGTAGGCGGATGGGTGCGTGGGTGGGTGGATGAGTGAGTGAGTGAGTGAGTGAGTGTGTGAGTGAGTGAGTGAGTGAGTGAGTGAGTGAGTGAGTGAGTGAGTGAGTGAGTGAGTGAGTGAGTGAGTGAGTGAGTGAGTGAGTGAGTGTGTTTGTGAGCGAGCGAGTAAGAAGTAAGCAAGTAAGTAAGTAAGTAGAAGGTTAGGTAGGTAGGTAGGTGGATGGGTGAGTGAGTGAGTGAGTGAGTGAGTGAGTGAGTGAGTGAGTGAGTGAGTGTGTGTGTGAGCGAGAGAGTAAGAAGTAAGCAAGTAAGTAAGTAAGACTCTTATAATACTTATTTAGTATTTGATAATAACAAATAGTAATCGTATTAATAAAGATTGTTGGTTTCTCTTACAAGTGCACTTGTGCAGTTTAATTTTTATGCACAATTTACTAAAATAAAATAGCTATCATTGAAAATAAATTGATTTGCACAGTCATGGGGAGGAAAGAAGAGTGTCGTACGGTTCACTTCGCACATTGTCCGCACCGGCCGTACGGCGCCCGTTACGCAGGGGGCGCGAAATAGCTTAAGCCTGTGCTGGCCACAGTTATTTTTTGAACATTTTTTAGATATAAATGCACAATTTGTGTTGCCAGGCAACCTAATAAGCAAATTGATTTGATGAGTAATTAAAAAAGATTTTCAAATCTTAGGATTTATTGGCTAAACTAATATCAAACACAGTTTATACATTGCATTAATACAGTACGTTTTTACGATGATATCACGCATTCGATAAGTTTAATAGCGTCAAAAAAAGACAGCGAAGCGATAATGTTTGTGTCAGACCCATCTTGCAGTAATACATTTACATGTTTCATATGTATTTTTATAATGAATTCATGCTTTTATATAAATTATGTTTGAATAAAATCTGGGATGATTCTTTTATTTTAGATACGCCGCTGTGAAAGCTTCCCCTTTTAACAAATTATTCCCCGAATTCGCGTTTTCCTCCTTCGAGTGGCAATGAGTTGAACAAACAGACAGTTGGAAAGCTGTTTGTCTTTAACAGCGTTTAACCACATTTATCAACTCATACATAGCGTTTGTTTTTCACGTTATCTCTCTTTCTCTCTCCAATCGACTGTACAACCATCCAAGCTTTTAAATCGACTTCGAGTGATAAGTTGAGCTTAAGACAGTCACAAGAAATCAGAATGAAAAATGCGGGAAGGGGTTAGGAAAAGTGTACGTATGTGAGTGCACGCGTGAGAGTGTGTACGTGCATGTGTGCGGGTTTAAAGTTTTGAAATAGAAAGTTAAATAACGCATAACCAGTAACGTAATAATAATAATAATAATAATAATAATGATGATGATGATGATGATGATGATGATGATGATGATGATGATGATGATGATGATGATGATGATGATGATGATGATGATGATGATGATGATGATGATGATGATGATGATGATGATGATGATGATAATGATGACAACAACAACAACAACAACGTTTATTATTTGTCGGCTTTTTCGATAAACAATAATTAACATAAGTTCAAAGAGTTTTTTCTTTAAATGTTTTCAACACAACCGCTTTTGAACTGTTAAAGCACATAGGATATTATTAATGTATGAAACAGAAACGCAACTGCATTTAGTTGACATGTAATTTGAGATGTGTGCTTGGTTAGCAACGCAAAAACTAGTCAGTAAGTTAAAGAGCGACCATCCAGAAACACATTCTAGGCTGCTTCATTCGTCACACTGGCCCTGTACCTAGTTTGTACATGAGTTACATCACTGAAAATTTCAGTACATCAATAAAATGACCTGAATTTTATAGATCAGGTATCACAACAAATGTGGATAATAATTTTTTACATTATTTACAAAGGCGTCAGTTAACGATTTCCTCTTTAGTACGTAGATGTCCTAAATAGTGCATGTACTAATGATAATAAGCCTTTACCAGCGATTGATGATGATCGTGAAAAGATCAAGGGTTGTGTGTACCAGACAACGCATTTGTGTACACTTGACAACGCCTTGCAGCCCATGCTATTGTAACAGTAACAGTTTTAATAGCTAGCTAAAACCTTAGTTAGTTCATTTTTTCTTGTTCCACAGCACGATTTTGCTAGCAAATCACTCTAAACAGACTAATGCTTAATTAAGTAAAGTCCACGTGAAACAACTGAAGTTAGTGAACTGATGCGACAGACGGCTTTGCTTCACGTACATGTCGGTTGTAATTAAATGCGTTGCTGTGGTACACTTATCCTTTAACCTACAGCAACTGCGCGTGCGCATAACGAAACTGTAAAAAAGGCTTATTATCTTTAAAAAAATTAAAGTCTAGAATTCACATCTCCTCCAGCAAGTGTATTATCTCGATAAACCAAGCAAGAAACTCACTGGAAAATATCATCGTGTGATGTGAAGTGTACTCAGGCGACAAATGATGATTATTTATGGTAATTTTGTATACTCAATGTTCATTACTTGGGTCATTCATATTCTCGCGAATTCTCGCGTGAATTTTTGAAATTCACTTCCATACATTATGCACAATGCGCGGGAACAAGCCGCGTGTAATCGCCATTAATAAACGTTCAGATTTATGAAGCCTTGCGACGTTTATTAGAAAAGGAAAACGATTTATGGCAAAGTCTTGGCAAGGAGCTTATTGTAACATCAGCTAATCAGAGCTTTGTGGATGTCGAAATCAAGAAATCGTTCAAATACCACAACATGTAAATAGAAACTTAATGATCCAGACAAGACGGATTGGAATTGGACAAGTCTTGATAATTAGGAGTTTTTTTATTTCAACTGTTTGATGGACTGGCCACCTTTGCTACAGTTCTTCAACTGTTTGACGGACTGACCACCTTTGCTACAGTTCTTCAACTGTTTGACGGATTGGCCATTTCATTTTTGCTAGTTCTTTAACTGTTTAATGGTCTGGCCACCTTTGCCACAGTTCTTCAACTGTTTGATGGATTGGCCACCTTTGCCACAGTTCTTCAACTATTTGATGGACTGGTCACCTTTGCTACAGTTCTTCAACTATTTGATGGACTGGTCACCTTTGCCACAGTTCTTCAACTATTTGATGGATTGGCCACCTTTACTACAGTTCTTCAACTGTTTGACGGACTGGCCACCTTTGCTGCAGTTCTTCAACTATTTGATGGACTGGTCATCTTTGCCACAGTTCTTCAACTATTTGTGGACTGGTCACCTTTGCCACTGTTCTTCAACTATTTGATGGACTGGTCACCTTTGCCACTGTTCTTCAACTATTTGATGGACTGGTCACCTTTGCTACAGTTCTTCAACTGTTTGATGGATTGGCCACCTTTGCCACACTTCTTCAACTGTTTGATGGATTGGCCACCTTTGCCACAGTTCTTCAACTATTTGATGGACTAGTCACCTTTGCCACAGTTCTTCAACTATTTGACGGATTGGCCACCTTTGCTACTGTTCTTCAACTATTTGATGGACTGGCCACCTTTGCTACAGTTTAATATGCATAAACCAACCTATTCGCTCCAAGGCCATAAATTGATTCTGTACAAGTCTATATAACTAAAACCAGTTTCAAGAAACCTTAAAGCAATTCGTATGATTAAACTCATGCATTGTTAGTAGAAAATTAAATTTGAAAATTTAAAATTTGAAAACTTTCAAGTAATGAATCCATAATCCACGAAAGCTTTGTCGCAGCATTGGTTCGCTTTGAGATTATGCTTAACGGCCTACCGGGTGACACACAGCATTAGAGTCTCTACTTATGTCCTCGTATTGGACATTCTTTGTTGTCACGTGACTTTCGCCTACAACTGGCGCGAGTCCAACGCCAAAACACAATTAGCGCGGGAAGCCAACTGCAAAATCGGAGAATCTTTCTTTGGTCAAGCGGAAATGAGGAAGAAAGAGAATGCATGTGGACGCTCGCTTGCGCCTGATGAGACGGGAAGGATAAACTGTATAAGATCCTTGTACTTTTGGCGATAACAGCAACTGCGCATGCGCACATCATCATACTCAAATTTGGAAAGAAGATAATCTTGTAAGAAAAGAAACTCCTTGAGACCCTTGTTCAACTGTTGCGTGAGATTAAAGACGTCAATGATGGCAACACTACAAAATAAGCCAGCCTTGCACAAACATACTGCGTACGAAGTACTTAGTGCCGCTGGGGTATTGTCTATTTTTGTTCAAAAAGATCACACCAAGTTAAACACAAGCCCAAAAGTTACTTGCTAATTTTTCGCTTGCATTTCCTTGCAGTTTCCGAAAATCAATTTACGGAATTTTACTGATTTTGCTCATTTTGCCTACATCTTGTTAGTTAATTATTAAAATAATTGTAAAAGAACAAGAGCAAAAATAAACCACCAGTAGAAGGAAACTAAACGTGACGTTAACAACAGTTTATTCGAATCGAGTTTTATTATTTTGATGTTATGGTCCATTACTGTCATTACACTGATAGTTTCACTGTGAACTTTTGCCAAAAACGCTACGAATATCTGCTAAACAAAACACATTGGCTTTTTCCCATGTATAAAACTGACATTTATGAATTTCCTTTAATGTCTTTGCCGCAAATCATGCAGACAACTTTAACTGAAACATATGGCAGCTGCAAAAAGAGGCACCTTCGAAAGCACACTTGTCTCTGTAAAGTAGAAAAGATTGCTCCCATTTTCTTTTTTGCAGCAGTAAATTTTTTACATTAAGGATCTGCGAAATAGCATCTTTAGCAAAAGCAAATTGATCAAACTTGAGCACGCAAAAGCGACACCGCCCCCGCAGAATGGCTGCTCCTTAATAAAAGATCGGATTTTTTGCTTTAGTAATAACTTGTGTCTAATAACTTCACATAATCTCGGGTCTAGTGTCACATAAACATGAGTTTATGTCGTTTACGAGCCGTTTTACGCGTCAAGTCAGAAGACCAACCGTCGCTCAAAATGACATGGAAGTTTTACTCTATTTCTTAACGCATGTTACAACCTTAAAATAATGAATTTTAATTTAAGAATAAAAGTTTAAGAATTCGAACAGCATGTTTTATTGTAAATGTTTTGCGGGGCTTTTGATTTTATTTTGTTTTATGCAGTTTTGAAACTATTACAAAAGCAAAATGGCAACATACTAAAATTTAAGGAATGGAAAAATTCACATTAACTAATGTGTCCATACTTTAGCTGCATTACGGGCAAAGTGCTTCTTCAAAAATGTGTAGTTTCATAGATTTAAGTGCCGCGCGCGTTTGACAATGGCATTCCAAGCTTGCTGGGCTGGCACCCGTTTCCTTGGATACGTAAACAAAACCAACGTAATCAGCTGTTTTGCGCGCATGCGCTGTATGTAATGGCAAAAATGTTACACATAGGGTAAAGAAATAAACCGGAAAAAAAATTCCTTTTTCCCAAAGTAAAACAATATAAAATAATTAAAACAACACAACGTTATTAAAACTTTTACTTTACAAAGTTAAAAAGTTGAAATTATGCCAAGTGTTTCGACAGACCACTGCTGTCATCATCAGTGCAACATATACAACCAGTTTACATAGGCAGAGCCTGTTATACACTAATGAAGTAGTTAACAGAAGCCAAATACGTAATGAAAAAGTAGACCAGTAAAGAAATTGATATAGTAACTTATGCACTAATTATGTATTTACAAAAACCAAATATGTAATGATTAAGTAAACCTGACGAAAAGAAATTGATACAGTAACAAATAGCTACGTGTTTGAAAATGAAGTTAAATGAATTGAACTTCTTTGTACATTAAGAGAAGGCTTATTAGGGACATATATGAACTTTCTTTTATTAATAAGTCCCAGTTACTTCTTTTTACTTTATTTAACAATAAATAATAAAGATGTGTTGTGTTAACTATAAATGTTTTTAAGTGCCTATAATAAAAAATATAAGATAAAATAATGTTTCAGTTAATTCTCTCGCACTACAAGAAACCCATTTGAAAACCACTGACAACAGATCTGTTGGTCGTGAGTATAATCTCCTTTACCACGGTGACCATATAAGTAATTTTTATTTTATTTTGCAAATTGTAAGAATTTTGTAACTGGGTGGAGTCGTGCTCTGAGACTACCGAAAGACAGTCCACTTGTTAGCGCTTTCCATGAATCAGTTCAACAATCAAAGAAGTCAAGGCGAGGTAGATTGTCTACGTGAATGAGTTTCACACAAGAAGACCTCAATGGAACATCTCTAATTTTGAAAGTAATCGTGAAAAGTAATAAAAGAGGTACTGTTTGGCAGCAGAAGATGGACGGTGTAATATCATTGGACGATTGATACATGCCATGTTAGATGATGATATGATTTTGCTAAAATAACTTATTGTGGATAATACCGTGTTCCTAGAAATTTATTCTTTCATTTCTTTCTTGCTTAGCTCCCAACCTATGAAATGAATGCATTTACGACTTTTAACATGACTTTGTTTTGACACGTCTGCTTTTTTCTTTCATTGTGTCACAGCCAACAGTTAGTATTCACGCTGTATTATTGTTGATGCAGCATTTAAAATTGATGAGCTAGAAAATTAAAATGAATGAAATTCGTCTTTAATACTTCGCCGATTTCTCGAAAAAAGATATACTATATCTAAATTGCTATAAAAATATCAGCAAAATAATTCAGCCACTGTTGGTACAATTTACACAACAATTTTTGTACAAAAGTTGATTGAAGCTCTAAAATCTAGTACTGAAATATACAGTTCTTTCTTCCTGTTTTTCTGACGATCGTCTCAAGCACGCCAATTACCTTCAATATTGTGGACCAAAATGTCCAATTTTTACGTTTAATAAAACATAACAAGATCAATTTCAAACTGGCTAAGCAGTGACAATTCCCTGCCTTAAAGTTACATTAGCTTCTCTTAGTTCAATACTATTTACTGTAGATGGCGATGCAAGTGCAGCAAACACTTTAAAGCAAAGCCGGACCCAATCTTAAACTATAAATCAAAACAATCTGCTCTTTAAAATAAATAAGAAAACATACTATTTTTTCAAAAATGACTTACATGAAAGAATTATTACCACACAAACACAATTTCGCATTCGTGCCACTAGTTCTTCGCTGTTACATGCATTTCGCCATTTTCTAATTAGACGGGCACTAGCGCCTGCATTTCGAAAACACGTTACACAAAAATAGGTGCTGTACCTCTCAGTTCAGACGTGTAAGTTTCTGACGAACTTCACACGTTCGACAGTTCATACCTGAGTACAGCAGTAAATTTGAAACTTGAATTTTATCTTAAAACTTGCTAGTTTTAGTACAACACACCGAATATCTTACAGTAGCACTGCACTTCAATTTTCGCTTTCGGAAACAGAATGTTTTTGCTGTTGAAAATTATGTTAGTTTGTGATGTTATCAATAGTTGGGCTAGCCCAACGTTAGCTAAGTTTTTAAGCTAATATTTAATTATCAGAAGCGCTTTTATTATTTATGTTAAAATGTATACCTTTTGTCGGACTTGAAAATGGGGTAGTATATGAAAAATCAGCCTGTCTTCCTTTAAACCAGGTATGCGAAATACCATTAGCAAGAAATGTAAATCATTTGATTTACATCAAATGTAAATCATTTACATCATGTGTGCACATCACATGGCCGCATTAATACATCAAAATTCTTTATTTATATTTCTATTTGGTCAGCATTTTACAAAACTAACGAGAAGTCTGTCCCAAACCCCATCCACTTTAGCCCTTCAAATCGCTTCTCTTGTTATAAGATCTTCTTTGCCTCTCGCTCTTTTCCCTCTTTTTATGCACCCTCTACCAACGAAGCGTACTCATCAATTACTATCTAAATATAAAAGAAGCCAAACGGTGCGAGACCACGCCCCTACTGTTCATATGTAGCCGGCTGATTGTGTGTGCACGCCGGTGATGACTATAATTTTATCCTCGGCGCTTTTAAAACGGCCAATGTAATAAGCTTGCTGCATGTAATAGGCAATAGAACATGACGATATGAGTTATTGGATTGCGAGACGTGAATGGAATGCTGTTTTAAAAGGACGTCTTTGTGACTCTGTCGGTGAGGAGCATGTTAGGGCAGGAGGGGCGGATTGGATAGGGGAGGAAAGCGGGGTGTTCGAGGAGGATGGTGTCGGCACCCTACCCACAGAAAATTGTTATATGTTATAAATTAAATATGGAGGGGTTGCGTTTTTGTCTGCGAAGTTACGCAACCTTGGAACTGAATAGGTGAATAGGATAGGCGATCTCCAGGAAAGCCATTTGTACGTCAGTTTCATTTGCCATATTGGCCCTCGTGATGCCCACCTAAACGCAACTGAAACGGTTTGCTCTTTTATCTTCTGAGAATTTTTTCATAATTTGATAGGTACTGATTCTGCCTCAACAACCCTGTGTTGAGCGTCAAAGACCTACTTACAGTGTGTTAAACTGCAAGATAAAATGCCTTTTAAAGTATTTAATGACTAAACGGTCTTCATAAAAATCGTCAATAGCGGAAACCTTCAGATACGTCCCCGTATGACAACCCAGCTACATTTTCTATCCCACATCACAATTTATTTTTTCATTATTTCTCTAATATTTTATACTGGCAAAATGTTGCAAAAGTTAACCACACTTCAAGTAACAATTTACAGGTTGAAGCCATAGCTATTGTACTACGGAAGAAAGATTGTACTAAGTAAAAAAATACGATGAAAAACTGAAAAAACTGTTGGCTGAGCCGTTACGAAATTTATCACAACCCAATGACTATTTGGCTAGTATTTTTTTAAGAATTGCAAGTGAAGTACATGGCAGTTGTTCTCACACCCACAGCCATAGACACGCCACTGATCTATTTTATTTTGAATACAGCAGAACCGAAGACAAATAGTGTATAGCGTATATCAAGAGTTCAAATTACAAAATACATTGAAGCAATCGCTGAATTATGACATCTTATTGACAAGCTGTTGTTGAAGCAAAGCACAGGAGCCTAGCGGCCCTAGAGTGCAAAAACACACAGTAGATGAGAATGGTGTAGTGTCCTAGCCGCCAAGAACGGACTGTTACGAAGACAGTTTAAAATCCAGGAAGTAGCTTGCAGACACTTAGTTTAGTTTAGTTTGGTTTAGTTTAGTTTATTATACGCCAAATAAAAGTATGTTTTGTTTCGTACTGGATGTAACTGTTTTAAATACTCGTTCTTTCCTGATTACGTGACTAAATGGAACAATTTGCCAAATTTTATGAAAGACTCTCCCTCCGTCAACGCATTTTACCGCAGGTTCAAACAATATCTAAATTTTTTGAACCCACCTACATATTATACAAATGGCTCTCATCTAGGAGCAGTTCTACATACTCGACTGAGAGTCGGTTTTTCTCAATTAAATCAGGATCTCAACAGTCACGGGTACAGAGATAGAACAGGGAGTATAGTTCAGCCAAATTGTACTTGTGACTCCTCGCGAGAAACTATACCACATTACTTGCTCCAGCGTCCCCAATATACAGCTAGCAGAATGAACCTTGAGAAAAACTAATCCAGCTATAACAATAAATTTTTTCCTATTTAATTTAAATCATTTGAGTAATCAACTGAAAATTTCAGCATTTCTTTTCGGATCTTAAACCACGACCAAAATGTTACATTGTTTCAAACTATCCAAGATTATGTAAAATCTACGCACAGCTTTTCATCAACTGATCGTATATAGTATTACTAATTTAACATCAATATTTATTTAAACATTAGTAACACTTAATAGCCATGCACCATAATTTGTAATTCTATTTCTTTGCAATACAGCCTAAAGTATTCTTAGACAGTTTATGTATACCAAAGTTTATAACAAAATAAAAATATGTTTAGAAATAAATAAACAAAAGTATACAATATGCATTAAAATGTATACGTATGCGTACATTGATATGCATCATAATAAAAAAAACATGCAATACACATAAGCATATGTACAGGTATGAAGCACCATAACAGTGAGGGGCGGTGTGTGGGGACACAAAGAGCAAACACTTCTTGCATGTGCTTATTAAATACTAAAAACTCATTCACATTAACACAATTTAATCGCCGCTTAAAAGATTTGGATTTGTAGGTCTTACCAAAAGGTGCATCATGGTAAACTGTTCCAAATCGGAACAATCCTATTAGAAAACAAGTGAACAAACGTTGTTCTAGCAGATCAACTAATATACAATTTAAGCGACTTATTAAAATGTTGATATCTTATTGTAGACTAATACATGTAGGAGTTCCTTAGAACCTGTCCTATTGCTTTACAAAAAGACAAACAATCGAGATGCTACAAGTAACTCCAGCGAATGTGGGCATCCAAATCAAATTTCAGACCAGCAAAACTCTTCCAAACAATCAGGCAAAAACAATGACAAAAGAGTTCTGTCAATGACAATGACATGAGTGGCATGACACCAAACTATATTATCCTGGAGCTGATAATTACTGTAGCAAAGCGAATGTTTGCTTTTTGGAAAGCAGAATTATGCAAATACAGTATAAATTCTTAAGATCTCATAATAAGCTACTCTACAATATGACATATGGCTGTTATTTACTATACTTGTTTGTGTTTTGAACTGCACTTCGTTCATTGTATATGTTTGTGGCTCGGCTCAGAAACCAGCAGGAAACGTGCTTCGCCTGCATAGAACTTCAGTGAGATCACTCATCTCATTTCGCTACGTAACATTTGCGGCTCAAAAATCTTCAGTTTGTAATTTTCAGTTTCGTTTCTGTCTTCGCCTGGCGTCATTTGTCACGCGCTAAGAAGAGCCGTTATTAAACGAGTATTAATACCGGCAAGAATTTTCAGATATCTGCTCCTTGCAGCCGCACGCTGATGTCACGTCTGGGATGATCTGACATTGTTAGACAAACTCTTTCACTCCGAGACTGGCGAATCTCATAGGCAGTTGTAAAAACTTTGTTTTCATCAATTAAAAATGGCGTCTGCGTAGCCGTTTTGTAATCGTTTCTCACCGGGTAAACTTGCCATTTGCAAATGGGGTTCATTAATAATCCTTTACTGTAATTATGTTGCTTGCTGTTTTGTTCGGCTTATGCGTTTGCATCATTAATATCTCGTTGCAGTAACAACAACAGCATTGCTTTTCAGTGTTTCAACTTTAAATATTGCTTTTAAATGACCGACACTCTTCGTAAGAAAGTAAATAAACGGTTTCTAAGCAAAAAAAATTCTGAATTGTGATGCAAAATCTTCAATAGAGCTAGAAGATACAGACATGAACGCATCTATACATCTACATGCACCAAAATAAGTCATTATTAATCATTAAGACATTAGAAAATATGGCAATGAAATGTATAACTGAAAAACAGCATGATAAGGTACATTAAAGATATGATGATTACGATGACGAACATGACGAAATGACCTAATATTATTTGTTGATGATGATGATGATGATGATGATGTCGACGACGATAATGATGGTGATGACGATAATGATAATGATATTGTTGATGCTGCTGCTGCTACTACTTATGATGACGATGATGATGACAATGATGACGACCACGATCACGACGACGACGACGACGACGATGATGATGATGATGATGATGATGATGACGACGACGATGATGATGATGACGATGACGACGATGATGATAATGATGATGATGATAATGGTGACGTTGGTGAGCATGGTTAATAGTAACAGGTACAGTGAATGGGTAGTGATCGCAGTGATTGTGGTGGCGGTGGTACTGGTGTTGATGATAATGGTGATGACGATGCTGATATCGATGTAGATGATGGACGAATAAGAGGAGAAAGGTGCAGTGCCAGAAATAATGAATGTGAAAGAAAACATAGAAATTACAATAGAAATAGAGCTCTATTCTAAGAATATTAAAAAATTTACACAAGTTGAAAAATACAAAAGAAACAGCAAAAAACAAACTTTTTTTTTTAAACAGTGAATATAATTATTCAAAAAAATCAAAACAAGCCAAACATTTGAATTTATTATTAATATTACAAAGCAACATCGACGACAAATATTTCCAAAAATGCCCAGTAATTTCTCTCTGCCATATTCAGACGGGAATTGTTCTTAAATGAAATGGCAGCAAAAATCGTTTCGATCAGTATTCAGCCATGTTTACGTGCCATTTTGAGTCTGGGAATAGCTCTCGGGATTTCGCAATCTGGCAATGTGTATTCCGTCGGCGTAACGGGCCCAAAATCGTTCTAAAACTGAAACACCTGCGTTCCGCAGCAAACTACCTGTTATACGCATGCGCAGGCTACTGCGTAAAATATGATAAGAGCTAGAACAGCATTATTAGACGACCTACTCGACCACTAGATTGTAACACGTGAATCCTTACAAAATTATAATCTTGTAATATTATACAGAAACATAATCGAAAAATTCAAAACTCGTCATCCATCTTGCTTTATTATCCATAGTTTATTACAGCAGTTTATTAAATCAACCTTTTATTGAATCAGTTTATTTAATAATGTTAAATGATTAATCTGCCAATTTACGTTGTAAATGTATTTTTATTATTACAGTTGTTGTTAAAATATTGTGTTTATACTGTTCGTGTATGTGTAAGTTTAATCACCATCTGCTGATTGCATTTGAATCAAATGTTTTATCAAATGGAGTGTGATGATTATTAGTTGTGACCTCCATTATTCTTTTATTAATACTTTGCACTCAGCACTTCCAACGTGGAGATACATGTATCAGACCCAGTCTGTTTTGTAAATCCACTATAAACAAACAAAGTTTAAATTAAACTAGACCGCTTGAAGCACTAGGATTGATAGTTGGAATTGAGGATTTAGTTAGCGGCCACAATAGAAGTTTTTTGCTCAGCACCTACGCCAAATGTTCATTTTTTATCATTGGTGGCCAATGGTGGATCATCATTGGAGCTCTCAAAGGAACGTAATATCCGAAGCCTAATATTCTGATTTAAATATTATGCAGTAAAAACATTGTGAAGGTAGGCTTAATGTAGTATCTTCCACTGACATAAAAAAGTCAGTTATGACACGCCCCAAACCTCAGCAAACGCAGTTTAAGATGGCAAACGCGGGAATCTTCCACTATAAATATCTCATGAAGAGTGCAGCTAGCAAATACCTTATCTGTAGTCGAATGCTTCATTTTTATTAATTATAATCTAATTTCAAGACTCAATTAGAGGCGTAATGGTAGTAATGCTTGCCTATAGGTTGTTGTTCAAATGCTAGCCATCAAACATTACAAAGCTGCATAAGAAAAAATTGAAAATGCAATGACAGTGGCTTACTTGCTTACTTTTTACTAATTAGAGGAAAGCAGGATGGTTTTTCATATGCTATCCCATTTTCATATCCGATAAAAAGTATAAATTTCAACAAATTAATATTCCAAAAGCGTTCCTAATAATTAAATTATAGATTAAACACTCTATAATAAGTAAAAAATTAATTAATGGCAAGTGATGACATTCCAAACGAACATAATTTTCAACAGCAAAAATATCTCACTAGCGTGTTGCACATGTTTGCGAAAGCGAAAATTGAAGTACAATGCTTCTGTAAGATATTCAGTGTGTTGTACTAAAACTCGGCAAGTTTTAAGACAAAAGTTCGAATCTCAAATTTACCGCCGTGCTTACGGATGAGCTGCTAAACATATGTACAACGTCACAAAAGAACACGTATGAACTGAGAGATACAGCGTCTGTTTTTTGTGCAACGCGTTTCCGAAATGCAGGCGCTAGTGCCCGTCTAATTAGTGAATGGCGAAATGCATGTAACAGCGAAGAACTAGTAGCGAGAACGTGAAATTGTGTTTGTGTGGTAATAATAATTTCACGTAAATCAGTTCCCTAAAAATTGTATGTTTCCTTTTGATATTTTAAAGTTTAGTTTGTTTTGGCCTACAGTTTACGATTGGGTCTGGTTTTGCTTTAAAAAACAGAGCCCAATCACAAGTGTGCAGGCACGGGTCACATTGACGCCATTTCGACCTTTGCGGCTTTCCTGCACAGCCATATTTTACTGAATTAATTTCTGCCGACGAAAACGACTTCTTCGCAACTTGGAACATACAAAATTGGTCAAATGAGAATACTCGTGAAAGATTTTCCTATCCATTATGCGGCACTCGGTAGTAGAAGTGTGTTTGTAAAGTTCTTCGTCGCGCGGAAACAAGCGGCAGCGCGAATCTCCGGATATCGAATTCCGATTTACAAGGACCTCGTCTTTGCATTAGGCAACGTCTGCCCGAACTGAGATTATCAATCAATACACACTTGAGCGCCAGAAAGTTTTATGACATTTGAGGACGAAATTCGTCCGATTCCTCGAGCAAACTTCGGCTTCTGCGTAACATGAACCAAAGCCTGACTTTTCTAGAACTTTCCAGAACACAGCTTTGTCAGTAGTCATCTGATCGCAACGAGATATCGATTATTGACGTCTGGCAGATAATTTCTGAATCTACATAAATTTATGAAAAATGATAATTTCTAGTCAAAATTACGTACGCGCTTCCTGTGGATGTTATCAGAAAGTCCTGGATTAAAATTTCCAACTAAAAACTTCAGTTTTTTGAGACTCTCCATGTTTTAAAGGATAAAAACGCTTTTCGCAAAAAAATTAAAAACCGTCTTGAAGATTTGTATTTTTTATAATATTACATTCTCGTTTATTGCACACACAGCTTGTGTTAACAGTAACGTTCTATAAAACTTGTAAATATAAACTCTCGCGATGACCGTTTGATGCAGCCATTTTAACGGTATAAAAGTCATTTGAAACAAGTTTAGATAAGGTAGATTTAGCGTAGGTCGAAAAAATAATCAAAGGACTCATAACGCAACCTTCACTAATTAAGCAAACGTATAAGTTAATCTATCTTGACAATAAGATCAGTAACGTGTTTCTTTGTGAGCCATTGGTGCACACTGAGAAGGTGAGTCAGTGACGTTTTAACAGCTGGCACAAACATTTCAAATTATTAAGAATTTTCTTCTCTAGTTACATAAGACTAGTTTCAAGCAGATAAGCGTAATACTAAGTAATACAACTTTACTTGAAAAATCTTTTGCTGTCATTTTCTTGCCCCCTTGAAGCGGTCCAACCTAACCGTATTCTAACGAAGTGCCTCTCTTCTGGTTGTCGTTAGGCGATGCTGTATTGCGTTAGGATTTATTGAGTAAGAGAACGGCTAAAAATGCTATAAAATAGCTAACGAGTAAAGGAACGAGTTGAATTGCTTCAGGTGCGTAGCGACTGCAATTAGCGAAATTAAGCAACACTACGCCTGGTTAATAAGTGGATTGAAGACCACCAGAAGGACTGCAGCATCTCCAGGATTTAGCTGCCACGCTGCACCGGGTATATAAGTGGTTGATGGAGAACAGCTATCTGTCTGAAGGTGACTAAATCACCTTTTAAGGACAGTTGTCCGCCTCAGCCATCTAGACTTAGCCTTAATGCTGAATCTCGGCATTGTCCAAAACGTCGAGTTGTACAAGAAATAATTGTGTAGCAATTTTTGGCTTCATTCTGGCATTGTCAGGTTCATGTGATCATTCTTTGACCATCTCTAATGTTGCCATGATACTCCTAAAATTACTTCCGTTTTATTAGAACTATGTGGTCGTTACAAGTCCGATCGGTAAGCAATCATTCGTATCTGACCGCTGTTCTTTGCATCGAAACGACTGTTTGCAAGCCGTAAACTATAGCAAGTAATTTAAACCACCGCCGCCATATGGCGCTGATCAAACAACACAAGACTGGTCGCGTGATCGATCAGCAGCGACGGCAGTTTGCGTCATGACCACAACGACAGTTACGTATAATGAGAAGGCAATTTAGAACTTACTCGATCTTATCTGGATTTCAACATGTACAGTACGTATCATATTCACAATAGCTTATTGGTATATATTATGCATATTGATATATTCACATAACTATGTAGTTGTCACCCAACTGATTTTGCTCCCACAATGAATGCTTAACTGCAGGAATTATTACATTCAAATGAAACAAAAAGTCCAAAAGTTCTGCCTGGGTGAGTCTGAGAATCGATTTAAGAAAATAGGAAAGTCATGGTCAAAGATCACATAAAAGATAATAGTAATCTTTGTTTATGTTTTTACCACTAAAAAGAATTGTAAGGAAAAATTTAAGCGGACATTTTACGCCTTAGCATCCCACAACTTGAAACTGTGCAATTATTATCAACAAACCGGTCACATACGTGTGATTAATCAGGGATAGGTCTTACGCCGCGTTTAGACTATCGAGTTTTCTGTCTCGAGTTTTCTCTCCGACAGCAAACTCACAAGTGTGAACTGCTTTTCGTGTTGCTATCGGCAAGTTATTGCAAACTTTCAGACAGTTACTACGAGTTGAGTTACTGTCCAGTGTTAACGCTTACTGACGAAGAGTAACTCGCAGCAAATTTTGTTTTCTAGTCTGAAAACGCTTGCGAATTATTTCGCTGGAAAACAAACAAAAGAGAATTAGTGGAGACAAGTTCATGGTAAACCACTGACCGACTGACTAACTGACAGATTGGCTGACAAAAAAGTGGAAGAGATTTTCGCTCATTTAGGAAATGCTGCGTGATCTCCTAGCGAAGTTTGCAAAAAAGCCAAAGTTGGGCAAATTTGAAAGACTTTTGACGCAGAGCTGAACGATTTTAGAACTGAGAAGTAAAATTTGCAAAGAAAATGTTTTGTAATAGTTTAGAAGTATAAAACTGAAATTCTGACAAACTTGTGGTGGTAATGATTTAGACACAGAGCGAATCCATACTCCATTTTTTGATATAAGTAGAATCAAGTATCACTTAGAAACATATTTTTTTGAAATGTCAAGCCTAGACGAGGATACGAATTGGCTATTAAATATCAAAAACTCAGGAAATATTAATTCCTTCAAAAATCAACACAATGCTCGCCTTTTAAACACACTATCTATATTAGAAACTTAAGTTTAGAATTTGAACTTGAGTTCACTTCAGTCTGTAAATCAAGAATTTAACAACTAGCAGCCGTATTTTATATGAACCTACTAAAGCTTGTCCCTTACATGGATTCAGGAGTTTCATAAGCTTATAGACAGTACACTTCTTTATTTTAAATAGATAGTACATTTTTCAGCGTAATTTTTAATGTGTTCACTAAATGAATTTAGTATCACTTTTTATAATTTTTGGCCTTTTTTGTAGTGAAGCCTAGAAAATAGCTTTACAAGAACCCTAACCCTAAGCCAACCCTAATTCTAACACAACCTAACGTTAAACTCAAACCTAGCCCTACCCCATAACCTTAAGCCCAAACCTTATGCTAACCCTAATCCAATCCAAACCTTAATCCTAAACCAACCTAACCCTAAGCAACCTTAACACTAACCCTAATCCTAATCCGTCTCATGAACTGCCTTCTTGTATGTGGGGAATTGTAAACTTTGGGCAAAAAGTGTAGTAATCATAATAAACTATAACAATCATTTTAAACTTGTGAGCTACCATTATTAATTTTTTTATTATTCGTCCAACAGTTTTTCATCTATACGACTGCTTTATTTTATTTTTCGATCTCGGTTGTCAAATCGCAGTTAATCTATTGTTAGCAACTGGTGAATTATCTTCCCATAATGCACTATGGACTATAGAGGGCGCACAGTTTTACTGTTTTTTCAAAGCCAAATTGTGTTGTCTGCTTTCAGCCAGTAACTGGCGCGCTATCAAGTGTAACAAATCATCAAATTAAATGGCTTCTCTGCCATATGAGGAGACTTTACTGGCGATTACAGTTAATCCCCTGATTTAAAATGAACATCTTCGTAATGAAGCCATAAAACGATGCAAATTATTAGACTGCTAATTATAGCGAAAGCCAGTCAATTAAAAGACGGCTTTAAATTTCAAAATATTATAGCAGAGAAACAGGCATAGTGCTTCGTAGGCCTATAGACGTATGTAAATAAAGTTTAAGTAAAAAGGTATGTAAGAGTGTCAAGACATGATTGCACCCTTACACGGTTAAAAATAACAAAAACCGGAGAAAAAAATCATTTAGCTTTGAGTAAAAAACGACGGTCTTAAAATGTTTAGTGATAAGGTTATTAGTAGCGCTGATAAATGAAGTATAAACTTACAAAACTGACAACTTTTGTAGATTTCTAACAGGTTGCCTAACAAATTGCTCGTAAGTGTTATGATGAAGCGAGAGTTTGAGTATTACCGTGTAAAGCCCATTTCACACTGAAGATGCACAAAATTGCTGTCAGAAAATCAGAAAAACCCATGCAGCAACAAAGTTCATTTCACATAGAGGACTGCGTGGTTTTCATGCGCGTCCATGTAACTCCTGCTACTCTGCATATACTAATGTTAGTCAATGTAATGTTAGTCAGTGTAATGTTAGTCAGTGTAATGTTAGTCAGTGTAAGGTTAGTCCGTGTGATGTTGGTCAGTGTGATGTTAGTCAGTGTAATGTTAGTCAGTGTGATGTTAGTCAGTGTAATGTTAGTCAGTGTGATGTTAGTCAGTGTAATGTCAGTCAGTGTGATGTTAGTCAGTGTAATGTTAGTCAGTGTAATGTTAGTCAGTGTGATGTTAGTCAGTGTAATGTTAGTCAGTGTAATGTTAGTCAGTGTAATGTTAGTCAGTGTAAGGTTAGTCCGTGTGATGTTAGTCAGTGTGATGTTAGTCAGTGTAATATTAGTCAGTGTCATGTTAGTCAGTGTAATGTTAGTCAGTGTAAGGTTAGTCCGTGTGATGTTAGTCAGTGTGATGTTGGTCAGTGTAATGTTAGTCAGTGTAATGTTAGTCAGTGTGATGTTAGTCAGGGTAAGGTTAGTCCGTGTGATGTTAGTCAGTGTGATGTTAGTCAGTGTAATATTAGTCAGTGTAATGTTAGTCAGTGTAATGTTACTCAGTGTAAGGTTAGTCCGTGTGATGTTAGTCAGTGTGATGTTAGTCAGTGTAAGGTTAGTCCGTGTGATGTTAGTCAGTGTGATGTTAGTCAGTGTAATATTAGTCAGTGTAATGTTAGTCAGTGTAATGTTAGTCAGTGTAAGGTTAGTCCGTGTGATGTTAGTCAGTGTAAGGTTAGTCCGTGTGATGTTAGTCAGTGTGATGTTAGTCAGTGTAATGTTAGTCAGTGTTATGTTAGTCAGTGTAATGTTAGTCAGTGTGATGTTAGTCAGTGCAATGTCAGTCAGTGTGATGTTAGTCAGTGTAATGTTAGTCAGTGTGATGCTAGTAAGTGTAATGTTAGACCGTTTTTGTTCTTGTTTTTACCACTTCAAATTTTAAGATATACGTGTATAAAATACACATATGCGTGCTTTATTTTCTTTTAGCACCAACATAACCATCGCTGCTACATTAATAAAACAAAAAGTCGTCTGTATGATAAAAGAGTAATTAAAAACTTACAATTTTATGCTGAATTATGTTAATTGTTGTTTGATAAACAAGAAAGAAGAAATCGAGCAGTTAAATTGTAATGTGAAATTCATGAGGAATCCTCACAGAAATGGAACATGCAGTATTTCTACCAAGCTACAAATTTCCTCATGAAGAGGACGCTTAGCCTCTAGCTGGCGGCAGAATACTCACGAGGAATACGTGTAACCCTCGTGAATGTATTTCCAAGCATCCGAAACAAAGACTTTTTTTGATGAAGTTTGATACACGTATTATTATTATTATCATTTTTATTATTATTATTATTATTATTGTTGTTGTTGTTGTTGTTGTTGTTGTTGTTGTTGTTGTTGTTGTTGTTGTTGTTGTTGTTGTTGTTGTTATTATTATTATTATTATTATTATTATTATTATTATTATTATTATTATTATTATTATTATTATTATTATTATTATTATTATTATTATTATTATTATTATTATTATTATTATTATTATTATTATTATTATTATAACGCTGCATGTAATATATTTTTGTTTGGAATAAAAAATCACAAGCGCGTCACGCATTCGTTTTTCCACAAAGATTCTGTGGAAAAGGATCTTAAATAAAATTTAGATGTTCGGCATCGTTTGATCATCATGTACCGCTGTACAGTCTGTTCTTTTCTCCTCTAACCATTACAGAACATTATTAGTGGAGAAATAAAGCTTTGTCATTATCATTTTGCTCATGAAATTTTATGAAATGCTGTAAGTTTTCGTAGTCATTATGCTTATCAATAACAATAATGTCTATGGATCGCAGCTTCCTTCTAAACACACTAGGAAAGTGGATATTCTGCGATTGCATATCTTTCAGGCAAGTATTGAAATTGCGGACATCGGCGTAGGATTTTATAAAGATTTTCAATATTATTAATTACAAAGATTTCTGCAGCCAACTTTCCTGATCGTTACAAATTACTGTAATGCTAACATTCACTGCAAGTAGGTTTTCTAGTAACTCTTTTCCGTAACCAATGAGAAAGACTGAAAATGAGCCGTTTTAAAGCAAAACCGGACACAGTCTTAAACAGTAGGTCAAAATTATCTCTTCAAAATATTGAAAGGAAACATACTCTTTTGTCAAAAAATGACTTACGTGAAAGATTATTACCATACAAACACAATTTCACGTTCGCGCCACTAGTTCTTCGCTGTTACATGCATTTCGCCATTCGCTAGTTAGACGGGCACTAGTGTCTGCATTTCGGAAAGGGATTACACAAAAAACAGGTGCTGTACCTCTCAGTTCAGATGTGTTCGTTTGTGACGAACTACACTCACTGGACTGCATAGCAGTAAATTTAAAATTTCAATTTTTATCTTAAAACTTGCATAGTTTTAGTACAACACACTGAGTAGCTTACAGCAGCAGTGTACTTCAATTTTCGCTTTTGCAAACACGTGGTAGACGCTAGTGCAATATTTTTAAAAATATGTTAGTTTGTAATGTCATCAATAGTTAGGCTCGCACACCGTTAATTAAGTTTTTAATCTATTATTTAATTATCAGAAACGCTTTTGCAGTATTAATTGTGTTAAAATAGATACTTTTTATCGGACTTGAAAATGGGGTAGTAAATGAAAAATCATCCTGTCTTCCCTTAAACATAATCTACTCGTTTGTTCTGCTATATTCTGCAGAGTATCACTGCCATTGGTTAGTGCATTTAATCACCAACTGTCAGCGAAAACTGATCGTGTAGACAGAGTTCAGTGTTTTGAATGTCAGACTTTTGAAGGACCGTGTGGACTAGGCATAATATTCGTGCCCCTATCGATCGCTTTCTCGAAAAAAGAAAATCGACATTGTGATAAAATAACAATTGAAAAGTGCAATAACAATTATAGATGATGCAGCACAACCAAATCTTCGTAAATCTTCAAAAACTAAAAACACTCAAAGCATAGTTTCCACCAATCCTTTCCACCGTTTCCATGAAGCCAAAAAACCAACAAACGTGATAAAATCAAAACACACAATACAAAATTACGATAACAATATACAGAAATTGTACAGCAAAGTCAAACAGCATAGTTTCCACTAACTTAAATAATTTCTTAATGAGTTTGTTTGTTTGAAACCAGAAAATTGATAAAATGAAGCCAGCCTTGAAGCCACCAGGACCAAGAAGAAATATAAATGCCACTATTGTTCCCTACGTATTTAAACAAAAAAGTAGGTAAACGTTGCTTATACGTGACAATTCACAACATTGAATAAATAGGCAGGCAGGTTGCTTGGCCAGTTGGTCAGTCAGTTGGCAGATAGCTAGATAAAGCAGGCAGGTAGTAGACAAGTGCATAGATAGATAGATAGACGGATGGATAGATGAACAGGCAGAGCGACAGAGAGAGAGCGAGAGAGGGGGAGAGAGAAAGGGGGAGAGACAGAGGAGAGAGAGAGAATGAGACAGAAACATAGAGAGAGGGATAGTGAGAGAGAGACAACGAGAGAGAGAGAGAGAGAGAGAGAGAGAGAGAGAGAGAGAGAGAGAGAGAGAGAGAGAGAGAGAGAGGTGCAAGCCTTGTAGTCTGGACTATAGTTTGTTTATCACTTTCTTTTAAAAGGTCCAATTTTAATCTATTGCGAAAAATACGTTCTCTGTGTAGCAAAGTCCTATTATTAGCCTTTTCTTCTTCCACAAAAACAACCAGCCGTAGCCATTTAAACTGTGCACAACGTGCTAAATTACACTTACGCAAGCTCTAATCCTTGCGTAAAGTTACGAACAAATTTGAGAAGATTTTTTCGAAGAGTGGCTTAGTGAATCCATGCGTAGCGTCAAAAAGTTCGTACACACAAACTTACGAAAAAAATCGTTCATAAGAACTTTAGTAAGTCCGGCCTAGCGATGTAAACTGCAATAAAATTAATGGCCATAGAACTTATTAGGAAAAGTGTAAGCGCATGCGTCACGCATTTACGAATTGCTTGCTTGAAACACGAACAAGACAGATGAACAAGCAAACTATATGGCCTTATAATTAACATACATTCTGCATCTCTAATGTCAACGTGCAAGCTTGAGGAATACTCTTTGTAAATTTTTATCTCTTTTATGCAAGGATTATATTCGATCCCTGCAAATTTTGAATCCTTCGCACGCCATGTCTATTTTTACTAAAAGCGGTTGAACTCAATCAAGAGCAGAGTTGTAGCTATTCTTCACCTATAGAAGCTATTCATCAGTTCTAGTTTAGATTCAGTCGGACGGATCATCGTCGCGGAATCAAATACTCGTGCTAAAGCAGCTTGCAAATGAGAGAAAGAGAGACGCTCAGAAAAAAGGGGGAAAGCGGAAGTAATAATGGCATGTTTCTGGTGATTAAGAATCCTCTTAGCAAGTTTGACTGAGATGGTTTCACAGTGAGATACATTCAATAGCAACTTGTCGCCGGAAGTTCCATCGCGAGTGATCAAAGAAAACAAGTGGCTAGCAAAGAAGGTGTGACGTCATAGCGAGACGCGTCTTTGTGAACAGCAGAAACATGGTGTAAAAACCGTGTTTACTTAAGCTGCAGATAAAAGAATTTTTATATTTTAGCAAAATCTTTTGATTTTTTGCTAAATGAGCGTTCGTGCAAACTAAAATAAAAAATGAAAAACTCGCAAACGTATTAATATAGGGCCATCAAACTTGAATAACAGACAGAAAAGTCTTACTGAATACTATAACAGTTTAGTCTCAACTTAAATCAGGCAAGTTAATTTTGCGACAATAATTCTTTAAAAATTAGTATGTTCCCTTCTAATATTTTATAAATTAGATAGTTTTGAGCTATAGTTTGGGGTCCGGTTTTCCGTAAAAAAGTTCGCAACAAAGACACACATCTCGCAACATCGTGAACTGCATGAATTTTGTTTGGTAATGTTATTATTCATCAGCCCTAAAAATCTTTATTACTTATACTGCTCTGCTATGAGCAACCATGCTTCTGTTACATACTATGTAACCTCGGTTTTCTGCAATTACGATGACTTTTGATGAATAAAAGAGTTACACTATGATTACATGTAAGCACGCAATTCCCTAAGTCCCGCTTGCATAAACGTTCATTGAGCAGGTGTAGACGGTGCGCCTTTTCAACCGGGAATTTTCCAACTTCCGCCTAAAGACTATAAGCTCCGGCGATCTGGTTTTTTTGCATCGATTTACATACCTTTTTTGGAAATAAGAAAATGAAATGGCGCCGGCCATGGGTTATCCTAGATTAAGCGAAGTTTTCAAAGCCAGATTTTTTGTTACTGTAACAACCTTACAGTTTTTGCGCTATTCATCTGGTAAATTCTGAACTAAACTGTGGTTTAAAAAACAACAACAAAGGTTTAAATCAAAGGTAGTACCGTAACTTACTGTTCTTAAATAAAAACTATCAATATTAAATTTGTCACCAATACATCAGAAATTTCAAAGTTTGTTAAAATATTCCCAAATTCGCTAAAAGTGGCAGCAATACGAAAACAAGCGACAAAATGGAAGTTTGAGAAGAGAGACCTCTTCCAGCGACGGGTGTCCGCAAGGAGTTGTTCCATATTTGGTTAGGCACGTGACCGCTTCTTTTAATTATCGAATAAACAGCAGGTGTACGAGCGTATAATAATAATAACAAACCACATACTCTGGGAATACGATGATGATGATGAACAATTGTATTGCTAGGTAACCGGAAGCTGGGATGAGATAACCCTGCCATATATTCGTTATTCAGACTATAATTTGGCAGGGCTGATACGAACGTGTGTAGACATTTGAGATAACATATTGTTTATGCAGAGAAGCCAGAGTGGATAAATTAGCCGATTATCACAGCAGCTGAGATTCACCTAAGCAGGTTATGAGCAGGACGTAAACCGTGATGTAGGTGTTCTACAAGGTACCACTCTAAGACCACTGATGTAAACCGTGATGTAGGTGTACCACAAGGTTCCACACTAAGACCACTGACGTAAATCGTGATCTAGGTGTACCACAAGGTCTCACACTAAGACCATTGCTTTTTTTTATTTACAATAATGACCTACTTCTTACTACTGATTTCAATATGTCTTTTTACTAATGACAAACATTTCAATTAATTTACTCAGCTCTACAATATTGTGCTAAGAGACAGCCAAAAAGCACCACACTAAAGCATCCATAATCACATTAAAGGTTGTGCACAGTTGTTTTTTATAAATACATTTAAAACTAATCCTTGCAAACTATGTGCGTGTTCTAAAAAGAGTCGAAAATGTCTCCTTGTCTCTCGAGATAAGACAAAGGACAATCATTATTAAATTAACAAAATTTAATGCTCTAGGCGCTATACTGTAGTAGCGCGTAACGATCTATAACTTCTGATTTGTTATCTTTGTAAAATTTTGAAAAGTGCGGGTAACAAAATGCCTGTTTACATTATAATTGCGCACACTTTCGGTCGCCAGTGTAAAAACAGAGCCGCAGCAGAATTGCTGTACAATTTAATCAATCTTGCAGCCCAGAAAGGTCATTTGAACCGGCCTTTAACAAAATTCTCATATCGAAATATCGAGATTAAAAAGGCTGGCACAATTGTCCATGTCATAGCGAAAAATTGTGTAATTAAAGTAAAACATCTTACAGGCAGGTTGTAATTGTTGTATCTTTTAAACTTAAAACTTTGATAATGTGCTTTAATTTTACTTAAGAAGCGTTGTAATGTGCTGTGTTTATTTTATATTGCGTTTATTTACAACACACTTGTATCATAGTGCAAAAACGTTATGTTCTTACATGTTTTCGTAAAAACAACTTTGATTCTAGTCAATTCTATTCTATTCTATTCTATTCTATTCGATTCTATTCTATTCTATTCTATTCTATTCTATTCTATTCTATTCTATATCTACATTTTATTCTATTCTGTTTAATTCTATTTTATTCTATTTTATTCTATTCTAACTAACGGATAACCTCCCTGTCTTCCCATATTATGTGCAAAACAGATCAGAATACAACTGAATAATAACGATACCATTGGTTAAATTTTGTTGATTAAATACACGTATAAAATGTTTGTGCAACAGGAAGTAAAATTACAAATTCCAAACACTAGCTGATAATTAACTGTAAATATAGCCACAAGAATTATGTACAAGAAATTATATTTAATGGTCGACAATCAGTTATAGCTCAGTTCCCGTGATAAAAAATTAATGTGGCATCTGCTATAACCGTTATACGTATACAAGACTATTATAATTATGTACACAAAAGTCATATTTTCTATATAATCCTCTACTTTGAATTTTGTACTTTGTTTTGCATATATTTATTATATGACGTATACTCAATAAAGCGTGCTTCTATTTCGTTCTACAAAATCATTTTCACCTTGAAGGTCAAAATGCCTGGAATCGTTGCTGAAAATTTATTGCAATTTTCCCCGTTGTAAAACAATCGAGTTTTATTAACTTGCTGTTCGACAGCTATCTTGCTGACTCAGTTCTGTTTGGTGAAACATACAGAATGTAAGCGTCTGTTTGTAGATATTATCTCTCAAACTGTTAAATTTCACTTATCTTGTACTGATCTTATACAGGCCGCTGTAAAAGGAACAGTGCACCTAACAATATTACACTACACAAAGTAAGTAGATCATGGGAAATTGGAATATATCATATTCAATATGGAAAATATCATATTGTTTTACGTAATAATGCAGAAGTACAAGTTCAACTTGTCAGCCGTCATACATATTTCTGCAGCATCATTTCTTTTGAAACACCCTGAACAAAGCATAAAGCATGTGCAGTTGAATAAAATTGTCATTTTCACTTTTTGTGACCACCGAATTTCAAAAATGCGGTAATAATCGAGTATCGAAGTATCGATATTATTCAGCTGTATTCAAAAATGCTAAATGATCTAGAATAGAATAGAATAGAATAGAATAGAATAGAATAGAATAAAATAGAATAGAATAGAATAGAATAGAATAGAATAGAATAGAATAGAATAGAATAGAATAGAATAGAATAGAATAGAATAGAATAGAATAGAATCAATTGGATGATGATATTTATTTTTATGCAAAGTCTAGGCAAAGCAAGATAAACCTGATTTAATACAGTACTCATTTAGAACAGGGCAGCGCACAACAACAATAATAGATTAGATAATTTTACTACAAATTGTTTAGAGGCGGTTGTAAAACTTCCCAGCTTGAATACCACGTGTGTAGATAGATAAATAAATGTATAGATGGAAAAAATCAAAGCTATTTGTGTTGCATTTTAAGCGATAATTTAAGCAACGGTAGCAAAAGGATACTTCGCAAGAAGTATTGCGGCTGCTACACTTAAACTATTCAGTACTCTACAAGGTTTCCAAACTCTATTAGTATCTACAAATTTCTAATAATTTAAACCAAAAATTCTTTGTCAAAAATAAAACTCATGAGTTGCCCGAATTAGTTAAACGCTGGAATTTCTAAAACTAGAAAAGTAGAAGGGGTGAAGGGGTTCCAACAACAAATTTCTCGTTCACGTGTCTCGCTCATTACTAATCTGAATAAATTATTTCTCACTTCCGGATAAATTATCGCGTCAAATTGGTTCTAAATTGCCGTAAGAAGAACTTTCATCGCTTCTTGTTACACGTCATTTGGATTTGTCTCTTACACCGCGGCCAATTAACGTGGACCGTGTTAATTAAAACCAGCATTTTTGATAATTAGCGTGTCGCGATGTCGCTTGATATTCCATTCATAGCAGCAGGCAGCATGTCGTGCATGAAAACAAGGTTGAGTTGACATTAATTACGAATTTCAGGACGCTGCGGGACGAGTGTGTTGACTGCATTATAATCGTGACTGTAACCACAACAACAGTTTCAAAATACTGCTGAAGTAACGGTCAATTTAATCTTGAAGTACTTTTTGTAGTGAATTCGTTATTTACCTCTTTAGATTAGGTTAGATTATTAGATTTATTACATGCAATGCCAATGTGTTCATGTACATACAGAACAATATGTAACATACAAAATTTATAAATCATCAGCACATGAAGACACATCAAGTCAACACTATAAGAAAACTTGTGTTAACTTAATAAATGGCATGAATGAACACAAAAAACGTAATTTGAAGAAAGAAGAAAAACAGTGATGAAAGCACAAAAACGCGAAAACGGATGACAGTTGTTGGTGAGAATAATATATGCATAATTTTCAAAAATTAGATGCTATCAAAGTGGGATTGGCATGCGAAAGCCAATAATCACACAGACATGCAGGGCAGGTAACGATTATGTCTGCCACGCTCACACTTATAACCTCATACATATTCACTTGCTCACACACTCACACTTATAACCTCATACATATTCACTTGCTCACACACTCACACTTATAACCTCATACATATTCACTTGCTCACACACTCACACTTATAACCTCATACATATTCACTTGCTCACACCTCACACTTATAACCTCATGCATATTCACTTGCTCACACACTCACACATAACCTCATACATATTCACTTGCTCACACACTCACACTTATAACCTCATGCATATTCACTTGCTCACACGCTCACACTTATAACCTCATACATATTCACTTGCTCACACACTCACACTTATAACCTCATACATATTCACTTGCTCACACACTCACACTTATAACTCATACATATTCACTTGCTCACACCTCACACTTATAACCTCATGCATATTCACTTGCTCACACACTCACACTTATAACCTCATACATATTCACTTGCTCACACACTTACACTTATAACTTCATACATATTCACTTGCTCACATACTCACATACAATGTAATCACTTCTTTCATGCATCCCCATTTTATGCATTCCCACCGACAATCTGCGTTCAGCAAAGTTTAAAATGAAAATCTTGACAGAGATAACCCCTTTCTCAAAGCAGCCAAAATTTAATTTCGGAAAACTAACGATTAACATTAATGTGCCTTATGCTAGAACTATTAAACGTATTCAAATGTCATTATATTTTCCGTATGTGCTTTGTTAGTCAATTATGTTGAATTCCGTATTTTGTTTCGCATGTTTATTAGAGAAGGCATGCCCAATAAAGTTTACTTCTATCATGTATTTAAAGTAACATTGTTATCATTCTTGTTATATTTTTCATTCTTTCTTTCATTTTCTTTCTGCTTTTCCTTCTTTTTCTACCCTTTTCTTTTTTCTTCTGTCTTTTTCTTTCTTTTTATGCTTTTTTCTTTCTTTCTTTCTTTCTTTCTTTCTTTCTATCTTTCTCTCTCGCTTTCTTTTCTTCCTTTTTCTTTCTTTTGTTGCTTTTCTTTTTGTTTTTCTTATTTCTCCTGGTACATCTTATTACTCATAGCATTATCGAGATGCTCGTCACCAGTACGATGAGTTTTTATTCAATGAAAGCTATATTACGTCTCATGCTAGTAGACAAGCTTCGGATCAAGTCTCATCCAATTCTGATTCCTGGATCAATGCTAATCAATTTAATAACGTATTTAATCAGCAAAAGTACGCGTAGGTTCAGTTATAGGGCCAGGCGGGTAGCAAACCTGACCAAACAACTAGACATTTATACAGAGTCGAATATTAGCAATCGGATCCAACGCGTTGCTTCGAGTGATATTAGCAATCTTGTGATACTCGTATAAAAAGGCGTTTCTTAAGGGTTGTTTAGCTCCAGAGATATATTTTAATAGCTTTAATGCGTCTATTTCAGTAAAAGTACCAATAACGTCCGTTGTGAAATTCTCCATTATTGCAGCGTTTATACCAATAGTTTTTCTTATTTGATTTCGGAGAAACTACATTGCAAAAGAGAATGAAATGATATGGCATAGTATGCTATGGTGTTGTGTGGTATGGTAAGGTATGGTTTGGTATGGTAAGGGAATGGTATGCTGTGGTGTGGTATAGTATGGTATGGCATGGTATGGTATGGTATGGTGCGGTGCAGTACGGTACGGTACGGTACGGTACGGTACGGTATGGTATGGAACGGTATGGTACGATGTGGTATGGTATGAAACTGAGGGACAATTGATACCCTGTTTGAACCCAACATATAAATTATATCAAATAAAATAAAATAAAAAATAAAAAATGAAAAACTTCTTTATACTATCGAAAGTATCAAATAAATATCTTCACGCACAATTAAGTATATCTTAATTGATTGGTGTCAGTGTCTAAAGCTTTCTTTCTAAGCACAGCGTAGACACTATTATTATACCATTTCGTCCATGGCTCTAGTAGTAATAAATCTTACACAATTTGTATTTAAAAATTTTTAAATACCATTAATATTTTCCCATTCAAACAGTTTGAAGAAGTTTGAAGAAAAGTCGCTTTTAGCCTTTACAATCGCATTGAACGTATTTATATGCAGTTTGGTACAACACAAGTCGATATGTATCGCTCAAATAGCCAGCTTGGTGGTTGTAACGGGACCAGGATCTAGGCAATTGTCAAAGATGATCGCCTAAAATGAGTTACTGAACCAATAGAGTGCCATTGTCGGGTTCGTATGAAGTCCCTCAGTGAGGCAGTTCAAAAAGACCAAAAGCGGGTTTCTCTGCTGTGACCCATTCACCTCATCTGCTCACTAGGGGCCATTTCACATACTCAGAGGACGCAAGGAAAACGATAAGCGGAATTATTTTCAGAAAATCAAAAAAAATTAATTGCTTTATGCAACAAAATGTTATAATAAAACTTATAAATTACGACTATAATTTATTTGTATATTTAAACTAGTCAAACATTTAAATTTCTTGAATTCTCTTGCTGCAGTGAATATTGTGAAGCGATTCTGTAACGTCTTTTGTTTTGCGTCGACGATAGGAAATAAAAAATATTCCGAAAACTTAATAGAAATTCCGTAAATAGTTTAAAAGTATAGAGTATATTCGGAAAAACTCTCATCAAACTTTTTCTTTTGCTTAACTGTATAAGGTAAAATATTTGTTTCTACTGCAACATTACTTAAGGTTGCGCACCCTCACCTAGTCTAAATACAAGTTTGGCAAGAAATACATACACCACGTGGATTTTCAAAATAGTCGTTTATTAATTGTTTATGTCAAAACAATAGGGGTCTGTTCATTTTAAAATTTAATTCGATGTAAAGAAATTACTGCTACGTTGTTTTCGAATTTGTTTGACGTTAGAGACGGATACTTTTCAAATAATACATTTACGAAGTAACTAAAATTAATTTTAAAAAAGAGCAGAACATTATTCGTTTTAATTACAGCCTGCATAAGCAACCCTTTTAGTATTTACCGTCTTTAGCATCAAATTTTTACCGTTGCAACTTTTCGTTTTAATCGCATCGCGCTTTTTGAAATTACACAGAAATTTCAATTCCGTCCGAAGGAAAAAAAATTAACCTCAGTCCTTTAAATTACCTAAATTCTCTTGCTACAGTGAACAGCGTATATGGAGCGATTTTGTTTAGCTTTGCGTGCAAGACTTGCAATGTCACTCGAGTTTATAACACTAGATCTGCCAACCCTGAGAAAACGTTAACTGCCTCGTACTAAAGAAACCGATGGCAATACTTGCAATTCAATAAGCGAAGAAGTTTCTAATATTTCAATGTTAAATTTTAAAAATGAAATTAAGGCTCTGTAAAAGAATTTACCTGTATAGCATTGGTCACATTCCAACCCGCCTGCCATTCAGAAATTGCGTTTTTCGGGTGAGAGGGTCCAATCGTCTCCACGGCCGAAATTGACCCGTTCATTTTCTCCTCGTCTCCGGGAGTGGTGACCATGGCAGAACCTCCATTTGGGAGGTCGTTCATCTCTAGATTTCCTCTATCCCATTTGGCAAAGTGCACCGTCTCCTCCTTCGTTCCCATGGGAGGAAGAAACGAACGCAAGGTTCGAAGTCTGCTCGTCATATTCAGTTCCATGATGGAAAGTGAGGAAAACAACGTTGTTTTTGCGTCAAAAAAGCATACGCGTGGACTGCATGTACATGTCTACTTTTACTGATGTGTGAACAAACCTTTTCTTTCACAAAACGAGCAAGGAAACTGATTTGAGAAACTTGCAAACTCCTTGGTAATTGATTAGATTAAATTAAAAATGCGCTAAACTTGTTAGCTTTTCAAAGCGCTTTAACTCACTGTTAGAAACGTCTCTACTCATCCTATTAAATAGACAAATCCCGGACGTAAAGCTGACACAATTACAACTAAATCGCCTCCTCTCACTTACACGAAGAAGCCAATCTTTCTCGGCATAGTTTCGCACTCAGAAAACAATTGATTTGCGGCGTTTTATTCGCGGTAGCGCTGACTGTCTGGCTTCCGAGAGGAGATCGCGCGCGCTACTGAAACGAGAGAACCTCCGCTCAATGCTTGCATAAGAGCAGGTGTCCAGAAAGGTGGGTGGATTGATAGATTGTGTCCGACCCTTTGTGTGTGTAACAGTGCGTGGCTTCACAGAGTAACTTACAAGAAAAGATAACATGAGATGATGAATCAGGAAAAGCATGGATTAGAAAGAATAGTCGATTGATGAAATTTAATTTAGTACATTTCTAACAAAAAAGACTTAATGTTGAATTACCCATGTTAAAAAACCCGTAGATTTAACTTACTGGTTACGCTGTGTTACGTTACGTTGCGTCGCGTCGCGTGAAGTTACGTTACGTCACGTCACGTTAGGTTACATTACGTTACGTTATCAAACATTACGTAACTAACTAATTATTAAATCACTGCAAAGTATAAAAGCTGAGAAAAAATACTGTCGAAATTAGAATAATAGTATTTAGTAAAATGAAAACTAAAATCGCTTTTTTTAAAGGCGGGTAACATAATTTGCTGAGTTGTTGTAATGGGTTTTTACTGCAGCAAACAGCTATTGTTTTAGTGAATTAATTTTGCATGCCTTGTCTCTTGTACATTTCGAGTCGCCAACCGGTGAAAAACAGATTGTGTGAATGTGGTGCTGTCCAAACTGAAAAGCATGTTTTTTAACCACTTGCCCAAAAACAGAAAATCTTTGAAATGAGTTCACGAGCGTAAATTTTTCTAATATTGTCGATGTATTTGAAAACGAACACACGTTTACAATTTGTTATGATGTATTGAAGTTATTTACGGATTTAGCAACGTTATTTTGAGTATAGGCCATTGTCTTTTGTCAAGCTAAAATTAAGTTTCATAAAGTTTCTACCAGTTCATGATTATAGATTATTTTATCTTTGCTGTTCTCGATGTGTGATTTTGGTAATGTATTTTTGGATTACAGATTCTTCTGGTTACACAATATTATAGTGTATTTGTCTCGAATTATGTAAAATTATAGTCAATAAACTAACTAACTACATAATTTTGTAAATAGCGTGTCCTCTTGTGTGTGCGTTTTTGTAGTTGTGTGCTCTGTTTTATTGTAATTTCAGTAATTTTAGTCTTATGTTTTAATGTGTAGTCTTAATGTCTTGTACATGTTTCGTTTAGTTTATATGGATTTTAAGTGTAAAATAAAATTGTGAATTAAAAAATGTGATTGAAAAAACTCATCAAAGTTGTTAAGCCCTATTGACACGTAGATATCTGGAAGAACCGAAGCTACCATCAATAAAAAGCCTCTCATCTGGACAATTAAGAAAAATTAGAACGCCACCTATGCAGCAAACGAAACGTGTGAAATTAGCAGAACTATTACAAACAATAAACGACGCAAATAATTTTGGGAACTGCAGCAAAATTGAACATAAATTTAAGTTAAAAAAATATTTGGTTGAGCAGGACGTACCAGTCAAGAAATCTTATTAATTGTCTGAACTTGACAAATAGATGCTTTCAAAACATGAAAAATGTATACATATCAATGTGTACTTAGATTATACACTAATATATATATATATATGGTAATATACATATGTACATTATAATAATGGTGTTATTACATTGTTCAATTTGTTATTTATTTTTATTTATTTTAAAGTTTTGTGTGTGCAGTAATCAGAGCTTGTTGTGGTTTTTAAGTTTTGTAAATGTGTTACATATCATTTTGTTAACCATTGGAACCGTTATGGTATTTTGTATGCAATTGCAGCCACATTTGTTTTTATCCGCGAGCAGCGTCCTGAAAAATATCGTCTGGTTTTTCATTCCTTTCCATCATTATGTTAGGCATCGAGTTTTCTTAGACATCCACTTTTGATTTTAGTTAATTCACACATGTAATGACAAAACTGCAGGGTTTTTCGTTCGGCAATGGTGACCTTCGACAAAGTGTCAAGGACATAGGACATCGAACAGTTCGAGTCAATAAGTCAAAAACTATGGAATATAGAGTTATGAAACTTCCACGGTAAACATCAGTGGTACGGAATCAGGCAATAATATGGTGAACGGTTATAGGGTGCAGGACATTCGGTCAGATCGATTCATAACATTGAATAACATTAAAACTACGGTATCTGAAATCACAAAACTTGCAACGTACACCTCTGGGGTAGGAGCAAACCGCGCTGGGCCAGGCATAGTTAAGCGATAAACGGGATCACGCTTGCGGATTTAAGTCTGAATTCATTTAGTTTTGATGTGAACACGTTCACCCGATAAATTATAAATTTTTGCCAGAGGAACGTGAAACAACGATAATAACCAGCATCATCGTAATCGTCATCGTCATCGCCATCATTATCATCGTCGTCATCATCATCATCATCATCATCATCACCATCATCATCATCGTCGTCGTCATCATCATGATCATCATCATTATGACAGTGTTAACAAACTGTGCATTCACTGACATTTTGCATGCTGGCTAGAAGATTGTGTTGGAGCTGTTTTACAAATACAAAAACCAAAACTTGTCAAACAAACTCTAAAACACGAGCACTAAGTCCTCTGTATAGGAGAATGTCATATGATTGTCAAGATATTATTTAACAGTAATGTGACAATCTCCTATGCAGACATTCTGAGGGTTAATCCCACTTACGTGTGAGTAAGAGCTCTCAAACACTCTCAGCTTAACCACGCTTATTAAACTGTCAGGTAGGAACTTTCTCTCTTGCTGCTATATTAGCTATATAAATCAAAGCTGAAATTGTACTAATAACTGCTCAAACAATTATTGCCCTCAAGCGTACTATGAATTCTGATTCATGACTCAGCTGTCAGCGAACGGTCGCACGATCAATCCTCAAGTCTGATGACCACCGTAAAAAGAGGTGAAGAGTTAAAACAAGACCGGACCCGAACTGTAGGTCAAAACAATCTACTCTTCAAAATATTGAAAGGAAACATACTACTTTTTCAAAAATGCCTTACGTGAAAGAATTATTACCACACAAACACAATTTCACGTTGGCGCCACTAGTTGTTCGCTATTAAATGCACTTCGACATTGCCTAGTTAGACGGGCACTAGCGCGGGCATTTCGGAAATGCTTTGCACAGAAAACAGGTGCTGTACCTCTCCGTTCAGAAGTGTAAAATTTGTGACGTTCGATAATTCATGCGTCAGCACAGCACGGTAAATTTGAAATTTAAATTTTTATCTCAAAAATTGCCTAGTCTTAGTACAACCCACTGAATATCTTACAGTACTGCTGTACTTCAATTTTCGGTTTCACAAACACCTGCAACACATTGAAAATTATGTTAGTTTGTGATGTCAACACTGGTTGGGTTTGCCAGCCGTTAATTAAGATTTTAATATATAATTTAATCATCAGAAACGCTTTTTCAGTATTAATTGTGTTAAAATGTATACTTTTTATCGTACTTGAAAATGAAGTAGATTATCAAAAATCATCCTGTCTTCCTTTAAGTTGTACAAGTGTGCATCAACAACAGACAGAAAATAGTAAGCCAAGTTCGAAGCAGTGGCAAGAAACAGAGATATCAAAGTATTAATCTTGATTTAACAAATTTCCTGCACTTTGGAAAGTTTTACTTATCATCATAATGTATACATTTTATCGTGAATTCAGACCGGATATTTCAAATCAAAATATTTTAAAACCCATAAGCTCTTTCAACTATTTCCTATGTGACTGTACAACTCAAAAGTTTTTTCTTTCATTATCAGTATTATTTTTAATGCAGTTCTGGTTATTGTGAATATTTTAAGTATACGTTTTATTTCACTTTAATGCTGAAACGAAATAGAAATCTAATCTAATCCGATCGAATGTAATCTAATCTAATCTAAACTAAACTAAACTAAACTAATCTATTCCTTTTGTTGGGTATCTCAATAAAATCACAAATTGCAAAGGCAAGACATATGTACCAGCTTGATGAATTTCCTGCAGTTTCCAAACGTTTCTTCTCTATACTGTCTATTACTTAATGATTAATGAAAACTTAGAGAAGCAAGTATTTAACGTGTGACTCAAATTTTAAGAAAGTTACTGAGAACGTGGTCAGATTAAGGGTAGATTCACACAATTTGAAAGTTGAATTAGAAAGGAAAAGATGCATCCCTAGGGACCAGCGTTTGTACAATCTCTCAATCTCACCTTTGGAAGATGAAAAACATTTTATTTTTGATTGTACCATTCAGTCGCTTTGTGAAGTGAATATATATACTACTACTACTACTACTACTACTACTACTACTACTACTACTACTACTACTACTACTACTACTACTACTACTACTGCTATACACAAACTCAGCAGTCGAAAATAACTAGACATGCTCAGTGGTAAAAAGTACTAGAAGAACCAGGATTTTTTCTTCAATAAGGGTGTGTATAAAATATACATGAAAAGTTTGGAAATTGCAAAAATTTCAGCTTGCTTTTATATGTGGCTGTCTTGTCTTTGCAATTGCTAACCCAATTTATTCATAGATAGTTATTTAGTAGTTAATTTTGTAGTTATGGTTTACAATAGTACTAATCAATTCAAAATCACATCGACTATATTGTTCATAGATTTTATAATTTTATTTATACTTTTTATTCTCACATTTTTTATATTTATACTTTTTTTTATACATGATGCATCATATTTTATCTAATTTAACTATAATTTTATTATGCTTGTCTATTGAAGTAAAAATCAGACGAAAGAGTTTACAATTCCCAACACACTTTGAATACTCTAGTCCTAACCCTAATCCTAACCTTGACTCTAACCAAGCTCTAACCCTAACCCAACCTAACCCTGACCATAATTCTAATTCCTAACCTTAGTCCTAATTCTAATCCGCTTCACGAACTAGAATCCTGTGTGAACGGAATTGCAAGCTTTAGTCAAATAAACTTCTCAGATTCTGACTATAAAGTTCGATAGCCGAAATCTAGTTTTAAACAGCAGGCCATATTTGATAGTTAACAGTTGCAGCAGGACCAGTTGAAATTCTAGAAATAGACTCGACCGTTCGGATACATCTCTGCGAGGCAGATAGGCTGGGTTTATAAATGCAACTCCCAAAAAGGCAGATCTCTCAGCAGGCATTCATCCGTAAACTAATCAAGTTCGGCGTTGCTTAACTTCGGTCGCCGAGGAAACTTAGTGGCCACTCAGTCATTCCCTTAGAGCCAAACCACGAGGCTGACTGAAATAAGGACTTGTCTTGCTTTTTGTTGCTAAAATACCTGCCGACCAGATAATTAATTTACCTTTTACAGCAATTATTAAATTCAATTCAAATTTATTTTTATTTAGGTAACGAAGATCATATAAAATACAAATACAGTATTAAAATTAAATAAAATGCAATGAAGTATATAATTACAATATATATATATATATATATAGAGAGAGAGAGAGGTTAGTAAATTAAGAGCTAAATAAATTTTAGAAATAATTATGTAATATTTCATTCCATTTCAAGCAAGACTTGGCGAGTCCATGTGAGTTAACAATAGCATTTATAATACTATTGCCATGTGTATTGGTTTCGAACTCTATAAAACGATCTTCTGCGAATATTACTAAAATGTGGTAAAATGTGATAGATTTACACACATGCCAGAAGCACTATAATCGTACTGTTGTATGTAAGACACAGTCTATTTATCACACCATTACTATAATTAGTCCATAAACACATACAACACAATTAAAACAGGTACCACTAACCAACTAGTGATCAGATTGGCCCTCTTAAAGCAGAAACCAAGTCTCTCTTGAAGTTGAGCGTATTTTAAAATTTGGGGAACATGTTAGAAACTTTCAGAAATAAAACTGTGATAAGCATCTCGTAAAATCAATTTAAAGTCGTGATTACTTTACGGAATTACGGAATTTTAGAATAAAGGAATTTCTATGCAAACTGTAGAAATTTTGCAACGCGTACCTTCACCACAGCTTACCTTCACAGCATTCACAGCAGACACCAGCTTACGTTATTCTTTTCAAATGCCGGCAGCGACGTTCGTTTGGCGGGAGATAAAAAAATATTCAAATTTCTTTTAGATTTTTAAGCAAAACATTCTATACGCATATTTTGTATTGTGATTTCAATATTTTTAATTGTAACATTAAATTGCAATAAATGTTGTTCGAGGGTTGACTCTTCCTTTAAGTCTACCGCTTCACCGGTTAATTTAACGGTTTACGTCGATTTCAGGTTATTGCGAGACAAACCGAGGATATTATACAATACAGGTTTCGTTTTAAAGCACAACGTGTAATCGATAATGTGCGGGTCTGAGCAACAGATTGTGCGATCAGCCGTGAGCCACAACCATCAAGATTGCGCTTAACTATCATTAATGTCACAATTCAGCTTGTACTCATCAATATAAGGCTAAAGACTGAATCTACTGATCCAAAAACACAGAAACAGTTCGACCGTTTTACTGCCTGGTAGTTATCGTTAAGCGAAGCCATTTAAATACCATTGGTGTTATTAGCAGCCTTTGAGAAAACAGAATGCGAAGGTGCTTATGTGGAACCCTCGGCTGGCCGGTGATCTCCATTTTTATCTCGTATTCAGGAGTAATTACACGTTTGTTTGACTCGGCTGACCAGTGACAATTAAAATATCATTTAGCTAGGACACGTCCTGCGAGGTCCTCAATGGAACATTGAGGTCTCCGTTGTTATCTCGTATTCAGGAGTAATTATCTCGTTTTATTCCTTGAACCGAAATCGAGCAAATGGTGTAATGTTCGAAATGAATGCCCAGCAGAAATATACTACGTAGAATAATAATTATAATTTTAATATTAAGATTATAATTAAGTGCAAATTTAGTCATGAGAGCTAATTAGTAACTTATGATATCAAGAAGCTTAAATTTAGAATTGTCCGGTGAAGTGATAACTGTCAAAATAGGTTAGTAACTTGGTTACAGGTTGGTAGGAATTAGTAACTAGTGAAAACAATTGCTGCGACTACAGATTCAAACCAAGTTAATTTATGTGAGAAATGTAATTAAACTACAAAAGTAACTAAAAATAGTTCAAAAAAACAGATTTTTCTACATGGTTTCTGAATTTACTAATCGATAATTTAGCAAATAAATGTAATAAATCTGTTACACGTTATGACTGCAGGCAGACAAAGCGGTCACTAATAAGTGTCATACTTTACTAGGCTTAGGGAAGTAATTAGGTTTTTCATTCTGCATATAAATACATTCATTCGTTCGTTCGTTCATTCACTCACTCATTCATTCATTCATTCATTCATTCATTCATTCATTCATTCATTCATTCAATCATTCGTTCATTCGTTCATTCATTCAATCATTCAATCATTCATTCATTCATTCATTCATTCATTCATTCATTCATTCATTCATACATACATACATGCATACATACATACATACATACATACATACATACATACATGCATGCATGCATGCATACATACATACATACATACATACATACATACATACATACATACATACATACATACATACATACATACATACATACATACATACATACATACATACATACATGTAAGTGACACCAGCCTTAATGAACAAATCGCTGTATACTAGAGGAATTTTATCGCCTTGTTAGCGGGATATTGTCCAACTAGTGTTGCCATGTTGCCACGTCCCCAATCCCGATCCTAGAAAAATCTGTTAGGCTTCACACGCGCAGCTTCTAATTATGCCAGGCATAAAACTTCATTATGCTTTTCACTGCGCCAGCGAGCCATCTAGAACGTTTAATTATCGGCTCAAACTGTTTGAAGCGATTGATATGAAATGTAGAATCACCGCCGCCCTAGCGTGAAGAGACAGAATCTTTGCACCCCTATTTTTCGCAACAGGTGAAGGTGGGGCACCGTTTTCCCGTGGATTAACGTTAGGTGTGCCTATTTTTTTCTGGAGCCCGTTTACTTGTGAGTGTTCAAGTTTCTATGGGTATACTAGCACGCCAAAGCGTAACACCCCTCGCTTGGAACCGCCCTTCCGATTGGGATAAAAAGCCGAGCTGTTTGGTAGCAGCTTTGTGTCCTGGTGGCTAATTTAATCAGATCGGGAATTACGAGAGAGGAAATGCAGCCATTCGAATGGATCCTTGCAATTGAAAAGAAGTGCCATATTCTTAATAATCACACGAATCGATGTCTGAACAACTGGGTCTCGTTTAGAAGACACTAATTAACCATCTAAGTCGTGATATAACATTTTATTTAACTTAATTAAATGTATAAATACAGAGTGTACATTTCATCTTGTTTATTTAATTTGTTAGAATTTTCCATAAAAACGTCTGAGAACGTTACACTGTGATGCAGAGATTTTTTTAAATGTTTTGGTGTTTCGGATCAGTCCAAGCTAAGGACTTCAAAAAGCGATGAAAACCATAAAATTACTGTGAGCTTAAGGTATGCGTTGCACTACCATCTGTCCTACCATCAAAGTTCTTACAGTTTTCTCCCATGTTCTACATCTAGGTGATCTTTTAGTTACGTACCAGCTCCCGCAGCAAAAAGCTTTTGTTTTCTCAGTTGACTTTTCACTTGCTTCCCAAGTCCTACAATCACCACCACGGGGATTTCACTTGATTAGTACGGTCCACTGCCATCACCGCCAGAGGACTTCCACTTGCTTCATAATTTCCATCACTACTACCACCAAACCAGAAGACCTCAGTTGCTTTCTTATGTTCCACCACCACCACTAAAGAACTTTCATTTGCTTAGTATGTTGAACTACTACCATCATCAGAATTGGACGTTCATTTGTTATCTACGTTTCACTACTATCACCATCACCAGAGGACTTCCACTTGCTCAGTTCGCACATTCCACCACTACAACCACCACTGGAGGATTTTCATTTGCCTCCTACGTTTCACCACAACAGACTTTGCAGAGACTTCCTAACTTCCAAAACCACCACCAGGGACCCTAATTTCTTTCCTAAGTTCCACTACCACTAGAAGAGCTTTACTTCCTTCTTATGTTCCACCACTATTACTAAAAGAGCTTTACTTCTTGCCTAACTTTTTCCACCACTACCTCTAGAAGAGCTTTACTTCCTTCCTAAGTTCCACCACCTGCACTAAAAGAGTTCTACTTCCTTTCTAAGTTCCACCACTTCCACTAGAAGAGTTCTACTTCTTTCCTAAGTTCCACCACTTCCACTAGAAGAGTTCTACTTCTTTCCTAAGTTCCACCACTTCCACTAGAAGAGTTCTACTGCTTTCCTAAGTTCCACCACCTCCACTAGAAGAATTCTGGTTCCTTTCTAAATTCCACCACTACCACTAGAAGAGTTCTACTTCTTTCCTAAGTTCCACCACCTCCACTAAAAGAGTTCTATTTCTTTCCTAAGTTCCACCACTTCCACTAGAAGAGTTCTACTTCTTTCCTAAGTCCCACCACCTCCACTAGAAGAATTCTACTTCCTTCCTAAATTCCACCACTACCACTAGAAGAGTTCTACTTCTTTCTTAAGTTCCACCACTTCTACTAGAAGAGTTCTACTTCTTTCCTAAGTCCCACCACCTCCACTAGAAGAATTCTACTTCCTTCCTAAATTCCACCACTACCACTAGGAGAGTTCTACTTCTTTCTTTAGTTCCACCACTACCACTAGAAGTGTTTTACTTAATTCCTAAGTTCCACCACCACCTAGGACTTTTCGTGTGCTTTCAAATTTCATCACCAGATACGAGTAAGTTTCGCTGCTTCTAAAAGCGCTGCTGGGTGTTTAAGTAGCTACGGTAGTCAATATTATACTGCTGTGGACAAGTGTTTACCAATGCACAGACCTTCAACAAAGGGATGGCAGTGATTACAAGCGCCTGACAGCTGTTTGGTTCACAGGAGGATTCCTGGATTTAGTGAGAGATGAAGCCCATATTGATCATTGATGCGCAAAGGAAGAAGAAAATAGAGACGCCGGGCAGATACTTGATGTGCTTTAATAATTCCAGAAGAAGAGTGGAATGTTTTTGACTTATACAACGGTAGAACTAATAAGAGCTAAAATGCACATCTGGTAATTTAAACAGCATTTTAGACAAAATTAGCTTTTCACTTCGAAAAGTGTCTTTTATGATTATCGCTATAAACTGTTACATGGATTTAACAAAAAAGTTTTTATCATTGTTATGTTAACTTGCCATACTTTTTCGACGACCATACTAGATTATTTCATAACCATCTCTTCATTCAAATATTACAAAAATTAAATAATAAAACAAGTTTGTATGCTTAAATGTTATAGTACGCGTACCGAGGAATTGATAGTAATTTAAATTGTAAATTTTCCGGGAAACTTGTAGATCTCCTCACTAAAATGGCGGGCTGATTCTCTGGCTAGGCAATGCAAGGAAAACACTGGACTGTTTCAGTTACAGAGGTTTATCATAAACCGATTACATAACAATGAATTACTTGCGAGCGAAGCAGAGCGGATGCAGCACTTCTGTAATAGCCAGCGGCGTCTCATTGAATGCAGCATGATGTCGGCTCTGATAGGATAATAAGTTTGATAAGGTCTAACCATGTATCAAAATGATGAATGAACTTAATTATATTCGTGACGTGCTCAAATCGAAATCATCAAGAAAATTTATTCATGGCAGAAACAATGTGTAAGAAGGCTAGAAAGCGACGAGAAAACGTATAAGTTTAAACTTTGCTTTATTGTAAGAACAAAATTGCTGTACGACTAGAACAGACGGTTTGTGTAACTGATGGACAATCTCGCCAATAGAAGACAAAACGTAGAATTGGTATTTCAATGCATTGTGTACGTTTATCCGTGTAAGCACAGGCGATAATTTTACATTTTGTAAAAAATGTACGTTTACATAATTTATCAAATGTTCTGCCAATTGTTTTATTTTTCTTCTGTTGCTCTAAACATCTCTAGAGCCTATGTAGACATAGAGCCTCTGTCATTTGTTAGAGCACTCCACTGTTTTCTGTCTGCAGCTAAAATGTTCAACTCATGTGGTGCTATTGTTAAATTTGGTCTCAGCTGTTGTAAATCTTCATTAATTTTTAATATCCAAGCTGTTTTTTGGTTTTGCCTGGAAGCCATTTAGCGGTATCTCGTTTAATGCTAATCTTACTGGTATTGTTTAAGGCAATCCCATTAAATACCTTACCCATCTTAGTCTTGTGATTCTAATTTTAGTGCTCCAACGATCCTTCTTGGTTCTGTTATACATCTGCTAAATCTGAAATGATATATGGCCATTTTGTTTTTAAGATTTCATTAAATGTAGCATTAGTTGTGATGCCCATTATTCTTTTATCAACACTTTACATTTAGCACTAGCACCGCCGAGATACCTGTATCAGGCATAGTCTGTATTGTAAATCTACTTTAAATAAATAAACTTCAAACTAGACTAATTTACATAGTGTATAAAATTTATATAACAAAAATTTACATCACTTAAGAATAAAATCTGCACAAGCATGTTTGCCATGTCAAGTTTTCTAAATTGAGTTTCATCTATTGCATAAAAATGAGGGGCCTCAAGCTTTGATAACATTTAGTAAAAAAAAATTCCACCAGGCTTGCGTTGCATTATGTGCTAATTTAGTTTGCAAAAAATAATAATATACTGATATTTCTTAAAAAGTATTTTTATTGACAAACAAAAACAGCTATTCTAGTTGATTTAAAGAATTTCCAGTAAATTTACTTCAAGCTATGTAAATGTCGCTAAAATACATGTCGAATAAGAAATATTCAAAGGCGGGGCAGGCGAATTTGAGGGTGGCTCCGTCTAAGTGGGCTACATATTTTTTAACACGTAGAAGTTTACACACTATACACAGTTTATACAATATACAAAGTTTATAAAATATACAAAGTTTATACAACATACAAAGTTTATAAAATATACAAAGTTTACGCAATACACAAAGCTTATACAACATACAAAGTTTGTACAATATGCAAAGCTTATGCAACATACAAAGTTTGTACAATGTACAAAGCTTATACAACATACAAAGTCTCTGAAGCATACAAAGTTTGTACAATATACAAAGCTTATACAACATACAAAGTCTATACAACATACAAAGTTTGCACAATATACAAAGTTTGTACAATATACAAAGCTTATACAACATACAAAGTCTATACAACATACAAAGTTTGTACAATATACAAAGCATATACAACATACAAAGTTTGTACAATATACAAAGCTTATGCAACATACAAAGCTTATACAACATACAAAGTTTGTACAATATACAAAGCTTATGCAACATACAAAGTTTATAAAACATACAAAGTTTATACAATGTCCAAAGTTTACACAATATGCAAATTTTATACAATATACAAAGTTTGTACAATATGCAAAGCTTATACAATATACAAAGCTTATACAACATACAAAGTTTGTACAATATACAAAGCTTATGCAACATACAAAGTTTGTACAATGTACAAAGCTTATACAACATACAAAGTCTCTGCAACATACAAAGTTTGTACAATATACAAAGCTTATACAGCATACAAAGTCTATTCAACATACAAAGTTTGCACAAAATACAAAGTTTGTACAATATACAAAGCTTATACAACATACAAAGTCTATACAACATACAAAGTTTGTACAATATACAAAGCATATACAACATACAAAGTTTATACAACATAAAAGGTATATACAATATACAAAGTTTATAAGACATACAAAGTTTATACAATATTATCAGCCTTAGAAATAACAATTTCTTCGTGTTTTTCCTGTCATGACTGGAACATAACAAGTTTAGTGAATCATGTCTTGAAACTAAATAAATTAAAGCATTTACCAAAAAAGAACAAATTGGCCTCCATTAAAAACGTAATAAAATGTGAGAGAACCTGCAACTCACGCTTTTCACATATGTAGCAGATCTGGCATAATACGTATACAGCACTATAGCAGCTTTTCAATTTCAATTTCACTTTGTTTGAGTTAACACAACAACAAGGTTTAAAATAGACTTCAGATGACGGTACATAAAATAGATATTGCCAATAATCTGTGCGTTTGTCGACTTATTAACATAAACAACAACATTAGATTATGTGTGTTTTAGGGAGACCAAAGAAGCCGCGGCTTATAGGAGTCACCGGGAAGGCAATAATTATGAGGATGTTTAATTATGACAGTTATGAATAAAATTTTGTAAATATTTAAAGCTTATGGTTAGTATGTTAGTAAAATAAATGGAGAAATCATTGTAATTGTTATTTCTCCTGCTCTGAGAAGTATAGCACACTTATGAAATTTTATAATTACTATAGTATTTATTATACTAACAGCAATTTGTGACAGGCATTCTGAAATAGACTTGTGCGAAGTAATAAGTCACCGACTTAGATTCTATTCAAGGTTTGTCATGCATAAAATGACAAAATGGTATCAGAAGCAATTCTTTCTATTCGAAATTCAGTTTAAAACACGAAAAGTACATGGAATACAGCAGATAACGGATCCAATAACTGTTTTTCTTAGTTGAATTTTACATTCTGTGGTAGTTACGTACTTTCTTTCGCAAGTCCTCTACAATCGTGCGTCCGTTTATTCGTAGGCCAATTTTCAGTTGACACACAAATAATACTGCAAACATTTTTCAGTAAAAGGATAGTTCATATTTGCAGAAAATTAACTGTTATTATTGGACTAGTTTTTGTTTACCGTGCGAACATTTTGCTCACAGAAAAGGTCCCGTTTTTCTCCGCATCAAGGTCTTTTTAAAATGCCAGAAATTGCGAGCGGTAGACTGAAAGAACGAGGAACGAAAAAATGTCAGGGCGTTCTGCCTAAGACCTATAAATGCTGCCACTAACGTAGAATTAATTGCTCAAACATTTTTTTTATTCATTAGTGATATTATTTTATAAAAATTAGCTAAAAACTAGATTTACTAAAGCACTGTTTGAAAGCATCTTGCATTTTCTTAAATTCTCGAACAGCATTCGCTTAACTGCTTTTGGTAATACAGAGTATATGGAATAACTCTCCACCATCTGAAATACCCCTTACCTAGATGCAGAACAGAGAGATTCAGGAACAGTCTTCTCTCATGTGGCTTATTTAATTTCCAAACTTAAGTTTTGAGTCATTTAATTTTAATTTATTTCGTTTATGTGTCTATGTTTATGTATGTTCTAACTTGGTTATTCTTTTTTAAATTTTTATATTTTGTAATTTTATGCTATACTGTAATTCATCCCTTTGGTTGTAATGATAGTAAATAAAGTTATTATAAACAATTATTATAATACCAGCATAGTTTTCCACTTTCTCTAAACTCAAAACCTAACTCACGACCTCCCTGACGGAAAGCGGACCCTTTACCACTAGACTAAACAGTTTGGTATAAAATTTTATTTATAAATAATAATTTATAAACAAAAAATTATAATACATTTTTATAATCCTTTTGTTTGTGTAACTCACTAACTGTCATTGTCCCAAATGACGTCAGAGGAAGATGGGAGCTGAAACGTTTTGTTGATTAATTGGAAGTTTCTGGATCGACATCCTGTAGAGGCCCACTGACTGTTTCAAGGTGAAAATAAACAAATTTGGGACCGACAGGAACACGTTTTGCAATGCGTGAGAGCTCACACCCCGTGAAAATGACAGTAATTTGTGTGATTGCAGTAATTAACTGTAACTACTAAAACAACAAACGAGCTAGCTGCGAACAGGATGAAAATGACAGTTTCAAACTGCACTGCTGTGCCTAAACTTCACGTGTTTTGAAAAGTGAAATAATTTTATCGACTAAAAAAAGTTTTCTGGCTTTTTCCAGGTGAGGCTTGTTTACTGTTGTTTACTGTTAACAATATACAAAATTATTACTTATATATTATTATTTATAAATAAAAATTTATACCAGACAGTTTAGTCTAGCGGTAACGCGCCCGTTTTCCCTGGGAGGTCGTGAGTTCGACACAGCGGCCGGGTCATACCAAAGACTTGGGTTATAAAGAGTCTCTGTTATGTAGTAGTAGATTGTTATTTACAGTCGACCAAAAAGCTCTTTGGAGCTTATGTTAATTGCTCATTCAGACAAAATAATACAGAATCTATACATTTATAAGATTTAAATATTACAATGATACAAAATGATACTTTGTTAAAAACATAATCCTAACAAATTGTTCGTCGTCGCCGAATGTTTAAAATAAAGGACTGTGCATAAGTAAATTAAAGACACAGTTATTCGTTGATTAGTTTTCTCCTTTTATGGCAATAAATGAAACACACGAGTTTTACATAGAAAACAATCGTGCAGCAATGTTTTACTGATTAAGTATTTTTGCATATTTTTATTTTCAAAATATCATTAGTTGTTGATAAAAGAAATTATTTTCCGTGCTAAAAATCGCTCCTTGTAATAACTTAATCTTCGCAGGTATGCTCAACTTGCTTCTCATTCGTTTTTTAACAATCCCGGTGCATCATCCTGAAGTATACCCCATGCTCAGAATGTACCCGGGGTTGTTCCAGACTAGGCTGTTTTACGCCCGGGTTATAGTTTGGGTTAGGCCAGTTTATACCTACGCTTATAAGCCAGTCTAAAATATATTCCCCTAGAACAGTTTTAATGATGATTTTAATAGGTGTTTAATCTGGCCTAGGCTAAACTATACCAGGGTATATTCTGGAGGGGCGTATCTAGACTCTTACACAGGTGATCAGTATAAAAATTGTTTTAGACTGATTTTTTTGTTAATACAATAATTTATTTTTCCATGATAAGAAATTTCATAAGACTCTCATTAAGATTTTCACTGACTGATTTCTGCTGTTGATTTATTGTCTGGAATTCTAAATTTTCCAACCTCGAGGAAGATTTGCTTCTGCGGAAACCGGTTAGTACTAAAAATAAAATGTTTTTATAAGTTCTGTGAATTGCTTAGATGTATTGAAGTATTATTGTTGATTATTTGTTACAGCTCTTAACAAAGACAGTGTTATATCAAGTCTAATTAGGTCCAATTAAAGTGCCGAATTGTTAATTAATGCCAATTTAATTTATTTGTGTAACCAACATAAAGTAAGAGCCTGTTTGATGTTCAATTAAGTTGTGCTGAAATTGACGTGTTGGGTTATCAAAACTGTGTTTTCATAGACTATCATGCGAGCAAACATTTTGAAATTATTTTGAAATTTTGTGACAAATATGCACGTTGCGTATTAATCATTATTATGAGAAACTAAAAGAATAGTTACTACTCTACGTATTGCTTTGCTTTCAGATGGCAGGAATTAAAGGAGTGCTGGCTATCATAGCCTCATGCTGTTTCATAAACGTCAGCGCACAAAGTAAGTTTCATGTAGTTCTCGCTACCAGTTTGTCAGTCTTCACTAAAAGATTAGCTAATGTTAATTTACTGTTCTATTGCAACTTTATCCGAAACATGTAACATTGTCATTGGCGTAGTTGGCTCTCTCCAAATCGCATTATTGTATAAAACGTGATGCATATAGTATATAATTCATATTAGGTGCATTTTATTAGGAGCTTTTTAATAAGAGATATTCAATTTTAGTATATTGTTTTTAGAAATTTTATTTTTGTGCATCTTTTTATGTCTTATAGGATCAGCGTAAGTGCGCATGCGCCTGCTAATTCTTTCTTTTATACAATTTTAATATATGTATAAATGTCAATAATAATAGTAAGTTGTGTTTTTTCAACATGTATGTAACGCTCAACCACTAAATGACTGCTTCGTTTAATAACAGATTTATTTATTCATTTATAGAATAAATCTTGAATTTCGTGAAATAGCGTCCAGTGGCAAGTCTGCCATAGTTAGGTCTTTAACTTTTGCACGTTTCGTAAATTTGCAAGTTGGCCCCGACGCGCAGAAAATGCTTCGAGGAGAAATTTCTTGCGGCATTCCTCGCGAAAATGGAACTCATTGTTTTCTACGGTGCATTTCACAGTGAGAACGTTCCTTGCGGCATTCCTCATGAAAATGGAACACATTGTTTTCTACGGTGCATTTCACAGTGAGAACGCGAGGCAAAATCCCTCGCGCAGTTCCTCGTGAAGAATTCTGCTGCCAGCTAGAAGCTATGCGTCCTCCTCGTGAGAAATAATGCCGCATGCTAGAAATACTGCATATTCCGTTTTCATTAGAAATCCTCGAAGAATTCAGTCTTAAATTTAACTAACCAATTACTTCTTTCTTATTTAACGAACAACAATTAACACATTTCAGCGTAAGTTTCTAAGATTTAATCTCTCTTTTAACAGACTAATGATTTTGTGTTTTTAATGCAACAGCGATGGCTATATTCGTGAAAAAAAATAATGCACGCCATTATTTATTTTATATATGAATATTTTCAAATTTTGAAGTGGTTAGTAGAACTTTACTAAAAAACAAACTGGTCTGACAGTACATTGACTAACAATACAAATGTACCCTGTATATGAGAAATACGGCAAATATAACTTAATTTAGACATGGTTATACAGTATAAAACTCGCAAAGTAACTGCAGCTAACTAGACGCGCGGGAAAAATCGCGATTTCACTGTGAAATGAACTTTCTTGCTGCATGGGATTTTGAGAAAAATCGAAAATTTCAGAAAACTTTCTGATTTTCTGGCAACAATTCCGTGCGTCATTTTTCCTTGCGTCCTCACTGTGAAATCGACCTAACAGGTTTGGTCAACAGAAACCCCCCCCCCCCGTCTTGACCAGTATTGCTCTCTACTGAAATTATCAAAGCGGTCAAAATGCACTGTGTCGTGGAAGATGCAGCGAACGTCGAGCCAAACGTCTCTCGGCTTGGGCACGTCAGTATTAAATTCATCGCCTGCCAGCGTTACGTCACGTTTCTGATGTTATTATACACCTGAGAGAGACGCCCTCATACAAGCTCAAATAAGAAACCGATAAATCACTCAGGGCATTATAACAAAGCCATAACTGAAGTGATAAAGTGAATGAGAATTAGAAAGAAAAGTCAAGTCGAACGAAGAATTTGTTCAGAACGCGTTTAGTTTCTTCGAGACATTGAGTGTAACTAATACGCATCTTATGCAGGTTTTGCTGAACATTGAATCTCACTTCTCAATACAAACGTTGATTTTCAGGGAGAAACAGTTTGTACAGCAGGTTCAGGTAGTAGTAGTGGTCTCTGATTGAAAAAACAAAATTTGAACACAACTGTATTGGGTTGACTAAGAATTCTGTGGCACGTAGCTTCTATAGTTAGTTAATTTATTGAACGGAGTTTACAATTCCCCACACAATTTAAATACCCTAATCCTAACTCTAACCTTAACTCAAATCCTAACCCCACGCTGACCCTAATACGCTTCAAGAACAAATTTTTTATGTGTGGGAAATTGTAAACTTTACCAGTTTATTTATTGATATCAACACAGGGAAAACACACCATAAAATTAACAATCTTAATGTCTTTGAATAAATGTCAATCTTGTAAACTATAGAGTTAGAATGCGCGTAAACTAATTTTATCTACTTTATTATTTGAATAACTTTAAAACTTTGTTCGAAAACGACGAAAAGTTATTTGTTGAATTCATTAAATCAAAAAAATTATTATTAAAGGATTGGTTTGTAAAATGTTCAGCAAGTTGACATTCTAACAATACATGTTCCTCATTTTGCATATCTCTGCCAGGTATACAAGTGCTTTAAATGTGGGATTCTACTCTATCTACCTGTTTCCACTTTTAAAAGATGACATGGCAATCTCATACTCGAAGCCATGGCAAGCTATGTTTTATGACAAACAAAGTTTTGTAGTAGACAAAGCATCGATCGATAATCGAGGATTAATCTTCCTGAGATAGTATTTACTACATGTTTGGTCTGACGCTTTAATTTTACCTTTATACTATTCATTTCAACTTTTATAAAATTCGTCACTATAAACCTGTTATATATAATAGTATACATTGGTGTTCTCTTGCGTTCTACTGATTTTTAAACCTTGTTCAACAGGATATCATTTGGCTTATAGGTAAATATTTTACAATCGTCTTCTTGCTTGTCTATCATTCTACTTCATTTTCTATGGAAATTGCACGTGCTTGCTAAACCTTTCTCTGTTTAGACAGCAAAGTTTGGTGTGGTTTTCACAAATAGGTTTCCCTAGGATAAACCCAGCAGGTAGAAAAACTCCGTCTGCGCCTACCACCCATTTTGCTCTGATTTTGCCCTTTTCTAAATGTAATCTTCCTCATACTAAACAGGTTTTGTCACATATGATGATGGAACGAACATTTCTTAAATTTCAAAACCCAAATTTTTTTGAAAGGTGGACGAGAGAAATTTTGGATTTGAATCTGCTTGATTTACGATTTTACAAGGATTGAATTAGCACCCCCCCTCCCCCAAGGCCACTGTAGCAGTGACAATACCATTCGTCTTGTTAGCAAGAACTCCGTCGCTGGAATCCATACTTTGTTTCAACTTTTTCACATTCTCTTTCTTTCGGACAAGTTTGGCTTCAGAATTTAATAATATCAACAAACTAACCATTTTTTGAGAATCTTTAAACTGCCGCATGCGGAAATCTTTCAACTGCCAAGTGGACGAGCGTTGCGCCTTCATTATGTCATTGCACCTGTTTACCTTAGAGGGTGTGATCAGGTGCAATTTTTTAATTAGATCCCATGACAAGTTTTTGCTTTTGGGAATTCCCGTGACGTAACAACGCAACCACGCAGGTAACTTTTCCACCTAGCAGCTTCTGGAGTAATTTAAACTAAATTGAAACACAACTGAACTAACTCAGTATATCAAAATTGCCTGTCATATTCTGAGGTGAAACTCATTCTCTACGTCTGTCTCGTGAGGAGCTTAAAGACAAAATCCGCTATGTCACGTGATGAAAAATGGCGGCTAATGTCCTTCGTCACTTGCGATAATATCTCCTCATTGCTGCAGGTGTCATTGAGGTAGCCCTTCTGATAAATGACCAGTTCTGAAAAGTAGTTTTGACTTTCACACCATAAAAAATGCGAAAGCTTTGCAAGTCAGCGCTTGCAACAGGATTTTATCAAACAGACAAACAGTTTATTAAGCCCACAAATAAAACTTTGATTTGAGATTTCTATCACAAAAATGTGACAAAGAGAAATCCTTTCAAAAAAACAATAGTCGTCTCTTTCATCATCGCCATCAACATCATCTTAAGCATCACCGCCCGCGGCGTATTGTAAAGTTCTTACTTTGAACTATGACATGCAATGCGGTTGTTGGGAAATTAATTGCGCATCAAATAAACTCCTCGACCGCCTTCAAGTTTATTGGGCAAATTTTTCTCTGAAAGGTGAAAAAGTTTCAAAAGACGTGGATGATGAATTCCCCCTATAATAAACCAGCCGCTTCTTGTAAGAATCGATTTTAACTCAGTGGAAATATCAGTCATGCATTAGAGTGGCACAGGGTGGATCTACGCAAGGGGTAATAAGTTGTGTAATCTGAATTTCGAGAAAAAGCTTTAACGCAACTCAAGTTATATTTATCTGCGGGTTTACTCATCGATCATGATGATAATGATGATGACGACGACGACATTGACGAAGTACTAACATGACGATGGATTGTGATGGTAAAGGTTGTAGCGGCAGTAGTGATGACTGTAAAGGTGACAATGGTGATGCCGATTGTTTTTGATGGTGATAGTGATGGTGATGCACTTGTTGTTGCTGTTGTTGCTGTTGCAGTTGCTGCTGCTGCTGTTGTTGTTGCTGTTGCTGTTGCTGTTGTTATTTATTGTTGTTGCTGCTGTTGTTGTTGTTGCTGTTGTTGTTGTTGCTGCTGCTGCTGCTGCTGCTACTGCTGTTGCTGTTACTGTTGTTTTTGTTGATGATAATGATGATAATGACGATGATGATAATGGTGTAGGTAATGATGATGATGGTGATGATGGTAATGATAACACCGACGACGTTGTTGCTTGTTGTTGCTTCTGCTGTTATGATGATCGTGATGATGATAATGATGATGATGATGACGACGAATATGACGATGACGAGCACGATGACGACAACGACGACGACGACGACGACGACGATGATGATGATGATGATGATCATCATCATCATCATCATAATCATCATCATTGTGTTTACAAAATTACCAAAGACGACTATGGTGTTGATAAAGACGATAATAGTGATGACGGAAATAAGACATTGTCAATGAAACATGTTACTGAATAAAACCAAAATACGTTGCCACGACATCCCGCTAAAACTTTCCGTGGAACTTCACCTCAGAGTCCGTAGAAAGCGACATTTTTCATGACAAATCTTGTACTTTTGCTGGCAGCTCACAACTACGGGAACAGCTTAACACGAGTAACCCGACTCGGTGAAGGATTATTAAAACTCACCAATAGACAAATCCAGCAAGTTGAATACACATACAAGTTGAAGACGCTCTCCTACAAAGATGGTCGAAATTCACCTTTATAACGGGATTCATTTGGAATTTTATTGGCTTCATTATTCAGTCGCTACATATTGTTACAACGAGCTGTGCTGTTTGTTACCGGACACCGATGAAGGCACAACGAGGTGTAACACCCCATTAGCGTGGTTTGAAAATGAGGAGTAGAGTGAGACCCCTTTGTTAAAACTAGTCGTAACACTATCTTTGCTATATTTTCGTTTACAGGGGGAGTTTAATAATTCAAAACACGCTATAGAAAATACTGAATTGGAATAATACTGATTCGAACATAGACAGATTATGACGAGATTATAATCTACGAAACTTTAGATTAGAATTTTATCTTTTTTTTATTTTTTATGTAATACATCTATGAACGAAAGTCAATAGACTTATATGTCTGTTAAAACATCGTAAAATACGACAATGTATAGAATGTAATACTGCAGCTAAGATGCAGAATACATGATTACTACAATATAAACACACATACACGTGTAAATAAATTAAAGTGTTAAAATAAATAACATAAAATACATAAAAATTAACTAGTAAAGTAAAATTACATAATTATGATAGATTAAGACTTGCAATCATTGCAATCAGTTAAGAGATTAAAAACGACAAAATCATAAAATTTCATCAACAAATTTGTCATATAAAGACAAAAACCAGGAAAAAGTAAAAGCAACATTGTATAAAATATAACCACTCAAATATACAGAGACAGGAATTTCATTAAAACAAGAAATAGATTTAAAAGGTGTAAAGAGAGGACGGAGAAGACAAAAAATTATTTATGTTAGACTGTATATGAACCATGGAACACAACTGTGTTTATAACGGGAAGTTTTGTACCGAGGTAACACTAAATATTTTGATTGCAGAATGTTGTAAACGTTTGTTCTCCTGTTAGGGAAGAGATGATGTAGTTTACGTGTCCGGTTTAAAGCGTCAAAGAAATTTTTGTACTGGTTTTGACGTCGAAATTCTAGTGTGAGAATGTAGAGAAAAATCACTGCTTTTTCGTAAAACAATAAGGACATGCATGTTTTTGAATTGGTTCTGTGGTATGAGCATGCTCTTTTGTTATACCATTCCCGCTTGCTCTGTAACCGATACTACAAATAATGTAAACTTTGGTTAGCTCAACTCGATTCAGAACTCTTCTTTGTAGTTGCCACAAAGAATACAGTCGCTTCGTCAATCAAAAGATTTTTGGTGACACCAGCAACCCATTCTATATTATCCTGCATCATAATTCACAGTGATTTCGTACAACGAATGCGCTCATTAATCTCTTCATTCACTTGCACGGGTAAACAGCAGTTTCATGTTTGGCAAATTTAAAAAGTTGGTAGTGAGGCCTGTCACCAGTTTCAATCAGTGTCGTATCATCAGTATATTTAGCATTTTTCATTAAGTTCGTGAAACCATAAAGCATCTAAATGAATAACGCTGGTCCACTCTGATAGGTCCAGGCAGATTTTTTCAAGACTCCACCAGGCAAAATTTTTGTATTGCTTATGTTTTACTAAAATGTGTTTTATATCAATTAATGACGAACTCAGGCATACTATTGTTTAAACATTTTTGCCTAACCAAATTGTGGGCAATGAGACCATTCGGTTTTGGGTATTTGTTGCTGTCATTGAGTTCCCTGAAAATTGGCTATAAAATCTCAAAGAGAGCATGCGTCGTGGTGCTCTTTACAGCAACAACTGGTCTTGGTCAAAAGCGGAGTTATTTTAATTGTTTAAACTAAATAGCTCTTCTAAATTAAATAAATTCTAAGCTGTAAAAAAGGTAGCTTGAAACAACCAATTTCGTATCATAATTGACTTAGACGAGACTCTAGCTGGCAGAAGTGAAAGAGTTTAGTTAAAGGAATACTACACGTAAGCATTATAATAGAAAAAGCAATCATTCTACAAAATTAATGCTTTTCCATACTAGGTATTATTATCACTTAGTACGCCTGTTTTCAAATAACATCCTGATACTATAACGTGTGTGTTCGGAAAATAAAATAAATAATCCAATATCGCAGTGCAGCGCCATCTATGGTCAGTCAAATGTAAAATATTCGAGTTAGGCAAATTTATAGGACTGCTCGTTGAATGGGTCCTAATATGGAATCAACTTGTTGTTACAGATTGTACAGTAAACACAGCGACTGAGCTATGTTGTGCAGGGGTGCCAGTGAACAACACCGGGCTGTCCCATTGTTGTGGAGGGGTGGGATACTGTGCTCAGACAGAAATGTGCTGCAATGGTACTGTAGTGCCCAGTGGGATACACTTTTACTGTTGCGGAAACCAGTCATTTGATTCAACAAGACAAATATGTTGTGATAATAACATATTTGACAGGTACAAAAATTTGCAATATTTACAACAATTTTTAATTTTACCAACTTTTATTAGTAAACTGTTTACCATGCCTTCTAAGAAGTTGTCTGTTATTTGCACTTGGTGTTTTCAGACTAGTGAAATGTAGTTAAATAATGAATTACTTTATTTATTTAGTATTGGGAGTTGCTAAGACAGTAATTAGGAGACTAGCTTCTACGATTGGCATGAAAAGCAAACGAAACATTGCTTGGTTACTCTACAAGAAGTTAAACCTCGACTAACATCAAGAATTCATCGAGGTGTCGTTCACTAGCTTTACGATAAACGTTTTCCTTAGTAGTCAGGACTCCCACTCATGCCTAAGGACTACAAATTTAGAGGAAGTGAAAAAGAGAAAGAGAAAGAGAAAGAGAGAGAGAAAGAGAGAGAGAGAGAGAGAGAGAGAGAGAGAGAGAGAGAGAGAGAGAGAGAGAGAGAGAGAGACAGAGACAGAAACAACGAAACAGAGAGAGGGAGAGGAAGAGGAAGGGGTAAGAGGAAGAGAAGGGGACAGAGAGAAAGAGAGAGAGAAAGAGAGAGAGAGAGAGAGAGAGAGAGAGAGAGAGAGAGAGAGAAAGAGAAAGTTCGTGTGTGTATGTGTGTGTGTGCGTGCGCGCGTGCGTGAGTGCGTGCGTGCGTGCGCGCGTGTGTGTGTTTTATGTATATATTATAAATAAGGGAATTGTAATTCGGGTTGCTTTCCAGTCCATGTACAATGGCTAATTTGGTAAATCACCTGACTCATCAGCAGAAAATTCCAGGTTTAAGTGTAACGAGTTTTTTTAAAGTTTTCTTAATAACTCTTTTGGCAGAGAAGAATTATTCTGGATTTCGTTACAAATTAACTGAATGAATTTGAGGTATATATCAATGTGTTATATATTTTGTTTAGGTATTTTGATACAGACTGTTGCAAGACTGAGTCGTTTTCTATATCATCACAATACTGCGACAATGGAATAGTGAAATATAAGGCCAACAATACGAACCCATACTTGCGCACCTGTGGTACGCAATCGTACGACATACGCAAACGCGCAGCGTGTTGCAACGGCACACTGTAAGTTATACGTAGAATTTTATTAACTTATGCAAATAAGCAAAATAATTATCATGAGGTGAGAAAAACGAGATTGTTAACTCTTGATATTTATCACTGTGTCAACATGCTGTCAAATGAAACAAATTACAGACGCGTTTTGCTTTTAAAACGCGTTAAATACTAAACTTCAATAGGTATAACAAAAAAAGACAACAAAGACAAAATACACGAAAATCATTTAGTTCAATACAAATTAACTTTTTACATTTGGACGAAAGATTTTTTTTAAAAAAACAAGAAGCTAGGCATGCATTGCATGTGACCAAGGCCGGTTAATATTGTAGGCTAGTATAGGCTATAGGGTCTTTCAAGCTTAAAGACCTGTAGCTATGGAACATTTGGTAAAAAAATTGTTTTTCACTACGGTTGTGTTGAAATATATGCAAATTTGGTTTCCAATAAATAGTAAAATAGTGGTATTTCTTAAATAATATTTTTACTCTCAATCAAAAGACACCTATTACTATCTAGTTTATTGTAAAGAATTTGCAGTATGTTTACTTCAAACTATGTAAATGCCTCCGGGATATATCACAAGTAAAAAATATTCAATACAGTTAGAGGGTGGCTCCGTCTGAGGGGAACCCCATAATTTCATTAGCCTTGGGGGCCATAAAAGGTCATGACTCGGCCCGACTGCTGTCACCTCATTTCTCAATTCCCATCACATTAACTCGAACACTTTTCCGTTTTTCTAGATACAATACTCTGAAACAAGGTTGTTGCGGGGACAAAACTTTGTTTGACCCGGCAGTAGAAGTGTGCTGTGGTGAAACGGTCAGCTCACTGCCATCTCCTAGACACGCCTTCTTTCCCTGGGAAATTGGTGGATTTAGTTTTCGTCATCGCACTGCTTTCAGAAAACGTAAGCAGATTCCTACAGTAACATACTTTTTACATTAGTTACAGGTTTTTTTATAAGAAATGTTTATATTTTCTTCCCTTCTTAAAATCATTTAGCATGTTGGGTTTATTTTACAGTTATCACTTAAACTTAAAAAATATAACAAAGAAATTTGCAAGAAATGTCGGTAAAGCATAAAGTTAATTAATGCTACTGATGTACAGAAATTTTAAAAAAACGCAGTGGCAGCCGTCATTCGCTTGACGTAACTGGTGGATTGCGTGACTTTTCGTAAGCGCATCGTGGTCTTCGCATTTGTTAAACTATTCAAATTTCTGCACCTTACATAATGTTGATGTGACAATGTCACAAATTAGCTTCCTAATTTTTTGTTAAAGCTTATTGTACTTTTGTATTTATAGTCAGTGAACTATACTACTACTACTGACGAAAACTGACAATGCGCTGCTCTTCTTCAGTCGTTGAACGACGTCATTGGTGGAAGAATGCGCGTTTAATATGGAGACGCCAGAGACAAACACAAACGATATACAATTAACAAAAATATGCATTGTACAAATCAACTGCAATCAAACTAAATAAAAGTAGCCAACGGCATTCAAGCTGAATATGAATGTGTTGACGCAACATGTCCTGACATTGGCAGCTGCTGATTCGAACTCAAGATTGCAACCACTAAGCGTGTCTGCAATCTGTAGTCTAAACCACTCAGTCGCCGAACCAAAATAACTGCTTTAGAAAAGAGTTAGAAGAGCAGGACAGAATGGAAAGAATTACTGATGATTATTATGTTGAAACTGCAGCTTATACGCATTTTTGCTGGTTTACGCTTTAAACAAAGACTTAAGTGGCGTTTCCCTAGCATCTGGAATGCGTATACGTAATCCACCTGCGGAAAATTTGCATAATAAAAAGTCAATATGAAATGGATGCAGAAAAAATAACGCATAACGCAGGTCTGATAAACGTGTGCTTTGAAAACAATATAATCCGATTTGATCTATTCCGCATCCACACAACGCATACGCATTCTGAATGCTAGGTAAACCCACTTAATATAATGCACCCTACCAAGAGCACACAAGGTAGCAAAACTATCCTTCATTTATTTGTTTGTGAAATCCATTAGACAGTATTTTTGAGCTCTCAATCTCTCTGGTTTGTTAGATTTCCAGTGCTGTGGGGAACAGCTGATGACAAGTCCAAAAGAAATGTGCTGTGAAATTGTGAGTGGAATTCAAGGCAATGAGACCATTTCCTACAGTGTCGTACAGAAAGCCTCACCTGACGTGTATGAGTGTTGTAATGGCACTGCTTACAACCCACTGCTGTTCATCTGTTGCAAAGGAACATTACATGCTAGGTTTGCCAGGATGCTTTAAATTACATAGCATTGCTTGTAGTGAAAGCATTACATGAACTACTAGCTTTGGTCATGCAATTACAGTTGCTTAAACGATTGTTATAGTACAGTAGTTTAACTTGAATGCCGTTTTTGAGATCAAGTTGGCCAACTTTCTTCAAATTTGACTAAACCATTACTAACCTTACTTTTCAATTTTGACTAAAACTATGAAAAAAAATTGCCAACTGGAATTGAAGTGAAGCAAAAAGTTTTTGGAATTTTGCCAAAAACTTCAGTTGGATTTGCTTCTTCTTAAGTTAGACATGAGTTATCTTCATTAGTAACTTAGCGTGCACAAAGAAAAACCAGGTCTTTAAATAAAAAAGCTCAAGGAAGCTTTAGCTACTACTTGACGAAAGATTTTAATTTTCGATGATTTATGCACAACTCTAACTACGAACTTGTCCCTCTAGAAAAAGAAACGGTCTCACCCAAACATTCGTTTACATTCAAACATCTTCGTACCGCTGTAAGAAAACCTGGCCTTACAAGGAATTTGGCATTATAACGGCTTGCATTAATACATACATTTCTATGCAAATACAGATATTTTGTTTGCTAAAAATTTCGGGGATTATAAAGGGGACGTTGTAACGAGGTTTGACTGTATTCAATCTAGATAAACAATCACAATTTCTACATTGAACAAATTTTAAAGCACAAGAAAACCCTCTACTTACATAAAGCTTAAAAATTCGTATTCACATTTTATGCCACTTACATACTGCCTTTTCGCATGCAGGGCTTGCGTCGGTTTTAATGCTGACTATGCTGTAGAAAACGTGTAAATTTCAGCTCCCGCGATGACCGTTAGGCGCAGCCATTTTAATGGTAGGTCGTTTAAAACAAGTTTAGATATCAGTGCGTGAAGTTTGAAAAAGCAATCAGGGCATTCGTAGCATACATGTTGCTAAGTAAAATTTTAAATTACTGTATCTTGTCAATAAAGTTATAAATACGTTTTTGGTTAGTCAGTGGCGCACCCTGGAGGATGAGTCAGCGACATTAAATTTTACCAACTGGCACAAATATTTTAAATTATTATTTCTAGTTACTTAAGTCTTTTCAGCAGGTAAGCAAAATGCAAAGTAATATAGATTTACACGGAAAATTTTTGGGACATAATTTAGCATGCCTTTTCTTCCCCTGATTTACGTTTGCGTAGTGACGTCATGTAATGGTGGGTATTGCGGGAGATTTAAAATGAAAACAAACAAAAATTCCTTTCAACGCGAGTACGATATACGCAAAAAATTGCTGTAAAGTAGTATAATTTTTAAGGCGATTTTTCTAAAACGTACTTCATGTACCCCTTTTCTTGTCCTTTAATTAAATCACCTTCACTAGTATTCATTTAATTAAAAAAGGATTTCTTTGAATTTATAAAATACATTTTTGCACTTTTTTCTCATTGCAGAGACGTGCGGAATCCTGCAACGTACAGGCTCAAATGTTGCGGTACGCAACTGATTGATGCGTATACGCAAATGTGCTGCGGTGAGGCCGCATCATCCGCCGTTAGTAGTGATGCGTGTTGCGGTACAAAGTCGTACGATTCTAGCATTAATATTTGCTGCGGTTGCGACGTAAGTTAAGCTGCTGTTTATGTAGTGTAAAAAGTTTCTCTTGGAAAAAGAAAACAGCACTTAAAGCATCCATATAATTCCAATAGCTCTTGTACTAAAACATGATATTTTTTTAATTCAATATACAATATATATTGTATATACATATATACATATACAAAATATGCAATCAAATACATACATACACTCAAAACTACAAAGTACATATGTACATCGGCCCTACACACATACATACACAAATTATGAAACAAGACTACCAGCAGAAAATTTACAAATACACAAATAACAGTTAATCACGGAAATAACGGGATGGCGTGTGAGTATTGATAATTAATATGAAAGTCCAGTATTAAACATATTGAGCTCATAGAAACTAACGGAAAAATTAACTAAAGCGACTGATACAGTTATAAATATAAGAGGCAGACAAGAAACAAAAGATTTTGAATGCTCGAATGATCAACAGTTACGTCTTGGCGAGCTTCATGGCTGAATGGGTAAGTGCAACGAGCTTCATGTGAGTGTCACATTTAGTTCGATACTTGCTTCAGGCAGTATCATTTGTATACCGCGGCTGCTTACCTCGTACATGAAGATGCATATACTTCTGAGCATTGCAGAAACACCTCTGCTGGTTCAGTGGCTCTTCCTAAAGCACTGTCGCACATTTTCATTTGCGATTCTTAATTTAAATCACTACTACTAATAATTAAACATGTGTTGCCACCCACATTTAAAATTATTTATTATTGAACTGACTCAAGTTTAGCCCAGGTTGTGGCCTTGGTCAGTGCTGCTCCGTCAAATGTACCTACTGAGCTTCTCGTATATGGTAGTGTAGATTGTTAGTGAGTTTCACCAGCCCATCAGGTAAGCTCAGTGGGTGCATGTGACTTGGGTAGCTCTGCCAAGGCCAGTTAGGTTTTTCTTCTTCTTGAGCATTGCTGCTGAATGGTCACCATGTGTCTTCTTTCCTGCAAATAATAGCATAATATGTAAAAAGAAATAAAAGTTCTCACAGTTCAACGCAATTTCATTGTTTTGTTTCAACCACCAGAGAGAACCAGCACGTAATTTCAGTCTAATATACTTCAAGCTCTCTACAAACTCAATCCTTCCATGCTGTCAGCTAAACATTTTTACAAGCATTATTCTTGAAAATGAGTCAGGGTCTCAACACGAACATCGAACTTGATTAGGCTCGACTCTAAAAAAATCCTCTTTCAGATTGCAGTGTATAACTTATTTAAAAATAGCTAATGTTAGTTAAATTGATGAAAGGTGTCCTCTTCAAAACTGAGCTAATATACTATGCTATATCGCCTAATGTCATCTCACACCATGTCGTGTCATCCCATGTCATATCAGTCTTGTCAGCCATCCCATGTCATATCATATCAGGTCAACATATTGTAATGCCATATCGTGTATGTTTTTTCATGACAGAATAAGAATGTTAATCATCATCATTCAATGTGACATCAGATCATCTTATATCATGCTGTGTAATATTACCTTTGCATTCCATGACGTTTTATTTCAACCTCATCATGCCAAATAGTGTCATGTCATAGTATGGTACCTTATGGTTTATGTGATCCGTATTCAGACGTTATCATTTCACGTCACATTTGAATGACATAATTACGTCACAAACCATTTAGCTATTTTATATTCTCATTTCGTACCTGATTCCCCATTTATCGTAACTACATCTAGACGCCCATTCATACATTGCAGATTGTAAGCAGAGCATTTGGCTACAATACTGGATGTTGTGGAGGGACAACATATGACCCCGCTGCCCAGTTCTGCTGCCAGGATACACTGTATAACCGAACTGATTATCCTCAAGGTGCCTATCCCCTAGGATGTTGTGGAGCTCAGGCGTATTCCCTGACAAATGAAAGCTGTTGTAATGGAAGGACTTACAATATAAATACACAGGTAAGACGGAATTTCGTTGTGATTGATGTGTCCACTATTAAGGTGAGACCTATTCTGGTGTGTTGAATCGATAGTTCAAATGGTAAAGCTTGCAGCAGATATCATAAGTTCCTGGGTTCCACAGGGTATGACATCCGGATAATCCAGTAAACAGAGGCCTTTGAGGTTTGAGGTCCTAGGGCCTTTTCACAGTTGACCCCTTTTTCTTGGATTACCAAAAAATTCTGAAAGCGCGTACGCATTTTATCCATGCTAGGAATACAGTGTGTATGGCAGAAACTTAATGTGTTTGTATTTACGACTTTCTACATGTAAAATGGTAAATACAAAAATGTTTCAAACTCCATAACCTCAAAGGGTTTGGCACCCTTCTCCCCAAATACCTTTTGTAGGGTCTCAGAGTCTCGCGGGCCTTTTGGGTCCAATCTGTCCGAGGTCCAACAACTCATCCAAACAGTGCACAATCACTAACAACCAAATGTTCAAAATGGTGATATTAGTAGCTTCATCACTGAAAAAAACAGGCCCTGGTAGCAGGATATTTAGCTGTTAAACGTTTTAGCTTGTGCCAAAGTGTGTCGTGGCGCTAAAGTTGTCGCTGAGACGTTTTGGGGAGAACCAGCAATCGACATTGGCAGGTTTATCAGACTGTTTTTGTAGTTGCGATGAAAACAGATGAAAAAACTGGATGAAAACATGATTTAACTTGGCGATCTGTATTTTACTCAAAATCATAGTCTCATAGTCAGTACACATATACACACATAAGTAAATGCATCAGCCAATATGTCGTAGCACCTGAGTCAAAACGTTATTATAACCAAACCACTGTTTAAGCCTATTGCTTGTCCTCTAATCTTGCCCTCAAATGTGAAAAACTACTACATTCACAAAGCCCCAGTAATCCAGTTCCATACAAACATTCAGCAGTAGCAAGTACATACATATATTGTAAACGTGTACAAACAGATGTCAGCACTGACTTAGTGGTAATGAAAAACTAAAGTTTAAAACTATAAATCAAAATTAACAATAAACTGTAAATTAAATGCTCGCATCTGCGACAAAGTGAGACATCATTAGGATATCAGTAATGATAGCAGTAAAAAGGAGACTCTGGTAGCAGGATATTTTAGTCTCTCAAAGGTTTTAGCTTGTGTCAAAATGAGCCAATTATTTCCAATAGGGTGAAATGAATCAAGTTAATCAAATTACCAAAAATCAAGTCATTTTATTAACATGTCTTTAAAATCGATAAGTTGAATTTTTCACTCTATTTAAAGTCTAATCCTTGCATTTGTACTCTAAAGATATATTGAAAAAATGTAGATCGCAATTCAGATATTCTCGATAATCCTTAATAAATAAATTGTCATTTTTTGCTGCAGGTGTGTTGTGGCGGGCAGGTAACAGAGAAGCAAGGTAGTAACTTTATCAAATGTTGTGGTTTGCAGTTGTTTGATCCAAACAATCAGTTTTGCTGTGCCGGTGACGTCTACACCATTGCAGATAATCCAAATTTGAGGTGTTGCCACGACTGGCAGGTACTGATATCACTCTCTCTGAATTTATTAACGTGTTATTTTTAATTTTTGATAATAGGTGTCGGATCATATCGCACAAGGTAAGTGCAGCGATATTATTATTATTATTTTTATTGTTGTTGTTGTTGTTGTTGTTATTGGTGTTTCATAAAATTTATATAACGCCCCAAAAATATATAAAAATACTCAGTTGCTCTTTACAAACAGATTTTACTAAGCCTAAAATAAAGAAAAGCCTTAAAAGTTTAAGTCAAAAAATCAATATAAAATCTAGTTAGCAAAACGTATAAGACCTTGTTATATCAGAAAAAAACAAGCACAATTGTAAACAATAAATGGGTGAACCGTCATGATCGTCGAAGTCTGCCGGTCAACCCAAGGATCAACTTACCTTTAAAAATATGTAAGAATGGTTCTCAACGGTGTGGTCAGGTGCCATTACTACCACACTCTGCGCCTGTACCGCAGCATGCCAATGTGGAGATCAAATGTGGCGCCACGGAATAGGCAACATCCAAATACAGACAACGGAATCCAAATGCTTTGAAAAGCATTTAAATAATTACTAGCAAAACAAAAAACACAATGCATTTTACCTAACTTTGTAATGGCGGTTTTAAACATCGTGTTTCAGACATATGATTTGTCAAGGCAAAGATGTTGCGCTGGACAAGTGACGACACTGGGCTTCGCTTATCCAGGACCATACTGCTACTAACCAAACAAGGTCGTTTATGGTTTCACAAAGACACCCCTAGAAAACTAGCACAATATGTCAGACAGTTTTATTCTGATTTATAAACCTTGGAGAAGTAGAAATATTTATATAAATAAGTTGATATAGAAACAACGTACACTTCAGCGAATATTAGCTATAACTAGTTATTCTACTATTATATTCATTAATGCTGTCATTGTCTATTTGTGTAGTTTTTTTTTTTAATAAAGTTGTTACTAGGACCAGACTAGGGACCAGTTCACAAATCTAAAACGATGAAAAAGTACTATTTTTGTTGCTGCTAACGTTTCCAGTATCTTGTTTCTTTATTCATCATCTCAACTTGTGTCAAACTAGGACACATTTTGTGTTTTAATAACAATACCGCTAATAACAAATGAGGCTCCGGCCCAGGATATTTTTGTCTCTTAAATGATTTAGCTTGTGTCAAATTGAGACACAAGTGAGGACATCAATAACATTACCACTAAAAATGAGGCTCTGCCATCGAGATATTTTAGTCTTTTCAACATCTTAGCTTGTGTGACATCATAAGGATGTCAGCAATGTTGGCCTTTAAAAAGGGGACACTGCTACCAGGATATCGCACTAGTTGTTGCAGAAGAGGTTGTCGTGGTAACAGTGGGTGTGAGTGGTGTGGGATGGGTGGTGTGACAAGTGTGGTCTGGTACGGAATGGTGTAAATAGGGCGGTGTGGGTGATGTGGTGTAGTGGGTGTGATGTGGTGGGTTGTTATTGTAGGTTTATACGCACAATCGTGATAAATTATAATCACGAAATTAATTACACGGCTTCACTAATTTCATTTGTTTATTTAATTATTTATTTATTTATTTAATTCAGTTTTTGTTTATTTACTTGCTTAATTGACTGTGTCTTTCTAACATTTTTTGCTGTGTCTGTTTGTTTATCTGTCAATCTACTTATCAATATAAATTTAAAGCGCCTGATACCCCGAAGTTCTGGGTTCGATTCCTAGCTAAATTAGTTATTCAGAGCCGTCCTTCTTCAATTAATTAGTTGTAATGTTAATTTCTAATTATTGATAAACCGTTAGTTTATTAATTCTTGTTTATCACACTTAAGTATTTAAAAATTTTAAAACCGATTTCATTTCCCTCAGTTCAAATTTCACGCCATTTATATTCACGAATGTTATTATTAAATAACACATCATCAGTTACTGTTTTGGTTACACAAAGTTATACAGTCACCAAAAGTTCATTTTCAACAAAAAGAATAGAATTTTATTTGGAAAAATAACATGCTGTTAAATATTGCAATGGTCGAGTACACATGTAATATAATTATATTTTCAGCAGCTGTGATTAAGTTTGAATAAAAATTTCTCAAGCTTTTATAGCTTTGGCTCTGTGAGGTTCCTTCTTGGGATGAACCTTCTTCACAACCTTCGCCTTCGCAGCCTTGGGACTGTTTCCCTGGACTTCACCACCAGTTGAACTGAAAATAAAAAAGTTTTAGCAATAAGTGCCAATGAATTCGTGAAAGTTAACAAATCCTTATTTTATTTCTAAATTTCTATCATTTTTTTACCTAGAAAACAATTTCCCGAGTAAAGAGTTGCTTGAACCAGCATCCTCTGCAATTTTCTTTTCACTTCCTTTCTTGCCTGGCTTTTTCTTTACGGGTGATTTAGGCTTTGGACTTGGGCTCTTAGACTTAGCTTTTGTTGTTACACTTGCGTCGCCAGACTTCTTCACTTTTGCCTTGGACACATCTCTAATTTTGGACCTGGATTTCCTTGTTGTCGACGTAGCTTTAACTTTATCTCTTGACTTGGCTCTTTGCTTGCTGGACAAGCTTCTGCCTTCGGACTTTGGCTTTCCTTTCTTAGACATCGATCTGCCTTTGGACATTGACTTTCCTTTCTTAGACATCGATCTGCCTTTGGGCTTTGATTGTCTGGTTTTGGACACGGTTCTACCACGTGACTTTGATCTTGTTCTGCTTTTGACCACGGTACGACTTTTAGATATCGATCTCTTAGACGCCGCTCTGCCTCTGGTCTTTGATTTGCCGCTTTTGGAGACCACTCTGGATCGGGACGCGGATCTCAGTTTTTTAGACGTAGCTCTTCCCCTAGACAGTGATCTTTTCTTTGAGGACACTGGTCTCCTACTTGGGCTCTTAGAAAGACTTCTTCTCATACTTCTGGTTCTCATCTTGGAATTTCTGGCTCTTCCCATCTGAGAACTGGCCCTCCGTTTGGACATAAAATTTCGTTTAGCCAACATTGCTCTTGACATGGATCTTCTTTTTTTGGACACAGCTCTGCGTCTCAAAACTGACCTGGATCTTCCTTTTTTGGACACAGGTCTGCGTTTCAAAACTGACCTGGATGTAGCCCTCTTTCTCAACAAAGATCCTCCCTTCTTTAGTACCGATCTACTTCTTGATTTAGTTTTCATTCTTTTGACCATCGTTGTACGCCTGAGTGTTCCGAATCTTCTTTGCTTGAACCTGTTTCTAGACATCAATCTCTTCGCCTTACCGCGGCTACGTTCTGAACGGGGCCTAAGGTCACTTCGACTACGTCCGCGAGACTTGCTGCAGGCGGAGGAGTCTAACAAAAATTAATAAAATGAATTATTCTACACGTACACTCAATGGTAACTTATTTACAAAGTAAAAAGAAAATTAAAAAGCAATACTTACACCACATTTTGCGCTTAGGAAAAAGACAGGAGTACTTAGCGAACACGATGTTGTCGTTTAGGGAAATTCAGACCAGTAACGTCTTCTCCAAGAATAACAATAGATGAAACACAATCGTTGCCATGGTGATCGTCATCACTTATGATCACAGCAACAGCATCCGCTTCTGCGTCATTACGCAGTTAGTTACCTAGCTTCATAGAAACTGACCAATGAATGATGAGTAGCCACGTATTAAATATTAGATCTAATACTGTCATGTTAATGTGAGCAGCCTAGATCTTATAATATGGGAAACTTTGTTCAGCAAAAACACAACAAAATTGAAAATTCGAAACAAATATAAATTTAGTTGACAAAGATTTCCAAAATTCTTTTATTCTTTAAAAAGTCTGCACTACAGATGTTTTATTTTATGTTTACTATAAATAAGTGATAATTTTGATCATAATTATGCATTTGTCTTTTCACTTAGTGGCGATTCTTTTTTTATTTTCATGGATTTTGATAGATACATAATGGCTGACTGATGTCAATCGCTTGGTAAATTTGTCAGATAGTCAGATAGTCTCCATTTCTGTCTTTCTGCCTGACTACTCATGCTTGTTTGTTTGCTCGATTACACGATTGGTTACTTGTTTGTTTGTTTATCCGACTGTTCGATTATTCAGTCAGTTCGCATCCATCTTTAATCACTCCACCATTCTAAAATCGTATTATATAGTTTTCATATGATTTTATTTCGCTTGCCTTCGAATTTAATCGGAAACTAGGCTGTTTTAAAAAATCACTTTAGAAATCTAGGTAGCGCAATTAATTTTGCCACAGCTGCTGTTTGCATCTCTGGCACACGACTTAATGATCACCCTCTTTGCTAAACTTTTCCCGGGCTCCAGGCAACCGCTGAATAGAGCATTCCTATTAGAGGGATTTCGTAGTGTTACCATACGGTAACTTATAACAAAAAATTCCTCACCCACTACCTCAACACGCCTCTATTTCTAAAAAAACCCTCTTCTACTTTTTCCCTGCATCACGGTAGTGAAACAAATGTAGAGATGACCAGTAACTGTTTTCGTCTTCCTAACTGTTTCCGTGACTACTGCCGCTGCCACCAACTTTTGATCGAAACGGCTGCATGACAACGTTAATTTAAAAAAAACGTTTTAAAGCTAAGGCAACAAGGAAGACCAGAAACACCATCAAGTATCAAGCACAACGCAAAAGACGATCAAAAATACAAACTAAGATTCCAAAACTGTTCTGTTTAATAATCGCAATTTAATTAATTTCGTAACAAAGATTTAAATTCGTATCTCATTTTTTTCTCGTGTAACAAAGAAGAAACAAGCACACTAAATGAATGAAACAACGTTATCGTGCATTATTATAATAAGAACGAGAATGATTCACTTAGTGAAAGTGCCTACTACAATATACACGTGTACTGTTGACTCCATGGACTGTTTTATTGGTTCCCTGTTAACAGATGGCGCTACGACGTTATTATTATCGATAACATTACAGGCTTTAAGATATGTAACATCAGCCTTTATCTAGGATAATTTGTAGAAGAACGCATGAAAATTGGTTTATGAGTACAATTTAAGAAGTTTCCTGTATCGATTCTCTCACATACTCTCACACTCATTCAACAAGAGTAGTAATTGATAGATTTCTTGTCAAATAAGTCAAGTATTAATCACTGCATTAAATATGTAATGCAATACAATTATATGACAGCAATGACTGGTGTTACTAAATCCACAAAAACAGTAATAGATTAAGTCTAGCTACAATTAAAAGAAACAGTAGCGAGATTTAATTTGACATAATAATAAGAGATATCATCCTAAATGCAAAAATAATCATGATTCATATTTTAAGAAACATCTCAAAAAACACAATTTACAAACAGAAGTAGAATTGCACATGGTTGAACCATCTCAGTCAATGTAAAATAACCAGTTCCTGATCTTTATTCTCCGCCAACGAAACATGTTAAAAATCTAGATAAAGTTAACAAGCAAAAAATTGCCCTACACAGATCTCAAAACTGTAGTAAATGAACAAATACTTGACTTTGAGCAAATGAATATCTCGCTTTTACCAAATACTGTTAAGACATTTTAGGCATTACATCCGACATGAAACATAAAACAGAAAACAGGCTCTTAACCAATGCCAATTTTAAATTTTTTACAGCAGTTGTTGTTCTACATTTTCTGCCAAATGAAATGCACTTGTAAATGCGTACCACACTGATATCTATCTAATTCTTCATAATAAGTTTAAACTAGTTTAAAGGAAAGGACAAGTCACTTTGGTATGTTGGGTTCATTTTACATAGAAACTTGGAAAAGCATAACAAAGAAATTTGCAAAAACAATTGTCTATAAAGCATAAACTTAATTTATACTATCGTTGTACAGATATTTCCAGGTGCGGTGGTAGCTGCCATTCACTCGAAAATTATGACGTAACTAGTAGACTTCGTATGACTCTTTGTAAGCACATCGTGGTTTCTGTAAGTGCTCGTTGCTTATACTAATTCAAATTTCGACAGCTTACCAAATGTTTATTCAAAAATCTCACAAAACTAGTTATCTAATTTGTTGTATAAACTCATTATACCTTAGAAAGAAAGTGCTGCTTCTTCAGTGAACATAAACGTTCATTACTGGAAGAATGCGTGTTCAAAATGGAAGTGAGCAAGCATGAAATCATCACAACTTTAGCTTTCACTAATTACACAATGTGCTTATCACACTTTTACTACTAAATTTTTCTAAATTTTTCCCAAATATTGAAATAAACGCAAATTCCCAGAAGACTTGGACTTTCCTTTAACAAGTAGTATCACCTTAATTTGTAGGAAAGCCAAAAAATATTAATTAAGCAATACGCATATAAACAAACTTAAAAGTACACATAGTATAAATATGTACAAAAAAACAAAAAAGGTATAAATAATTCAGATCTTAGGCTCAAATATAATAACTAACTTGAGATTTTAACTCTGTAGATGCAAGATATGGCAGCATACTGACAACACATACCTGATTCAAAGAAAAACGAAAAACAATTAAAGACAAAGTGTGTTTAACAATAAAAAATTTGACTGTTAAATGGTCAGACAAAAAATTACATATTGTATAACTTTCTTTATAATAAAATAAACTCATGCTAAATAACAATTGTGGATCATTTATAAATACCTTGATTAATATACACGTTTAGCGCTAGCATGCAGTTTAAAATTAATCTATGCAATCATATTAAGGACCATCCATTTTAACTCTATAACCTTTTTGTTACAGAAATATTAATTGTGGATTATGAGTTTTGTTTTTCCTCAAAATGTGCAAGTTAAGCAACCAACAACATTTTTCACTTCTCTGAGTGAAACTTCTCTGAACGATTATCTGAGCAAACGTTTTGACAACCTACAAAATTTTCTGCGACACTTTAAGCCTACATACTGCACACCATATTCCTCTTATTCAAGATGAGAAACCTTTTTTGTGCATGGATGTTATAAAAAGCACACACGCAGTTTTATTTTAATTTACAAAATATATACATAATTTAATATGCACACTGGTATTTCCTATGCACGAAACCATTACCTATAGAGGAACATCATACTTTGCTATAATGTGTTTACATTTATGATCCTACCCCACATAAGGCACTTCAGCAGTTAATAAGTGACAATTTCATGCAAATCAAACCAAAAGCGTGCGTTACTATGATCTTCAGCATCGTTCTTCCCTCAAACATATATCTCTACACGCCCATGCTGTGACCCCAAAAAAGATTGTCCCTTTCCTTCCAGTAGTCCTTTTCTTGATGCCAACCATATTGTATTAGAGAGTCGATGATCTGACGACCTCGGTCGGGCCAGAGTGGATGTTTGATTTTGCAAAGTTCCTCACCTAGATAAATATGCAGAACCAATCAAATTAAATAAATGCAAAACAGCATAGCAAAGAACTTTTACTAATTCTCAAAAAAAACACAAAATTCATACTCAGAGGCATATACAAGGAAAAGGAAAAATAATCTGTTATTTCAATATCATTACAAAAAGTAAAACTACAGTACTTGGCACTCTTTCTATAAAGATAAATAGTTCAATATTGGAGGTTTGAAGGTTTGCGTAAAGGAATAACAGCACCTAAGATGCAGTAATACATTTAAGTAAGATGCCAAGTAACACTAGCATCTCTTATGCCTTCTTTACAGCATTCTTTCAAAACACTGCACTGATAATATTTCAAAACTCGGTGTCATACTACCTCATAGGATAGGTTCAATGTGGTGATGTCACAAAGCTCAGCCAGAACTGGAGCTTCAAAGCTGAATTCCGAATTAGAGCTTTGATTTGCTGAAGTTCTGTGTTACTTTAGATCCAAACAGATTCAGCAGAATTTTTTAAAAATAATCGGTTTACGCTAAGAAAGAAGTTGCCAAGGAGTTCACATGTGCAACTTTACTCTCAGAGAGAAGTTGTATAACAAGTTGCGAGAGAAATTGCCAAGCCGTTCATATGTGCAACTTTTTACAAGTTGCGAGAGAAGTTGCCAAGCCGTTCGCACGTGCAAATTTACTCTCAGAGAGAAGCTGTGCAACAAGTTACGAAAGAAGTTGCCGAACTGTTCATATATGCAACTTAAATCTCAGAGAAAAATTGTGCAAGAAGTTGCTAGAGAAGTTGCGCAACAAACTGAGAGAAAGGTCTCTACGTATGAATGAGGCATAAGTAATATCTTAATAAAGCAATGATCGAGTTTAAGACATCACTGTTGAGCTAAACCACTAGCCTACACTCCTACAAGCTCTCTCACCTAAGTTATTGCAAGCCTCCGTGGTGGAGATGCCCTCATCATTCGATTTCTGAAGGATCTTTTTTGTGACGCTGTATATCTGAAACAAACAAAATTAAATAAAGTACCAAGTGCAAATTTACAATTTGGATTCAAATATACCTTAACTACCTTGAATTTTACAAATGTAAGTGAAAAACACTGAACAAGTGACATTTTGTAACTCTCTTATAGCACTACAAGTGAAGCTTATTACTAGGAATCAAAATCATATTTTTCTCCAGCAATAAATACATATACACAAATGTCTGCCTCAGTGTTGCAATGTTAGTTTAAACATAGTTCATTTGGTTCATATTAGACAGCTTTTAAAACTGATACATGTATCCTCACCATGCAAATATACAAGCAGAAATGCAGAAAAAATAGAGTAAATAAATACAAACAAAAACAAATAGATATACATGTATACAAATACTTATAAACAAAGACATACATAGAAAGTTAGCAGATGCGACATAATCAATAATATAACAATTGAATATTAACAACAACTGTCTCAAAATTTACCGCAAACACATAAAATGGATCCACAAGTTTGATCACATAAAAATGTTTGGTTCTCCTAATGTAATCTTGAATGAATCAAAAATTTATAGTTAACAGCAACATTAATATCTTTAATATTATGTAATAATCAATGCTAATCCTAAAGAATTTTAAGATACTTTTGCTTTCAAGTCTTTTCTTCATGACTAAATATACATGTTTATCCACTTTTGCTTGCTACAAGCGAAAAATTAAATTTTTTTTCTTCCTTTGGCTCTAGGTCCTATTATATTATAATATTAATTTTAAATATGCAAAGGTTAAATTATTATTCAAAGATAGTCATGCGTGTCTCTTCTTTCCCATTATTGAACATTATTTTATCATAAACTAACACATTCGTATAACGATTCAATTTTCATTCGTCTTAAATGCAAAATCTGATAATTTTTAATTACCTGATACATGCGCATTAATTAATTAATTATGTTAGTAACAATTCTGAGAGGGTGGCTGACCTCAATAACTTATAGTTCTTTCGCCACCCTTTCACCACTAATCAATAATTACTTTTGCACTTTGTAATATTATTGTATGTTGTACAGACTTATAAATCACTTAGTTATGTATTTTGCTATTTTAAAAATGGTGACAAACTAATAAACTTACTTACTTACTTACTTACTTACTTACTTACTTACTTACTTACTTACTTACTTACTTACTTACTTACTTACTTACTTACTTACTTACTTACTTACTTACTTACTTACTTATAATCATGATTTCCACTAAGCTACAATGATAGCAATTCACTATTACTATAGTGTAAAATACTGATATTGAACAGCAATAATATGTTAAATAAGTAAATAAACATAGCATCTCTGGCTTTATAATAAAGAGGGCATTCTAGGAAGAAATATTCTGAGGTTGCAAAATAAAAACCACAACCACAATATGGAGAGACGAATAAACCACCAGATACTTAATGGTTGCAATGGATGAAACTCGAAATTGATCCATGCACACTATATTGCATTTGTATTTATAATAATTTAGCTATCCTACATAATCTAGCCAATGTATACTATAAAATTATATAGTGCACATAAAACCAGTCCAAGTGCTCCACACATCATGCAATATAAATTATCTACACATGGAGTCCAGATTTCAGGCAGGAAAAAGCAAGTATCACATCATACCGAATCTTCCCATTCCGGATCAAAATGCCGTTCCTGCCAAGGATCATGGGGCTGTCGTCCAAAAGGTTCACTAGCAAAATTGATGAGGGCCTAAAAAGGGTGAAAATCTTGTTATTATAAGCCATAAATACCAATAAAATGAAATGGGCACAAGCACCTGCATCTCAGAAGCATATTGTACAAAAAACAGGTGCTGTACCTCACAGTTCAGATGTGTTCAGTTGTGACATAGTACACTTATTCAAGAGCTCATATATGAACTTGCAATTAAAATTTCTAAGCTTAAAATTTGTCAAAGTTTATGCATTTCACACTGAAATATGTACAGTAGCACTGTACCACAACTGTCGCTTTCGCAAACACGTAGAATACGCTCATCTCAAATAGTCATGACGTCACCCCTAAATAGACTTGCCCCCCCCCTTTAATTTAGTTTTAAAAACTTGTAATTTAAATTTCTGGGATTAAAATTTGTCGCAATTTTTGCATTTCACACTGAAATATGTACAGTAGCACTGTACAACAACTGTCGCTTTCGCAAACACGTAGAATACGCTCGTCTCAAACAGTTATGACGTCACCCCTAAATGGACTTGCCCCCCCCCCCTTTAATTTAGTTTTAAAACTGTTACGTAATTATCAGAAACAGATTGGCGTTATTATATGCGTTAAAATCTATACTTTTACCATACTTCAAAGCAAAGTAGGATATCAAAGGTCATCCCATTTTCCTTTAAAGCTCTAGTACAGTTTAGTTTAAGCTGGTTTATAATTGTCACTGCCAAGTGAAGTTCTTTACCATTCGATTGGTGATTGTATCGCAAACATGTGCAATTCCCATATCACTGATCGTCTTTCCGTCTTCCTCATTCTCTAGTTGGTTATTTGCAGAACCACAGATCACACTTGCCTGGAGCATTGGGATAGTTTCCTTGGTCAGAACCTGTGTGAAAGAAAATCACAAATCAACTTGCATTTCTGACGCTAAAACATTAATCACACGATACTAAATTGCTTACACAAAGAAGCTATCAATCGAACTGTTGCGAGAAAAATTACACAAGTAAATCAATAATAGACTTGCACTTGTCAAGTTCAAGCGGTACGGTTGAAAAAAAGTACAGTATTCACCGCTTAACAAAAAACCACTGATAATAAAAGCAGCCACATTTTAGAACCATACAGGCATGGTCCTACTTCCATATACTTCCATAGAAACTACTGTTTCGAAAATTCAGTTAACAAATAATTAAACCCCACATCTCAGTAATAGATGATAAAAGTAACAGCAAAATGAAAAAATAAAATGTATTTTTATAGTTTGCCAATTATTTAACATGTGTACTTGAAATTTAAGTCTCGCTCCCTAAATTCACCTCTTAGAAGACAGATGAACAAAAGAAGACAGTTAGTCCAGCAAATGCCTGCTAGACACTGGTGTACCACTTTCATCAACACGACAATAAAGCACCTACCCTCGGATAAGCGCAAGGTGCTAAGACGTGACACGGATAAGAGAAGAACTTCCTATCGAATTCGTCTACTTTTTCCAGAGTTAACCTTCCGTGACTCTGAAACAATAACAAACAAGTGTGAAAACAAACAAATGCCAAATACATAAAAATTTAAGTAAGCTAAAATTAGCAGTCAAGTAATGAATATAAAAACTAAGTAATTTATAATGGTAAACCTGAAACTGAGCTGTCTTTACAAAATCTTGAAAATTGACTATGACTCGTACACTCATATCTTGGTTTGCCTGAGCTTGCTTTTATTGCAAAATCTGGACAAGATCTGGTCCGTTTAAAGTGACACGCAATATGAACACAGTGCGACACAGTACATTTCACAAGCTGACCACTAGTTGGAGAGATGCCACTTGGTTTACATCACGTACATCAATGTAACCACATGTATATCTCTATATATACAAATATAGAGTCAATTATGTGGAGTTATTTGAGTCAACTGTTGACAGTTTTTATATACCATTGCATAAAAGCGGCCCGTACTAGACGTTTTTGAGACAATTAGGCAACTGATTCTATATTACCATGAGTCTAATATACGGCGCCTACTGTATTAGCTTAGTATCGGAAAATATGGACAATCGGCAAATTCGGACACACGTCTCCCCGCTTTTGTCCAGCAAACCGAGATATAAGTGCATTTCAAATCAATTATCAATACATCTTGTTACAATTTCACTTTCGTCCCATTTTTGTGAGTAGTAAACAAAAGCACTAGCTATTGTAACAATGCATGTCTGACAACCACATTTTCACACGAGACAGTACTTTAAGCATGAGCACAATAAAACTGTAACAAAGTGAATCCTATTAATCGATTCTCCAACAAATAATTTTCTGCCGATGTAAGTTTATAACTCAACGGTGAAAAACAAAAGCTGCGTGAAGCCAAACGCTATACTTACTGGCTTCCAAAACTGATTGTGCACAGTTTCCAGCTGATTTTGATGGATGTCGGTAACATATATGTGGTCCACGCCTTTCTCTAATAACTCGTTCACCAAAACCTGACCTGATAAATTACTTAAAACTAGAAGTCACAAAAACGTATAAGATGACATACAAGTGCCAAAGGCGTATTAACCAGGTTATAGCCAAGGGTGCCAAAGTTTGAGGGCGTCATATTTTAGAAAAAATTCTCATTCTCCTCAGAAAATGTGGAAAATGTGAGCACATTTTCTAACACACCACAGGCAGTTACTGACCTCAGGTTACATATATAAATGTAACAAGAGCAACGAACAACGAACAAGAGCAAGGTATTATACACAAGTAGTAACACAGTATTTAGAAAGAATATATAATAAAGCTTACTTAGAATTGTGTTTTGCCCGCATCAGAATGTAAATAATGCAACGTAGTCATCAACTTATGGCTTATGCAACTTACGAATGTTAGACTTCACAATCTGACCACAACTTAATTAATTAATTATAAAAAAATAATTATAGCTCATATTTAATTCCATTTTGAAGAAAATTAATTTTAAATCACTATCTGTTTCAATAAATTCATCCTTGCACCACCAGAGCAGATACAGACAATATTTTAGACAAAAGGCGAGCACACCCTTTGAACATGCGGTCCGACTTACAAGCAACCAGGCAGATCCAAATGTAGTTTTAAAGCATGTTGAAAATTTAAGCAACAAAAATTTATAAATGTGCTAAAACATTTAATACAGTTACAGTTTGTGATAACAATTTAACTGAATTTTTATGCTAATTCTTACGCAGTGAATATAAATAATTTTACTAAATTCATTAATCAATCTTTGATACAAAAATACCTGACAAAAAAGCCACTTAGATGCTATTAGTGAAATCAAAACTTACCAACATTACCAGCTCCCTGTATGGCAACACGTTTTCCCTTCAGGGAACCCAGATCCTGGAAATTCAATGCAGCTTCCATTGCACAGATTACACCTTGAAAATATGGAAAAATATATAACCACACAGCAAAAAATAAAACATTATAATGAAAAAACAAACATTTTGGAACATAAAAAAGGACAAGGGAATTAATGGAATGTCTTTGCTTGTGACTTGAAATGGTAAGCAGGACATCCATAATTATTTATAAGTTAATAAAATTTGCTGCAAACTACAAAAATGCGGCAAAAAATGGGTGACGTTCTTCTAGTGCAGTGGTTCCCAAACTGTGGGTCATGACCCCAAAAGAGTCATGAGCCCTTTTCTGGGGGGTCAAGGAGGGTCCAACTGTATGTACATTCAGCTCGCCTTGAGCCACACAGACCCTCGTATTGATTTGCTTGTATCAAGAAAGCAAATACATGCTTCTCATTAAAATACAGATTAAATCAACTCTTGTTAATAAACATTAATAAACACTAATAAATATGAATAAACAATTTTTTGTTATTGTTCTCTCTGCTGTGATTAATCTTATATATTTTAAAATAATGTATCCGCGGTATTAAAAGTTAGTACGCCTTCAGAAGGCTTATGAAGGGGGGGGGGGGGGCATGGTAGGTTTGATACTACTGTAAGGAGTCACTTACTGGAAAAGTTTGGGAAACTGTTCTAGTACATAAATAATGCACACAAGGCCATAACCACTAGTATAAAATGAATAGAAATATTGTGATCTGTAGAAAAGTATCTTTAGAGGTAGTATTAAGCAGAAGAAACATTTCTCCTCGCATCATTAACAGCTGTTGAAAACAGTACAGAGCAGCTTTAAGTAAGTCAAGTTTTACACAGGCTTCATTACAAATGAAACTGTTTCTTCGCAGAGAACTATAGAGCGTTTCTCACAATTCTATAAAAATAGCTCTACAAAATTTTTGAAAGCTGACTTGTGTAAAGTTTGTGGACAAATACAGAACTTCACACTGAACACAGTGGTAATGCCTCTTTCTCTCAATGGCTAAATAACTTTGAATTTTTTTCTTGTTGTACATGACACCACCTATTATGAAATCAATTGAAATGATTCAATTACAATACCTCTGAAAGCCACTAAACTGACTACTATCTTTACCAGTCGACATTTCTTCTCAGGGAAGCGAGAGTACAAATGGTTGTTCAGGGAGTTGGTCACAATGTTATAAAGGTAGGCAAGGTTTTTGAAAATTTACTCATTGAAGTGTTCCTGGACAGACACAGAACTTCACACGATGCACAAAGTTAATACATCCATTTCTAAAAGGCTAAATAACTCTGCATTCTTTTTGTATTAATTTGCAACATAGGATACTACCTGTTACGAAACCTATTGAAAGTATTCAATTTCAATGCGGTGAAAAGCCACTAAAACTGATTATTACCTTTGCCAGTTGCTAATGAAGGGTTTCCAGAACCGCCTTTGTACTCAGCAATTCCAGTAACGTAACGTGTCCTACTGTACGCGTTAGTCAAGTCTGTAACGTTGCAGCCGCGATCTGTAGACGATACTGATAAAAAGCGAAATAAATGTTTATTATACAACTCTAAATGAGTTTAATAAATGTGCTCAATGGACTGTTACCACCGACCGGAGTGGGCACACAGACTGCATGTTTCTGCTTTCACTTAGGTGCATAATGAATCAAAAACAAAAGGCTGTTTTCAGTTTCTACACAATGACATAAACAATTGCTAAAATGGCAACTATATATTCTTTTTTAATTGTTATTCAGCAGAAGTGATAAAAAAATAAACAAATTCAAGTAACTGATTTATGTGTTAATATATATAACTTGGTCATGACGTGGCAATATCTTTCCCATTAATCGATAACTCATTGATCAAACAATAGATATTCAAATGCTCGAAATTTTATGCATGTGCACGACACGAAGCAACAATCCAACAGTCTTTTGAATGTAATTAATGATTTTTTATCGTCCAAAATGGCCAGACAGTGTCATAATCCAAAATCATATATTCACATCATGACAGACTTGACTGATTCACATATTATGTGCAATTCGACTTCGTTTTATCAGAAATAAATAAAATAATTTCTACTAATCCAGTGTCAAAAATTAATTATAATAACCAAGTCAATAAAATAATAATGATATAAAAAAATACGATGGGATTAAAATTACATATTTGCCGCATCTTTAATCGCTAATGAAAGCTCGTCTGACAAAATTTTGTTATAAAATGACTCTACGTACTGTACTTTACTATCCTATCTCAAAATGAGGCCAAAGGTCTACTTCCTCTATTCAGCCCATCTGTCGAGCAACAGGTCTAACTTTACTAAAACAAACACAAGGAGGCACCACATACTTATATCTAAAACAATACATATTTCATATATTCTGTTCAATATTTTAACAGAATTTAGAAGCTAAGTGAATCATACCATAACAACCATTCAGTGAAGTCAAAAAGTCACCAAAGTCGTAAAACAGCTTTTCTCTAAAGTCAGGTAGATGATGGTCACCACCTTTAGGCTTGCATATAATGGCTTTTCCACCTCCAACCCTGTACAACCAATAAAACTCATAAATGTCACAAAATTTAGATATTGTTGGGAAAACGTTTTATTTATAAAAAATAAATGCTACTACAGGTATTCATTGACTTACGACCACAATACGTTCCGGTGGATTGGTCATAAGACAAAATAGAGACATGTTGGATTCGTGTATTAAAGAGGTGCATCTTACATGCAAGACGTTGCGCATGTACGCGCACTAAGTATGGCAGAACCTACGGTGAATTTACCGAAACAGACAGAGATTTAAAGTTTATTTGTTTAACAAATAGAAGGAAATATGAGTTGTAATTGGTTTTGCATAATTGATTAAAAAGCTGCAGTTGGGTCGTTAAGTCGAACAGTAGTACGTTGCATAAGTCGATAAATGCCTGTAGTTTAATTCAATCCCAATATTTTTCGAAATGACTGTCACCAAAATACATATATTTAAACATTTTTATAATAAATAGTTCACTAAAAGATTCAAGTATTAATTCAACACCAGTAACAATTCTGGTATTATGTGTGAATTTCGGTTAAATGAGTATCTTTCTACGATGCATCCAGAGAATTTTTACCTTGACGAAAAACAATGATCCTTGATCTCAGGTATTGCAATATTTTACTAATTAATTAATTTAAACTCATATAACCAAATTTCAGTGAGCTGGTTACCCTTTGCGCAAAGAAACCTAACTATTAACAAATCAGATACTTCGTAATTCGTAACTTAAAACGGTAATCAACAAGTAATTTTTGTTGTGTTATATATATGAATGTAATGTGTTTATTGTGAAATTGATGTAAATTTAGTCTTTGTTATTACGTAATTTACTTATCATATTATAACTATGTATTGAATTCTGTATTACATGTATATTGTAATAAATTAATGTAAATTTCGTCAAACGTTTATTATATACTTTACTTATATTGTCCCTATTGTATTATTGTACCTATTGTATCTATGTATGGAAATCAGTATTTCTAGTTGTTTCTAGTTTTAGTTTTGTGCACAGTAGTTTATAGTTTTGCACCGGACACATTTGCCTTTAGCAGTGTTTTAATAATTATTAATTAATTTTAACATTGAGGATTGTGATTTTATTGTAATCCATTTTATGGCAAATAAAGATTTTATTATATATATTATAGTAGGAAGCCAATCCACCAACAGAATAATTGAATGAAACCATATACCGAGTCCAAACTTTACTACATATCAATTCGAGAGACATGACTGAAAGTACAGTAGGAATACGTGGAGTCAAAGACAGTTAGTGGTGGACATAATCGACTACCAATGCTCGATTACATCAGTTACTTGCATGCAAATCTCTGGTATCAATTATTTTTCAAAGTAATCGAATACTAAATTATTACTCTTGTTTTAATGAGTTTATAATAATTTGAAATACGAAAAATGCAAAATACGTTTGAAATAATTTTCAACATGGGTAAATCACGAATGTGAATACTCTCAAACACAACGCTTGTATAGCTCCACATTCCATGAGTTCAGTTTAGCTTAAGTAGGGCCTCCGATTTTCCATGATCACGGAAAATGGACGGAATTCACAGAAATGGGCAACTAAAATGGAAATAGCTACTTAAAATGGAACGTTTAGCTTGAGCTTGTAGCGAATAAAAAGCAAACACATGCGTGAAAGGTTTCTCACTTTCAAACAGCACGTGGCCACGGCTTCGAAGTTCTATAATTATATTTATTTTTAAAACTCATTTGAACTTTATTCCATTAACTAGTTAAGTCTATTTAGTTGTTTTAAAATGGGCGATGAAGGTCGTGTGGTGCAAAAGAAAACAAAACGATCTGCACCACTTGTGCGTGTTACAGCTGGGGAAAGAGCCAGGCAATTTTCCGATGATTTATATGAATATTTCGGCATATTGTTTTAAAAATGCAAATTAAATGTTGGTGTTCTTATGTACATGTAAAGCCATAAAAATATCTGACAGACTATATGCTTAATTCATATTAATTTTTTTATTTATCTACCGCATATTACATAATTTGACGACAAATATTAACTATAAAAGCATCCTAACTTCAAATTTCTGTGAAGCGGAATTAACAATTTTTTGAAACAGAATTTCGTCAATTTTGAAACAGAAAATCGGAGGCTCTATTTAAGCGTGCACTAAGAGCGCGCACTTGTACCCCTGCTAGGTGTCGGATGCTGACCAGAGATATCAGTAACTGCTTACAACAATCCATTACTAACGAAAAGTAATCGGTAATTGCATTTACGAATCAGTGGTATCGCCCATCACTGCAACACAGAAACTGAACAGAGTCTGCAAGCACTACATTGTAACCTCCAAGGAAAAGTTAACAGTTTCGAAAATCAAAAAGCAACTAAATCTAAAACCGAAAAACGTAAAATGAATTTGAATACACTTACAACTAAATCCCACATTTTTGTACATTTTATTTAAAAAGATTTATAACCCACCATAGTCCTGCTAATGCACTTTTGATACCCGAGTGTTTTGACAGCTGCAATCCATCGTTTATAAGTGAACCAAGTGAATCATACTTCAGCATGCTAGCGCCACCTTGCTGAATGAAAATACCACAAAATCTTAGTTACCAAATGCGTAATTAAACTGATTCTAAGCTGCAGCATTTGTTTCAATATCTTAAATAAAGACTTGTAATTCATTTTATGGTACTCAAAAATAGTTTTTAAAGATACAGAATCAATAACAGTTATCAAATTTCTTATTTCATTCATATTAAAGGAAAGGACAAGTCACTCAGTATGTTGGGTTTAAACTTAGAGAAACATAACAAAGAAATTTGCAAAGAACTGCTTATAAAGCTTCAATTTTGAAATGCACTACCTCTGAACAGAAATTGTTTGCTGCCATTCACTTGAAAATTGTAATATAAATGGGAGACTTCGTGACCTTTCGTAAGCATCTCGTGGGTTTATGTAAGCGCGCGCTACGTAGACAAATTCAAACTTCAGCAGCTTACCTAATGTTCATGCAAAAATATTACAAAATCAGCTATGCAAGTTTTTGTAAAAACTTATTATACTTTTGGTGAAGATTGGCAGTGAGCTACTTTTCTCCAAAACAAATGAAGTCATGGGAAGAAGAATGGGTATTGAAAATGGGAACACCCGAGCAGGAAATGATCAGGAGTTTAAATTGATTTTATTAGTTACACAAGGTGTTTATTCCAGTTTTATTACTAAATCCTTCTAACATTTTTTGTAAACATTGAAATAAGCCTAACCTCCTAGAAGACATGGCCTTTCTTTTAAGGATGAAATAAGTTATACAGTTTATAGTCATCTGGAAATATAACAGAGTGCAGATAAATCACATGTAACAAGCTTAGTGCTACCTAGCTACTATTTCATCAAAATCTTTGTTCAAATTTGCTAAACTGTTTTGGCATGCAATTTCACATTTCTAGAAAATTTAACTTTGAAGAGCTTTGGCAGATCATAGAGTTTTCAAAATTTTTTATATTATATTCAGTGTAAGATGATAATATATCAGACCACTGATCACCAGTCACTTGACTGTGGCACTAAAAATTTTTTAGTAGATATTTTTGCCAAATCAGCAACAAGGAAAGAAAATACTATAATGTAAAACAACAGTTAATGAAGTTTGGGTACTTCTTACAATGTTTGGCAAAAATTATCAGACCGCTAGACCTCCAAACAATGAATTTTATTGTACATACAGCAAGTCCTCTCGTTGTACTCCATATAAAAGCTACCATGAATGCACTGCTTCTAATTCCAACATTCATAAATATTGCTTCATGTCCTGCAAAATGTTTATTTTCTTCGACAAACTTAGCAATCTCTTCAAGTTCAGGATGTGACACGTCCACCCGACCTTTCTCATGTTTGTCAGCCACCACGTATGCTCTGGCAATTTTATGTTTTTTGAGGTACTGTGCAAATTCACGAGGACGTAGGTTTATGTATGACCGTTTCGTCACGTAAACTTTTAAATGCTCGGGACAATGTGAGAGAAGTTTTGGATGTACTTGGGTTTTATAAAATGTGTGACGATCCTGAACAAATGGCAGTACTAAGCAAGTACGTGTAGAAAAGTATGAGCGAAACTTCAACAGCCTGGAGGTAAAAAGTTTAGCACTAACACACTCTTCGCACAGCAATTTCCGGGAAAAAATCTTTGTTCCCACCATTTTATATTAAACCCAAAGTAACTTCAAGACAATTTTTAAATGAGTTGTCTAAAATAATGCGTTTCTTCTACAGTTCTATATCATTTTTTTAAATAAGTAAATACGAAAACAATATGAAAAAGATAACGCCACGCAGAGGCCTAAGAACACTTCCTGGATTTATAGTGCCTACCTCCGGTAAAATATTTCCTAGCAAACAAGAACTAAAGCCAAAAAGGAATTATATAATATTACCTATTAGAAAACAATTTCTAATAGCTAGGTATCAGTGCAATTTAAAACAGAAAATTACATGTACTTTTTTATTCCTTATCTGCGTTTAATATGCACCAGTTCAGATGTCATATAATACATCAGTTACTATTGCACTACGGACTACTTTTTGTAACCGCCGAAGTCCGCTACAACTTTGGAGTAATGTATTAGATTTTATTATCTGGTATCAATTATTATGTTAACCTGTAGCTATTATTCTACGAACCTATAATTGATCACACTGACAGTAATCGGTGCGAGGATAGGGCATTTAGTTGCGTCTGTGTGTGTATCTCTTCACATTATGATCATAATAAAATCAAGTGAATACAGCAACATAATTATTACCACCGATCTTGGCAGGCTGATAAGTTTGGGCAAGACCTGGAAACAGATTGTTTTTACTTTTTAGAGCTCAAATATCATATAAGCTTTTTTAAATATCGAAATCAAAACAGACGATGATTTAATCACCAAACTTGACACTAGGACAACCTGGAAACCATTTTCTTCAAGTTCAAAGGTCAATGTCTCAAGGTAAAAAAATGATAAAATAACTTGATTCATGCAATTACATGTACTTCAATTCGAATAATTACTTCATACAGCGCTGTGGTTCAGTGGTCCTGCATCTCTATAATAGAATTGATATACTGTAATATAAACTAGAGTGCAATCAGTAATTGATTGCACTCTAGTTTATACTATAGTAACGATATCAAATTTATTTTCACACCCAATAATTACTTGCACGAAATCGTTGAAACGTTGATGTTCATTAGTAAACACGGACTTATTTATAAATCTTCACAAGTCACAAAAAAGTCGAGATTTTCAGTTGAAAAAAGCTAATATTGAATTTTAAAAGGTGTAAAAATATTGAGACGCACGAATGTTGTTGTACTCGAATATTTTTTCCACTCAAAAACACCAGTTGTACTCAGTTCATGTTGGTTATTAATTACGACCAATTTGCTTTACCATTACTAATTTTGACTCATACCCAATACGGCCTGAAGTTGCCAACTGCAAAGTAGCCGGAATAACCCATGGTCTGTCAGGATGCAGCGATTTGCAAATTTCAATTCACTGAACAGTAGGCAATTAAGGCAAATCTTGTAAAGGTAAATTGATTAGCCCATTATGTAAACTTAATACACATTGAAAATATACTACGTATATATTCGCTCAGTTTCTTTGTTACATAGCTAGCATTTATTAAAAAATTTTGATGAAATATATATAGATGTATAGACCTACATATCGTATAAAGTACTGTTTATCAAACACCAAGTCTTATGACTATGAATAATTAATTATAATATTTTTCCTTTTATATTTTTACAATCTGTATTAAAATTCCTAAAAAAAACATTCATTCTTGCTCGCCGTCGTGTTGGTCAGCTAATTTACTGTATTCGTCAACAGATATCATCCTAGACACTCGTACAGTTTCTCTATCAACTTCTGGCACTGCAACCTCTAATTCTTCACCAGATTCTTCTTCGCTTGTTTTGCTGGTGTCGTCAGGATCAATATTTTTACTCTTATCGCCGCTAGATGTCTCATTGTTCGGTTCTTCACCTTCTATATTGGAATGTATCTTTTCACCATCATCGAGGTCAACGTCTACATTTACGTAGGGTTTTTCTGAATGTTCTGATGAATTGTCACTTACACTGATCAAAGACACAGATCTGGGAGCTGATGTAGTTTCTTTTGGAGTAGCTGTATATTGAGATCTTAGGATGGACAAAATGGCTCCCAAGATTGATCCGGCACTACTAATGGTTGAAAATCGATCACTTCTGTGCCTACAAGAATGCAAACACGTGACCATATATATATACGAAAACGAAATGACAATATAAAGCATTTCTTTTATATCAATAAATTATATTCTATAATTACATTTATAGAATTGTTTATAGCATATGCTAAGTCTGATCGTTTAAGCAGTTTGAAACATCATTTAACTGCGTGTAAAATCGACAAGAGAGGATGTGTCAAACTTGCCTATAACAAACTAGGTCTACATGTTAATCTACAATGATAAAATATCTTAGCTCGAGTAGTTAGGTCTGTAAGCAGACTGCATTAATGACAGTAATGTCAGGACAAGTATACAAAGCTCTCATAGATGTCAACAATGATGCCTCCCAGCACCATTAAAAGGCATTCATGGGGCTGAAACGCTACTGGGCTGAAAAACTAAAATGCCATAGACCATATGATTGCGCGTGTGTTGTAAATCAGCTTTGTGAACAAAATGTTGAGGCTCATTTGGCCTAGTGACGAATGCGCTGAAAATCTGTGGAATAGGCCTATGTGTGACTAACATGTTAAAGGCAGTGTAATTGTTTTCGTATTATTTTTGCTGCCAGACGGCAGATCCGCGCAACATCTAGCTCAATGATGCCAAACACGCACACCAGTCGGGTGTGTTTAAAAGCACAATAATTATACAGCTCACACAAAAGCTTTTCTATTCGGCAAAACAATATTTTACATATTGTAAATGCTGCAAAGCACTTATCAACACATGCAGCAGAATTGTGCATAAAACTTAGTGATGTTTTTGCATCATTTCCATGTGTTGTATACGCCTGTTCGAAGAGTGTACATACCTCATCAAGTTGAAATAAAGTAATTTCGTCACGTAGTTATTTGATTTATTTCTTGTTATTCAATTACAAATTGTTTTAAAGTTGGGTAAATGTAATAACGACCTATAGTTTTATATGCTGGCTCCAGCCAAAGTAAAGTGTAGTTATAAAAACTATTTGTTCATTCCTTCTATAAACGATGGGAAATACTGCTGTTTGGACCTAAGAACAACTTTTTCACTGTTTTACTTACAGTACCGATGAGTCGAGTGCCAAAGGATCTCAAAAACTTAATATAGATTGGACTAAAAATTAGCTTACCATTAGCACATCGAAAAATGTCAGCCCTAGTTCCCAACAAAACTGAGATCAGACCAGTTTTCATAACCCTCTGAATGTCCCTTTCATAAGCTAACTCGTAACGAGTTTCCAATAATACAGTTTACCTTTCTGCAATGCTTTTGTGCTTGGCTTTTGGAGATATTTCGTCATACAAAATTTCTACAGAATCCGGACGAGACGACTGTTTTGCAGAGATAGTGCCTTGCCCTACTAGTTTGGCATCACCACCCGCATCATCTACTTTCGTTGATTTGTCCTTTAAAAGCGACTGTATTTCCTGGTTCTTATTTCCAGTTCTGCACCTATATAAATTAAAAATATTTACATAATTGTGTTTGATTTGTTTCTGTTTATTTGTTTGTCTGCTTACCTGCACGCCTGCCTTTTTCTATCATTCTATCTTTCTTTCCTTTTCTTTTCTCTCTGTCTTCCTTCTTTCTTTTTTCTTGTTGAGGTGATATAAAGAAAACTGTTATTAACATACGAGCTGTTTCTTTTCCTATTTCCCCCCAATACCGTTTTACAATAAAACCCTTTATAAACTAGCCCGGGTGAGAAAAACCTGCCATACGTACTTTAAATGAATCAGCAAACAGACCAAAAGAGCGATCGCAGGAACCACGAACGCTGAAACGATAAGAACGGTTCCTAACGGAGAAGCAAGTCCTCCAACAATCGACTGCTCCTCTTCCTCTATGCTGATATTCCAGGCTCTTGTACTTTCCTCTCCCATTATGACCACACTGCATAACAGAGAAAAAAAGAAGAAAATTACGGAAAAGTAATACCTTGCGAATTTGTTTGTTTATTTGGTGCCCGGTAATAAAGTCACAAAGAAAAAAGTCACAATTTTGGCTAGGAAGAAAGTCGTAGGAAAAAAGTCACAATTAATTTACGGTGGCCCGAAAAGTCACAAATTTGGTTAGGGTTAGGATAGGACTAAGGTTAGGGTTAGGGTTAGGGTTAGGGTTAGGGTTATAATTAGGATTAGGGTTAGGATTTTTTTCCCGTGACTTTCTGTGACTTTTTTCTGTGAGTTTTTCCTGTGACTTTTTTGTGACATTTAACCCGTGGTTTTTCCTTGGATTCATTTCTTTCCAGCCGCAGCAAACAGTAGAATTTTGAATTAAAATAAACTTAGAACGATAATATAGGCTGGATTGAGCCACATTATTGGTAGAAACACATTAAGGTTTAATTTTCATCTCTCCAAATAATCTATTTTATTTCTTGTTTAATTTCAGCCATTCATAATCGAAATAAACTCGAATAATTTATGCTATTTAGTTTTCATTACATTTTAATTACCTGTTTTTGCCAGTACTTTAACTTACTATGATTCTTATCATATTTAGTGAATTTAATATTACTAGATAAAGAAATAACAAAACGTTACTATCAAAATATTACTTACCTTTATCGTTTTCAGTTACATCATTTTCACACGGAGCATCTATGCTGATTTCACACTTATACACATTATCGCACACAGTTACACCCGTCTGTGCAAAATTGCAACTGATTTTTTCTATCCCTATTCAACTTAAATGAATTTCAACTTCTTTCATACTCCACAAAGATTTTTTTCTGCGATAATTACTCAATCAAAAGCCATGCGTTATAATATGACACAGCGAAGTCTACCAACTTATCTACAGCCTGCTAGATAAAAGACACGAGTTTTGCTTTCTGTGTACAACTGTGGCTGAACTGTAGCTAAAACGGAGACATCAAGGATTATCAGGAAGTAGTGATATCTAAACCTACATTTCTACAGATTGTACAGTATAAGACCAACATGCACTGTAAAGTAAAAACTTGTTTTAAATCCAGGTGCAAAACAAATTACAGAATTTCTAAGCAAATCTAGTTCGACAAGCCAAGTCGTAAAATCTTACAGTGATTTTTTAATGAGTATCGCTGATCTTTGCACTTACGGTGATTATTTTTATGCCTTTGAATTCAAGTGACTGGATAAACTGTAACCTAACTCAAAACTGCACAATTTGTATAAAGTGAAATTGGATTTTTGATTTGCAGACGTTTGCGCATGTAGTTCCTTCACAAATTTATAATAAATGGATAGATAGAACTCCAAACAAGAGGCAAGAGCTTATTTGCCAATAAACTAGCTAGACTGTAGCATAGAACGCCAAATTTTGAGGACCCCGGTATTATAATTCACATAGCAAACAAATTCAATTATTACATAAAAGATACTACGCCACAAGCAGTTGCGTAATGGGCTTATATAAAACTGCGCTGCAATTAATAATGCCAATGTGTGTTCAAGTATTTCTACCACTAATACACCACAAATAATTTTGCAATGCTCATCATATATAATCAACCATAAATCAATAATTAGAGCTAAATATTCTCATTTAATGTATATATATAATCGTTAAACTATTTTAGACTAACTTGTGTAGTTTGATGTGTGTGTGTTTTCAATTATAATACCTGGTGCAACAAAAAAAAATCCATAACCGACTGAACTATCAGCCTAGGGCGTCGTAATTCTTGGCACTCCCGTATACATACATCCTGTTAAGCAAAGTTTTAAGTCAAATTATCAAAAGGTTTTTCCATCTGTTTTTGTACAATTTTAAAAAATGAACACCAAAAATTGAAATTTTAATTGCGTTTTGGCAATTTCCAATTTTTGGTTAGTAAAATAGGTAATTTTAAAATGGACAACACATAATGTGTCAAAAACATTTATTTCACAGCTACTTGTCCAATTTGTTGGTTAAGAAAAAGAGAAACTCCATGCATAATCAACATCATGATCATTTTAAGATCTTCAAATTTTATTCTATATAATATATATATATATACAGTGTTAAAATGTTGGGTTCTATATTAAAATTATATTACAAATAAGTTAGCAGAACAATGCGATTGATAACCATAATTATATTAATTATGTACACTTTCGTACAATACCTGCAACGTGTGCATAAAATTAGTAATAATAACGTACTGTCAGAAGATGCTATTATTTACAAAATGAATGATATAATTAAACAATACAATATCCTATAATTGAGCATACATAACTAATGAGCAATTGTTAAAATAAGGCCACCATTTAAATCACATTGTTTATAAAAAAATAGTCAGAGTATCTCTTCAAAAAATACAGTAATAAGACTTTCTAATATCTTTATTAAATGCAAAATTGGATTACTTGCATAACTACATTACATTTTCCAATCTTGTAATTTTTGATGTTTACAAAAAATACTGATCCATTGTTATAACATTATAAACAATAAAAATGAGTTTTGTCAACCGAGGACAGCAAACGTTACAGTTGAAAACCTGAATCGGATAGCGCCAGTCATAAGTATTTTTTACAGACGTCGCAAAAAATTTACAGCCAAAAACCTGCATAAGGTGGCGCCACTAGTAAGTATTTTTACCAAACAAGTTGCAAAGAATTTACAGTTCAAAACCTGCAATAGATGGCGCCAGTGAAAATGGTCTTGGATAGTGGGGACTGTACTGAAAACTGGGTGGTATCGTCTGAGGAATCTGCGCCGTCATTACTGGACCAGGTGGCATGTACGACAAATGCGAGGGCGCGGCAGCCGTACGACCCAGGACAGGATAGCTGACAGGTTGGATGAATGTCTGACTGTTTGGTTGCTCGAAATGTTGCTGTTCTTCGTGTCGTTTTCCTTTTCTGGACTTGCGATTTCTTGTTTGTATGTTTTCCTTCTTCATACTAATAGGTCTGTCAGCCTGCAATACAAGCAACGTGATCAAGAGTCATATTAGCATGAAGCCTGTATTTTACGTGAACGAGTTGTAATTTGAAGTTAATTTCGTGCACTTATTGTTCACTGGATGAAAATATGACCACAATAAACCCTTGCTCATCATCAAGTACACGCGTCGTAACTAATCACTCTAATCTTGATAATAAGAAATTATGTCATTGTGCAGTTTATACACTGATTTCAATCTGTTCGGTTAAAGGACAAGAAAAGACAATTTTAACGTACGTCCCAAGAATTTTCCACACACAGTTATATTATTTAAAGGAAGACAGGATGATTTTTCATGTACTACCCCATTTTCAAGTACGGTAAAAAGTATACATTTTAACAGGAATATGTAAAAGCGTTTCTGATAATTAAATAATACATTTAAATCTTAATTAATGACGGGCGAGCCCAACTAGCGACGACATCGCAAACTAAAATCATTTTCAACATCAAAAATATTCCACGAGCGTGTTGCACGTGTTTGTGAACACGAAAATTGAAGTGCAGTGCTACTGTAAGAGGTTCCGTGCGTTATACTAAAACTAGGCAAGTTTTAAGATAAAAATTCTAATTTCAAATTCATAGCTATACTCACGAATGAACTGTCGAACATGTGTAGTTCGTCACAAACTAACGTATCTGAACTGAAAGGTACAGCACCTGCTTTTGTGCAATGCGTTTCTGAAGTGCAGGTACTAGTGCCCATCTAACTAGCGAATGGCGAAATGCGCGTAAAAGCCAAGAAATCGTGGCGCGATGGCGAAATTGCGTTTGTGTGGTCATATTTGTTTTACGTAAGTCATTCTTTAAAACATAGTATATTCCCTTTAAGATTTTAAACAATTTGTTGTTTTGGCCTACAGTTTAAAATTGGGTCCGGTTTTGCTTTAACACTATGCTTACCTGTTTAAAAACTTATGTAACTAGAAAAGAACGTTCTTAGTAATTTAAAATGCTCGCATCAACTAGTAAAATGTCACTGATTCGCCACCACTGATTCACCAGTAAAAACACATTATTGATCTTATTGCCAACATACAGAAATTTATCCTTTTGCAGAAAGTTATAAAAAAGAGTGTGCAACAAATGCTCACTTTTTTCAAACTTAACCCAAAATTATGTGAACTTGTCTCAAACGGCCTCAACCAAAATCTCTGTGTCTAACGGTCGTCGTCGTTTGCTAGTTTTACACGGCGTTAATGATAACGCCCAAACTGTGTGTGCAGAAAGCCAACATGAATAGGTGATATAAAATTTCAAGACAGTTTTTTTAGCTTTATGTAAGTACAAGGTTTCTCGGGCCTTGCCAAAAACAAGACTGTATGAATTCAGATGCAAATCCGCGAGCATGACCGTATCAGTCGCTTGACTATCCTTGATCAAGTGCGGTTTGCTCATGCATGACTCGATACTCAACAAAATTCAAAGTTCGACACCTAACGTTGGGTTCTCTTAGAATCCGTACCGCTCGCTGATTGAAACTTTTAAATTTGAGGTCTAAACGTCTATTATACATTAACTTTCACGAAATGAACAAAAGAATCTGGTAAACAATGCTACATCGCCATAAACACTAACCAGCAGAAGTAAATTCAGTATTTATTTTTTATCACTTCAGTTTGTGAACTATAATGAATTCAATTTGTTTACCGAATGAACTGCATTTCGCATTACCAAGTGAAAGAAAAATCAGGTATGTGTGTGAACCCACTCTAATGTATAGAACAGAACTTGTGCCTTAGTAACTTTCAAGTTTTCTCTGTGAGTTCAGTAAAAATGTAAGCAATCTAATTAAAAATAAATGCTGGGATAGACTACTAATAATAGGAACTTACCGAATGTAATTTGAAGTAAAGTCCACAAGCGTTGCACACTGTCTCCCCCCTAGTATTACGCCGCCAAAGCGTTGTGGTTGTGGTAGCACAGTTATGGCACGTTAGTCCCAATTTCTTCGACGCAGACTGAAATTAAAATTTATTTTCTGTATAAAGTCACAAATATTTAGCGTCCACCTCATTAGAGAATGAGCATTTTGCAGTACATTTATAGCAACCAATTTTAAGATACAGTCATTTAGGTTTATCGTTTTAGTATATTGTGGTGCATAGTATTGTATTGCATGGTATGGTATGGTATGGTACGGTACGGTACAGCACGGCACGGCACGGTACGGTACGATGCGGTATGGTTTAGTCTGGTATGGCATGGCATTGCGTTGCATTGCATTGTATTGCATTGTAGATCAGTGTTAACTAGTGTAGGAATACACATGATGTGTTATTGTTATAAAAGTTGTTTGCATGTTGCTTGGATAATATCTTTACTTTCTTGTTGTGCAAGCAATCAGCAAATCTGTATTAGTAACACTGCCTATTGAACCAGCAATGTGGAAAACAAAATTTTGATCTTACCGGTCATTTAGAAAGATTTTTAAATACTTAGATCAGTCCAAGTGTTTATTTCACAAAAGTGTCAAAACAGAACTATGGGCATGAACAATAAAGGCAGCTTATTGCTTTATAAAAATCTGGTCATTCATTTAGGCAAAATATTCATAAAAACTTTCAGGACGTTTTGACTTCTCTTGAGTTTTTATCAACTGTGGTATCAGTCTGTAACTTAACATTATGATCACGCATTGACTTATAGTTTCTGTACATAGCCAAGTGCATCAAATAAACCTGTTGTTTACAAGTAAGGCTAATATATATATTAAGATATTATCTGTATAAATTGTTTTTAATAAAATACAGACCAACGTATGGCGTATATATGGCAGCATACACATTTATAAACTGCCATAAATAAATACGTAAACTGCTCAGATAAAATTTGCAGAAATAATATCATTAATTTTGTTGCACGTTAGTCTCAATAGTGAATAACAGGTATATTTGATGAACATTAGTATGCGCAGAAACTGTTAAGTTAATGCATAATTATAACTTTTGATTACGGGTATCGAGGTTGATAAAGACCGTTGAAATAAAGTAACTAATCCAGTAATGGACTGAGTCTACGATTATTATTTAATTTTCGAAATCAAAATCTGAGTAAATGGAAGGTAATGCGAAAGTAGGGATTATCTAAATCTAGATTTGAAGCACTTGGATTAGAATGTCAAGTGACAAATTAACTCTTAATATATCAAATAACGACGCGTTCATACTAGCAAGTTTTCTATTGCGAGTTTTCTCTCTAACAGCAAACTCGCAAGTGTGAACTGCTTTGCACGTTAATGTCGGCAAGAAATTGCAAATTCTCTAACAGTTGCTGCTAGTTACTTCCTGTGAGTTACTGTCTAGTGTGAACGTGTTGGCGAGTTCTCTCGCACTGAATAGAGAAGTAAGCATCAGCTTGCGCTTACTGTCGTAGAGTAACTCAGAGCAAATTTTGCTCTTTAGTCTGAACGCGCTTGCGAGCTACTTGGCAAGAAAATTCGTTAATCTGGACGCGCCGTTACAAATATTGGGTCAGGTGATTAGAAGTTAGGAGTAAGTAAAGGATTGCTAAATAAACAGGGGGCTGTGCGGCATGATGTACATGACACTTGACTTTTAAGTCAAAAATCCCTGGTTCAAATCCAGACTTAGTTCCGGTTTTTTCACATTTTCAATAACATTTGGTTTCAGAAATTTATTAATTACGTCTTTGCTCCGTCATTAAACGATTATTATTAACTAACTATTAAGTTAATAAACTAACTATTAAAATTCTTTTAAAGTGACTTACAAATAAATTTTCAAATATATCTACGGCAGGATTTTTTTTGTTAGAAAGTAAGAATGATTATAAGTATTGTATTGTATAAGGATTGTGTTTTTAAGTAACACTTTTTAAGTATGTGTAGTAACATTAATACGGTCGTGTTAATACTATTACTGTATACTTAAAATAAAATGAAAACTGCCTTTGACATCTGACTTTTCTTCTCGAGTTTTCGAAGTTTCGGTGTTCTGTTTGACACGATTTTCAATTAGTGCGTTATGTTTCAGTTGTAATCTGTTTAGTACTCGCAAATCAGTTTATAAATTAAACACTATCACTTTATGTATACGTCCGTAACCTTCAGCCTATGCTTACTGGTCTAAAGTTGCGAATTTTTTAATAGAAAGTAACAACGTTTCTACTGCACAATAGCATTCATAGATATTTTATTATTTTAAATATCTGATGATGACTATGGTTTTTAAATAAAAAAATGATAAAAATTAAAAATCGTTGGTTAATTTGAAATGCTTCGTACTTACAAGTCGCCGTTTGGGTCGAACAAGAGGCCGATTTTGACCATTCATTTTGAAGTAGAGACCACAAGCATTGCACAAATAGTTTCCAACGTTATCCCTCCGCCACAGCGGCGTAGTGGTGGCGCCACAGTTCACGCATTCTCGGTCTGCTACAAAATAAGTCTAACTTTAATCGAATATTTTACGCTAATATTTACATAAAAAGTGATTATTGCAAACATATTGTAAACGACTTTACTGAGACGCAGGTTAAGAATGTCTTCACAAAAGTCAGGTAGAGCGCTTACACGCTTACATCACGTACAAAGTCTTACATGCTGACTTGTTCCGTGTGGCTTGCGTTAGCATTAACATTGTATAAAATATCTAACGATGACCATTGGGCGCGGCCATTTTGACGGTAAAATGTTTGAAACAAGTTTAAATAATATTACGTTAAGTATGCCAAAAATATCAAAACATTCCTAACACACTCTTCGCTCTCTAAGCAAAAGTTTAAATTACTTTATATTGTCAATAAGATCAATAATGTGTTTTTAGTGAATCAGTGGTGCACACTGGGAATACGATGGGTGTCGTTTTACTAGGCAGCCGAATATTTTAAATTATTAAGAATTGTCTCTTCCTATTACATAAGTCTTTCAAACAGGTAAGCGTAATGCTAAGTAATATAACATTGTCTGGAAAGTTGTTTGGGATATCTTATCTTTCAAAAGTTGCTATCAATATGCGGGCTAAAAACAGTTGTGCGTGTAGCAGGTAAGAAACATATTCTCTCTATAATTACAAACTCTTGTGGTCGATATTCATATCATACAAGTTATTACTTATCGCGCCATTTTTCTGAATACTTCTTTTTCTCTGTGAATGCAAACTTCTGAATCAAACGTTTTTGGAACGTTATGATTACCACAGATTTAAATTACGCACGTTACCGATTTTAATTATCCCAAAAACCCTTTAGAATGCTTGAAAAATGATTTTTCTAACTTTGCAGTCTAAATACTTCTAGGTTTTCAGTAATTGAAAACAATCTGATTATTGCACTAATTTATTTTTTATACATAACTTCGGGCATAAAAAAATTTGTGTGCCTTTTGTTTAATATATCTTTCCACTACAGGGCCGAAGAGAATTTCACATACCTTTTTTGAACTTTCACTGCTAATAAAAATCATTATTTAGTTAAAGGAAAACCGGAAGATTGTTTAGAAACAATCTCACTTTAATTGACTGTCAAAATATAAATTCTCTTGCCTATAAAAGTTAGCAATTGTTTTTTATATTTGAATAATTAGCTTAGAAAGTTAATTAACGGCAACTAAACACAGCTATTGTTTACGTCAGAAACTAACCACAGTTTGTGCAATGGCGGGCGTCTTCCCTTGCGCGTCAAGCACGTTTGCGTTAACACGTGATGTCACGAAAATGGGCTCTACGTCATATGACGTCAGAAAGTAACACTACTAACGTAGCTTTTGAAGGTTTAACAAAATTTGAGTATCCGAGGTAATTATTACTTAATCTAAGTTTTGATTTAAAAAACTATTGTAATTTTCAATATTTTAGAGCATTCTTTATTCTGAACTATTGTTTACACAATCGTCCGGTTTTCCTTTAAGCCTAACAGTACATAACCAATAATGATGGTGTGCAATTAAATATTTACCTGTGTTTTTCCGTTTTTGACTTTTCCGTCTCGGCGTTGCCTTTATTACTGACGTTACTGAACTCTTGCTCACTGCGTCTTGCAACCCCGTATCAACCGTCGGCGTAAACGCCGATGATGACGACAGCGATGACTGTGGAGCGTTAGGAGGAAGTAATGTCTTGGATGTTAAACTTTCTGACAGTGGGGAATAGTTGTAGTACCTTGAGACAGGGTGCGCATGCGCACTTGCTGTTGACTGCAATGACTGTCGCTGCACTGATGTTGATGATACTAAAGTCACGTAATTAAACTGTGGTATTAAACCGGTGCAGATATTGCTGTTTACATCTAAATTTTGTTCACAGGTGGAGCCACACTTTTGATTGTCACTACTGTGAGATACAGCTATATTAAAAGCACTGGGATTAACAACGCCTTGTTTTAGACCTGTCAATTGTTCGGTCGTACCATCCATAGGTGGCGTGGGTGGCAAAATACTACTGGCGCTAACTGGCTTTCCGTACTGTTCAGGTAAATGGCTTCGCTCCTTATACACTTCCGTCTTTGGTTGATACATGGCGGGTTTAGCAAACACACCTGTCCACGCATGCGCTGTTAGGTCCTTTTCTGGAAGTGGCCATGACGGAAATGCCTGTGGGTGTATTTGTGAGGATGCTTGCGAATGAGCTACAAAAAACAAGATAATACAATACAGTTTAGCAAAAATATATATTAATAAACCATATCGACACAGTTACAGGATTGAGAAAATAGGCAAATAAGAAAAAGACAGTGCAAATAAATGGCATACTATACATTTTTGGGTACTAAGCTACATCAAAAACTTCTATAAGCTAAAATGACGGCCTGTAGTAGTAGTAGTGGTGGTGGTGGTGGTGGTGGTAGTAGTAGTAGTAGTAACAGCAGCAGTAGTAGTAGTAGTAGTTTAACTCATATTGTTTTTACACATATAAATATTCACTTCACAAAACGACAGAACGGTACAACAATATGAGGAGTAAATATATCCCTGTACGTGAACAACAGAATCATAGTTAAATGAGATATTATGCTTATTTACAATTGTTAAGAATGCAGAAGCTTTATCAATGTCATTTAGAAGTGTAAACAAGTTCATATTAAAATCAAAATTAAAAATCATAGCTAAGTCTACACTGACCTGTAAGATCTGAAGACATTCGACCATAGCCACTTGAAAAGAATTTATTAGCAGAAGACATGCTCACTTCAGGTGCACTGTCATGTCTGAAGACAATGTCGTCCAAAGATCTCATTGCTGGATTTATCTGCTCCGGATAGGGCGGAGCCACTATCGCTGGGTTCCAGGACTCGTATGTCATCCATGGTGGCAAACTTTGTTGATGTTCTGCCACCGCCATTTTGAAAGGTATCTAAAATGTTACGTACTTGATTATCATACAAATACAAGAATTTGTAGCTTTTATTACAGTAGTAATAAATCTGTATTTATAATCTAGTTTATAATAAAGTTTATAATCTAATTTATAATAAAGTAGTAATAATCTATCGCTGAGTTCCAGGACTCGTATGTCATCCATGGTGGCAAACTTTGTTGATGTTCTGCCACCGCCATTTTGAAACGTATCTAAAATGTTACGTACTTGATTATCATACAAATTCAAGAATTTGTAGCTTTTATTACAGTAAACAGATTACTTACGTTTATCCACAGCTTTCTGAATTAAAACAGCGGAATTGTAAATAAGTAGTTTAAATTAAAAGTGTCAAAATGTAGGAACCATGTTTTCAGGTCAATAAATGATAGTAACAGAAAACGTGCAGTTTGATTAAAAAACTTTCAAGATTTAATGGTGCTTAATTGAAAGACTTATTTATGTACATGGTACTAAATAACAATATTATTAACTGAGGTAACTTTTATAAATTTTGAACGTAGGTGTAGAATCATATTAATGTAATCACAAATCAGTTGGCTATTCTGATAAATGAATTAAATTAAAATCAACACCATAAATGTTCTTTATTCTGAACAAATTTTTTAAACTCTATAAAACAAAAGTAAGCTTGCACAACCTTTAATAAACGTATTATTATATAGTCGTGCTATTTGTTTTTGCTTTTAAAGAGCTTAATAAGAACATCACTGAGTTGAAAACTTGTACAAAGTGCAAACATTAATTTAGCAAACGTTACCTTCGCCCTAGCAACCTATTTGACTAACGCGGCCCAGGAAGCGAGGACCAGGAAGGCCTTATAGCTCCCATAATTTTTGGGAGGTGCTGGAGTGGGCTCTTCATTTTCATTTTCACAATTATACTATTTTATTTAACCACGCTTACCTTTTTGAAAACTAAAAGTTTTAAATTATTTGCACCTTGGCACTTAAAACTGTTTAGCCTTAAGTTATACTGTAATAACTATGGACGCGTTTACAACTGAAAAATAAAAATTTAATTATTCATACAGTTCTGCACGCTGCTACGAACTGGTATTCAACAGCACGGTGTGTTTATTACGTTAACAGCTGTGGCGTGACAGGAATCTAGCACATTATCATAGATAATCTTGTAATGGATACCGAGCCTGCAGAACGGGCGTGTGCGAATGGCTAAATATATTTATTTATCTACCTATATATCTATATAATTATTATATAGTTTTGATAATCAGTGAATTTTATCACTTATCTTTTTTTAAATTATATTATCACCTTAACACTGCACAGACTGACATCCCTACCAACGTGTTAAAATATTTTGCCAAAAATTGCAGTGTTTTTCGCTTTCAAAGTAAAAAAGCATTTTCTCTTGCACCTATCGTGACGAAGTTGTAGTAAAATAGACAGAAGTGCAAACAATAAATTAACCTGCTGTCAATTAAAAACGTGCACCACCTGCGGAGGAAGCCTAAAATGGCGTTGCTATGCGTCGTTAGTGTCAACAAATTTTACAAAAGCAATTTATCATACACCTTTAACTAAAAGTATTATAAAAGCTAGTTAAAAGGCCGTTGGTAGTTCAAAATAATATGTATTAATACATTATGTAAATCAAACATGTTTTATGTAAATAAGACAGTCTTACTTTTTTCCTAACAAATGTACATTTATTATTTAATCCTAGGGGAAAATACAAGTATCTTTGTATTCTGCTCATTTTTTTATATAAACTTTGTTTCTTTTTAGGTGGATTTACATACAGTAATATTACTGATCAAAGTATTTCCACTATGTGCAACCTAGTAAAGAACCGACTTATACAATTGGTTAATTCGAAAATTTAATTTCATAGATGGTTGGTTCAAAAATATGAGTAATACATTAACTAATACTTAAAATTAAAATATAAAAACCCCACAGAGTACAGAAGCGATACCACATTACTAATGTACATTAGCCTATTAATTTATACAAAAATATGATTGTTCGATAACTAATATTTAATTCGAAAATTCAAAATAATTCAAGAAAATTCGCTATACAGTTACACGTACGTTCAATTAGTAAATCGTTTAGTAGACTTTAGTAGACGCTATGCTCTTTTTAAGATATAATTCTACATTGTTGTTATGTAGACAGTTATATGTCATGCATATTTTCTTAAAAAATATAAGTTTCGTTATGTAAAGTATTTTTATATTATAATTAGTACATGAATGAATTTCAATTTTGGCACACGTTTACCTTTGAGCTACTTAAAATTAATGTATAATCACTGCTCGTGCAAAAAGTGATTTTGCAAGTTAAAAATTGTCAAGTGATAGACGAATCAGATCTGTATAAAAATAATACTTATAATTATAGCCCTCTGCTGGAACACGAGCAATTTCAACCGCCTTATAGTGTTGAATGTAAATTCAATTTATGATGGTGTAATGATGGTCGTAACTTAATATTACCTCTATTTTTTAACAAAATGACAAATGGATGTTAAGTTGAATTAAGTTCTACGGAATTATGTGTTGTCATACTTAATACATATCTACTCGTACATAAGTGTTGTACAGATTTATAGATAGTTTTTCGCCATTATCAACATAATTATGATCATATCGTTGTAGCTATCATTATCATTATCTCAATCTTAAATCGTTATGTTATCAACGTTTATAACTTACACGCATTTATATTCAGTGGGTAAAATCTTTATTATGCGCCTTAATTTTAAAATGGCTAATTAATTTAAAATTTAAATGAGCACACAAGTTGAGTTTTGAAGTCATATTTCACTGACAATAATTTTTTTAATAGTACCATACTTACAATCACACAAGTTGCGCGTCTACAGAGATGCAAATTGCTTATAGATAGTCATTAAAAACAGAAATTGCATCAAATTTCGCGCCTGTATCCCATTTGCAGCAACAATGATTACTTTCACAAGACGCGTATAATCACAACTTGAACACGGAATTTATCGAATAAGCTCAATTCGTCTCCACCTCACCTGTGTAAAACTGATCACAATCAGAATCAGTGGCGTACGTCTGCCAGTCAGCGTTGTGCTTCACTAGTCGCACCTTTCAGAAGTTTTTATCTGACCCGCCCAGGGAACAAGCGACAAGACTTGGAAGACAAGATAATGGAGATGATGACAAGAAAGACGAACATATAAACTCTGACTGGTATTATGCAATATGCAAATAAAACATACATGCAACCGTATTAATTAGCCATTTTAATATAGCTTAACTATTTTCTCAGTTACCCATGCAGATAATGCTCACAAGCTTATAGCATAAATAAATTTTAAACTTCTTTATAGAAGTACTTGTGCAGCTATTGCTAATCCCGTCTGGTTTTTGAGATGTATACGTTGATAAAGTGCTTTTAAATGAAAGAGTTATGCACTACAGTCAGTGATGTTGAATAGGCTCTTCAACAGTTCCTCTTTCTCTCTCTCTCTCTCTCTCTCTCTCTCTCTCTCTCTCTCTCTCTCTCTCTCTCTCTCTCTCTCTCTCTCTCTCTCTCTCTCTCTCTCTCTCTCCCTCTCTCTCTCTCTCTCTCTCTCTCTCTCTCTCTCTCTCTCTCTCTCTCTCTCTCTCTCTCTCTCTCTCTCTCTCTCTCTCTCTCTCTCTCTCTTCCAAAAAAAAACACAAGTTACTTTTCCAGACGTAGGTAATAAACTGTCAAAACCTGTGCATAACTTGCAACCGGTGAGCTACAAGGACCTGTTTTAGGACCTTTGCTTTTTAGTATTTTTTGTTAAACCTATGCTGTCCTGACTGAACTGCATGTTTTTGCTCTGCACTGACAACTTAGCGCTTTGCTATTTTTTAGTAATTAACATAACTTACATTCAAATACTTGCTATCGTACGTGATTAGAAATGAAACCTACAAATTAACTTAAAATTGCATAGTTATATTTCATGTTTAACTGAAATTTGAATTAAATTTTATTTGAATTGAAATGAAATATATTTCAAGGCCAGGATTTAACAAGAAATATCAAACCACAGTTACAGGTCTTTATTTGTCTATCATTTTCTCTATCCTTTTTCTCTAACCATCATCTACAGTCCTGCTTATTGCTGTTTAATTGACTTGATTAATTAAATAAGTAGATTTAATGTTTAATGTTGTCTGGCTCTTTCTTCGTTCGCCTCTTAACTCTTACAAAAGAAATTTTGGTTTTGAAATTTTGTTTTTGAAAAAACTTTTTCAGGACTGCAACTTGGTACTTGCGAAGGAAACGCCATTGAAACAACTACTAGCACTAAATAATGTGACTAATACAATCTCCCATATAAGCAAGCAGTAGTTAATAAGTATAACTACTTTCGCTTCCTTATTAAGCCTTAATCGGTCAACCGGATGTAAAAAAATACTTCGAGTTAAATAGAATTTGCTCATCCGGTGGCATTAGTGAGGGCTTTACTCTGATAGCCATTACGATACGGTCTATCTGACGCGCATTAAGACAACCTATAGAGCCCATCCAGATACGAAATTACACCCAAATTGCGCACTTTACATGTATCATTAGTTTGTCCCCAAATTAGCCAACTCGAGTCTGGACACCGTCTGCCGGACCGCGTCCAGACGGCGAGCCGGACACTGACGGACAATCGGGCTGCGCGTAGATTAAACAATACCTGCTGGGCCAAGATAATAGGGTTAAAGAAGATGTTAATAGAGTAGTTATTAGGAGGGTTGTTATATGTTGCGACGGTAACAGGTATAGGGCGGCGCTACCTGGTCAGATCCTAATAACGCACAGTCAGACAGATATGTTGATGCAGATAAGAAATGAAAGTCAGAAAGGCGGTCAAAATTAGTTTAATGTAATTAGCAAAACAAGTGGTTAATCTGTTGCTCGTTTGTTTGCAAAACATTGGGTTTTGTAACAAAGTTTCGTTTTATGTTTTATCCTGTTTTTTATAAAGGGTTTATCTCAATATATTGCAAATACTGTAAATACGTATTTTCTTCAATAAAAGATTTATCATCATTATCATCATCATCATCAACAACAACAACAATAACAACAACAACAACGACGACGACGACAACAACATACTGCTATTTAAAGTTTTACTATAGGAAGAAAACATCCTAGCGTTATTACGTACTTGTTACGTAAATCTAATTAAAAATTCTCATAAATTATTAATTGTATTCCTCAACAAAGATTAATCATCGATGCTTAGCTATCATAGTAACATAATTGTAATTGTAAACTGATTTAGGAGAAGATACTATAAAAAGTGATGGGTAAAGTAAAAATCAATTTGTTTGCTATTGTCACTTTAATAATCAGCAAATTAAGCCAATAACAGGGCATAAAACTTGGCTTGCAAGGAAAAGACTTGACATGAAATACTCACTTCAGTGTTTACAGAATAAAGTATTCACAGCGTTAATAATATTAGCAATAATTGCCAGGTACAGTTACGTGTGAATGCTAACTTTGTATACGGTAGCCAACATAAAGAAGAATTTCAACTCTAAGATATCTGGATAAAATAGAAAATATAAACTCATCTATCTGGTAATTTACAACTGAGTCACGATCAAAATGTACATATATTATATGTACTGACAAACTGACTGACTGACTGACTGACCGACCGACCGACCGACCGACCGACCGACCGACCGACCGACCGACCGACCGACCGACCGACCGACCGACCGACCGACTGACTGACTGACTGACTGACTGACTGACTGACTGACTGACTGACTGACTGACTGACTGACTGACTGATCAATGGTTCATTTTTATATATATATAAACATTCATATATATATATATATATAGATATAGATATATATACAAGCAAAATGAAAAATGACCTTTCAAACATATGATTTTAATAAAAATTAATCATTTGTCTGTAGTATGTCGCAGACAATGGCTGTGTGCGTATACTGTATAATTTAATTAATTGAAAGTTTTATTTAATTATTTATTTATTTATTTATTTATTTATTTATTTTTCTATTTAATTATTTACTTACTTATTTTGCATTTATTTATATATTTTATTCATTCATTCATTCATTCATTTTTTCACTCGTGTATTCATTTATTTTGTCATTTATTTATTTAATATACATTTACTCTTTATTCGCTTGCTAACGAATGCGTACAAGTACATAGCTCATAAATACATACATAGTGTTGTAAAAGCGCATATTAAAAGGCCCGTATGTACAGTACTTGTAGATATAGTGATAGATGTAGTAAGCGATATGATAACTGATTGTCTACTGAAAGCGTTTGATGGACCCCTGATAAACTTGATGGGCAGTTAACTCTTGATTAGCATCGATCTACGGTCTGATCAAGATGGATGATCAATCTCTTTTTTTCTACAATGCGTGAAATTGAAAGTCAGACGTAGGACAACTCAAATTGTTTGCTAACAATAAGTTCACAATGTAACACTTGCCCGAAAAATTATTGCTTTGTCAATGAGTGCATAATTACAGATCAAAATCATATGTACGTAGCCGTTGCTTTTGTGTACTGGCTTTTTTCATTCTTCGCCCACAAAGCACAAAAACGAATTGAAAAATTGAAAAAATGTAAACAGTGGCGGTATTTGGACAGGTTTTCGTTAGACAGATGGATGGATGGATGGATGGATGGATGGACGGGACGGGACGGGACGGGACGGGACGGGACGGGACGGGACGGGACGGGACGGGACGGGACGGGACGGGACGGACGAACGGACGGACGGACGGGATGGGATTGATGATGAAGGGAGGGAAAGGCTGACCTTTGACTGAGTGACCAACCGACCGACTGCCTGACTGACTGACTAACTCACTGACTGACTGACTGACTGACTGCCTGACTGACTGACTCACTGACTGACTGACTGACTGACTGACTGACTGACTGACTGACTGACTGACTGACTGACTGACTGACTGACTGACTGACTGACTGACTGACTGACTGACTGACTGACTGACTGACTGACTGACTGACTGACTGACTGACTGACTGACTGACTGACTGACTGACTGACTGACTGACTGACTGACTGACTGACTAACTGATTGACGGTTCATTTACTGTAAAGAAAACATTAGGCCGCAGAAGAACTACGGTAAGCTAAAAAGCTTATAGTAATTTTGAATTGATTTCCACCTAAATTATTACAATGCATCGATGTACCATAGCAATTTTTTTTCGGCTAAAATCACTTTCGTATATAACTTTTAGCAGGTTTTACAATAATGTCTTAAACAATTTCAAGTTTCAAATGCACTTAAGTAAACATTAAAACTACTTTTATTTTCGTTTTGGTTTCTTTGCTTTTTGATGTTGAATTTGTGCAGGGAGGCCTATGCGCTTTCATGTTTTCGACTCTTCGTTCTTTTTTATTCATTTTTGTCCTCACTGTTCTCTTGTTGAATGTTTTTAACACTTATTCTGGCATCGTCATTATAAGTTACTCTCATCCACTGGCTTTCCTTAACCAATTCAATAAAATTATACTAATTTGACGTAAGTACTAGCCTTCAAAAAATAACTAATATGAAAACATTAAACAACACGATTTGTCAACAGTTAATTTTATATTAATCATAACATTTCGAGGTTTCGTATATCTTTGCGTCAGATACTCATGCAGAGATTTGAAACCGCAAAACAACATGTTTATTCTGCAACATCGAACAACACGTATTATCAACGTTCACCCAGTAGTCTGTAGTTAGTGACATATCAAAACCTGTCATGCATTAACATCACATCAACAAATTAAAACCCGCCACACAAAAAACACTCAAGTCACTAACACAAAACGTCCATAAAACACCTAATTTCAATAACAATTTGTAAATGTTGTAAAATTTTAAAGTTTTAAAGGAGTCTTAAGTCTTTATGTAAGTAATTACAACATTACTTGAGTTTTTATAATTGAAAATTCATTTTTTAACACTATCGCTCGCAGGAGTGGAAACACTGATTACACTTTTGAATGTAGTTCAAATTTAAATGACGTGTAATTATAACAGCAATAAAGAATTTTATTATTTATTATTATTATAAATTAAAGGAAAACCGGACGGCTGTTTAGGCTCAATCTCATTTTAATTTTCTGTCCAAAATATACATTTTCTTGCCTATAAAAGTTAGTAATTGTTTTCTATATTTGAATAATTAGCTTAGAAAGTTCATCAATGGCAACCGAACACAGCTATTGCTTACATCAGAAACTAACCATAATTTGCGCAATGGCAGGCATCTTCCCTTGCGCTTCAAGCACGTTTGCGTAAGTGTTACTGCTTAAACACGTGATGTCACGAAAATCTTAGCAGATTCAGTGAGCCATGCGTAGCTTTGAGTTTAACAAAATGTTTGTATCCGAGGTAATTATTATTTAATCTAAGCTTTGATTTAAAAAAAGCTGTTGTAGTTTTCAATATTTTAGACTCTAGAGCATTCTTTATTCTGAACTAATGTTTACACAATCGTCCGGTTTTCCCTTGATACTAACCACACACCGACAGAAAAAAACCTAGGCTACAAATGACTGTGGTTGGTTATTCAACGGGTTAAGTTTGTTAAAAGCATTCAGCTTGAGGTTTTGTCGAAGCGGCGGCGTGGAAGATGTTATCTGACGTCAGAAATTTGTAAAGATTCTTGACAAGAAGAAGTGGATTAAATCTATTACGGTATGGTTCAGCAGCGTCTTGACACGTTATCACCTGCGCCATCTCTACGCAGCACGGTGACTTATCTTAACTGGCCAGTAATTCACTGCGCTTTTTCTATTCAGTCGATTTTATTTCCGAACAAAAGGGGTAGAAAAACAAAAATGCGGACACCAACAAATGCAGTTCGCTGACATTTTATCCGTATATCTCTCTAGCTTTTCTAGAGCGGTCCGCGTACTCTATTTAGCTATTGTTTAGAGTTCTTAAGATGAGATAATACGGTCTGAGCAACATGCCTCCTCTAAATGCTAAAATGGCTATCAAGCAAGGAGAACAGCATTTTTTACTTATAAGCTTTAGTGGCCTCTGTAACTGATATATGTGCGTTTACTTAATGCATTTCAAGATTGCACGCTGATGACTTTATTGCAAAGTTCAATCAACTTTTATTAAGGTTTTAATACTATATTTGAACGAGACCCGTCTTTGAAAAGCCGAGCTGTTTGTTTGATGACGTAATCATTACGTCATCATTATGAGGCGTCAGCATATCTGAGAAATAGTAACGTCATTAATAATTGTTATCTGTGACTCACTCCGTCAAGTGCAAACTTAAAGTAAAACCAAACTCACTGTTAAACTGTAAGTCAAAACAATCTGCTTTTTGAAATACTGAAAGGAAACATACTATTTTTTCAAAAATGAAATCTGCGTTGAAAGAATCATTTTATAACAGAACAAGATATAACCGTACGGTCAACGTTAAATTTATCAAAAATTAGAAACCTAACTTAACCCTCAATATACCTGATAGACTTACGTCAAGATATTTAATCGGTTAGTATTACAGATGTCGGTCTTTTACCCTCCTTAAAATTTGGGTTCTTAATATAAATTCGAAAAGAGAAAAGGGCTGACTAGATATCCCAATTTGTAATATATACTCTGTCAATTTTATGAGTGGTATATTATAGAACCAATAGGGTGTTCAACTGACGTACTATAGGTATGGAAAGTAGCTTCTCCGTATCTGCGCCTGATTCCTGGATGACAAGGAGGGATGCGTTTCCTCGCTTTGCTTTGTGGATTAAATAATTAAGTTATAAGATTAATGCTATGAGTAAACAAAATATATAGCTGAGCTGCCAAGGCCTTAGCAAGTCTAAATATCTGAATCCGACAATGCTTGATGATCACTAATTATTTATCGTTAATGATATTACAGTACTTACCTTGCACGCTACAAGAACTATGCTCTTACACGTCTGGTAAAAATGATACAATATAATTTTATCAAATAGCGCAAAAAACGTGCAAACGTTTTGATTACAATATTGTAAGCAGCAAAAACGAAATTGCTTGAAAGTTACAACGCTGACGTTGCATACGATTGTGCATAAACATCAAATTTTAGGTCGTTCCCTTAGACTTTTCCAAAAATACATAAGTTTTAAGTCAGCAAGTAAAAAATAAATGCCGGGAAATATTTTTAATATTACAACTGTTTAGCATTACAAATACAGTTTTCAATGCAAATGAGTCGAACGCGTTTTTTTTGAACAGCTAATGCAGTTTCTCACTCCTTTAAAGGGTATTTGGTCCCAGCGTTCAATGACTCATGTTTTTAGATCTTCTGCGTCAAACAACTCTGTGCAGACGTCGTACATACTGAAGAATTCCAAATACACTATAGTCTCATTTTTTTCTTAATAACAAATCTTTATCAGTGATCTATCTCTTGTGGTGAAAACCATGATTAGTGGCGGGCATTCTCTACCAGAAAGCGAGTCCGAATCGAATCGAATTTCAGTGTTCGATTCCGAATCGAATTCGAATTGAGTTTGAAAGATTTTCAAACAAGTTTTCTAATCAGCAGTAAAAAGTGGTCTTACAAAGATCGTGCATATTACTTGATTTTGTTCTGCAGTAAGACCACTATTAGTTTGTTTAAATTTTTGCACAGAAACTACAGCTATATTGTGCTAATTGCATGCTGTTTTAAACATTTTAATGGTAAAGAGCATGCGCGGATGAATTGCTGAATTATTCGAATCTATAATTTTAGGGTCGAATCGAACTCGAACGTTCGATGATCACCTTTAACCATGACGCAAACTAATTGATTTCTTTACTGCTTTGCTGCGATATTTTGGGTGTTTTGCATGTCAAGGAAGCCATTTTTCAGTTGATGATTAACTAACATCGTGTTCCGGGATTTAAATTTTAAACATGCAAAAGCTTTTAGGCCATAACTTAAAAACCACTAAAACTATAAACTTGTAACATTAAATTTAGATTTAGATATATTTCTCACAAAAAAAACATTGTACATTCAATGATATGAGACAATAATTACAAAATGACAAGCCAAAAAACTAATTGCTTATGATAAAATGCTTCAAACTGTTTTGAAAGAAAATCTTGTAAACACAAAACTGATAGTGAGAAAGGGTTAAGCAAGACAAGGCAGGGTATAAAATTAGGGTGTGTATAGAGAAGAATGTGATTAGAGGTGCAGGTTAGTCAAGGAAGATTAAATAACGTAATATGTACATTATATAAAAAAGACCTAGTGAGGATAAGTACATTGCATTATTTATATATTGTATTATACATTATACGCTGCTTGTCGAAATACATATAATCTATATACATTACTTTATTTATACGTACATAATACATTATGTCTTACACAACTGTTTATCAAAAATGCCGAACACACGACAGTTGAGAAAGATATACATTATATACGTATATTATATATTAACAAAATAAACAAAAAACATACAAAAACACAGAAAGTCAATAGTTACTGAAGAAATATTTTTGTTCTTTCTTAATTTTTTTTATTTGAGCAAACTGTCAAAGGCAGAAGGCAATATATCACAAAATCAGACTGTGAAATTTCAATTTTGTGGAGCACTTGCTTGTGATATTATTGCAGTCTAAAACTTCGACACCTTTTTTTCTGCGCCACCCGGTATATGCTTCACCTATGATTCACACGATATCGGTAAACCGACTATTAATTCCCGTTTTGGTGCCCGTAGTTTTTTTATCTGGGAGATTTGATCACAAATGCAATGAATGGCGAATTACACAAGGGGTGTTTGTAATGAATATCATTTGAAAACACCTCAATGCATTATTACTAAACTTATAGAAAAGAAAAGAAAGCTCAATAAACTGTCCTTTTTCACACGTTCTATTTTTAGTTGCATATTTTCCGTGCAGGCAATTAAGACCTTATCTTTTACTCGAACTCTTTTGTGAGAACTTAATAACAAGCACTTTTAAATTTTTTCCGGCTGTTTCTTTTGACGTCGAAAAAACTCACAAAGGCTTGACTAAATTACACAAGGCTTTAATAAACTCGAACTATTTTGACTTTCAGAGGTGGTTTAACTCTCGCTGGGATGTAGAAAATTGAGGGAAGGCAGGTTATTGGCATGTTTATGTCGGATGCGATTTCTGCACATAAGCTGAGTGTAATCTCGCAACGACAATAGCTCGGCGAATTTGCCAAGCCAGCTCTGACTATTTCCACTTTTGTCCATCCTGACACGGTCGGTCCGTCGCTCATAATTCCAGCAGGATTATAGGCTTTTCAAATTTCCTACATAATTTTCTCAGATGAATAAGGTTTAGCGTGGAACAATACCAAGATAGGATGTTTTGGTATGAAAACTACTACAAATTGTGCGCATTATTTGGTGTAATAGAGTGAGGATTTAGCGGCATTTGCCTACCCGCTAGCAACTTTGTGTTGTGTTGTACAGCATACAGCAATGGGGCGCTAAATTAAATATAGTAAGTTATTAGCATCAGGTATAAACACTCCAAACATTGTAAACCTGTTAGCTCTAAAAAATTTGCAGTTTTTAAATCGTACCAAAATGACGACATAATCAAGAATCTTTGAGTTTAATGGAAATGCACAAAGAAAAGCTCGGTGCTCTACTTACGTAAAGCTAAATCCTGCGTTGGCTCAGCACTCAATTTATTTTGCAAACTTGCCTGATTCGTTGAGAATTAAATTCAGCCGTTTGATGCTTTCGTCTCATCACTTAAAAGTTGAGACAAAAATATGGGCTAGACCACCGATTTGTAGAAACTTGAGATCGTGTACCTGCGATGGTATAAGCGTAGAAGATGAGGAACATGTAGTTTTGGCATGCAAGAAAACAAATCGTATAAGAAATAAAGATTACATCACTATAAATACTTGGAATGATTTTTTGTAAATCTGGAAAATGGAGTATTAGCTAAATTTGGAGTATCAGCTGAATTATTTGGTATTAATACTAATTTTTCTGTTATTAATACGATGTCTGTATCTCCGTACTTAGTACGAATATCTGTTTTTCCATGTAGAAGTGATTATTGTAATAACATGGTCATATGTGACAATAAACTACTACTACTACTATAATAATTTATAAATAATTGATAAAAGACCATGTGTAAACCTTCAATTTATATAATTTTAATAAAAGTTTTAATTTTGTAACATGAATGCCAAAATGGATTAAAAACACGGAAATTAGGCGTCTGTTCTGTTTACCGTTAATAATTAACAGTTTTACAAACACGGGAGAAATAAAAACTGGTTATTTGCAGGTATAATTAGTTACTCATAAATCCTCCACGAGTTTGATATATTTGGTAAATTTCGTGACTTATAAGTAAAACATAATGTGTCAAAGCATTTATTACCTTTTATCATGTTTTATTAATAATAATAATAAATAATAATAAAATTCTTTATTGCTGTTAAAATTAGATGTCGTTGAACTGTAAACTACTCATTCAAAAATTGATAGTGTGACCAGTGTTTAAGATGCTGTGAGAAATTGTGTTAAAAAATGATTTTACAATTATAAAAACACAAGTAATGTTGTAATTACTTACTATAAGACTTAAGACTCATTTAAAACTTTAAAACTTTACAATATTTACAATTTGTAATTGAAATTAGGTGTTTTATGAATGTTTTGTGTTAGTGACTTGAGTGTTTTGTGTGTGGCGGGTTTTAATTTGTTGATGTGATGTTAATGCATGACAGGTTTTGATATGCCACTAACTACAGACTACTGGGTGAACGTTGATAATACGTGTTGTTTGATATTGCAGATTAAACATGTTGTTTTGAGATTTCAAAGCTCTGCGTGAGTATATGACGCAAAGATATACGAAATCTCGAAACGTTTTGTTTAATATAAAATTAAAGTAAAGGCACACGCATTTTCTGTTAAATAAATAACTTAATGCTAATAAGAACGACGAAACATTTTCTTTAACTTGTTACAGTAATCGGTAAAATACGTTGATCATATAATCACCTAAGATAAATTGCATCATCGTAAACAAAATAGGGAAAGGTGTTCAATCTGTTTGCCATGTTTTCCTGACTGCTACAAATTATGGCGATTAATTAAGAAACTATTAGCAAAATCAAGCAACGCTGGCTTTGGAAAATGTGTGGATGGATAACCGAAGATAAAATAACGCTACATCCAACAAAAACTCACATTTGAGTTCGTAATTTTAGATTTAGTCATTATTGTTGCTTTACTAAATTCCTCTCAGGGAAGTTATGATCGTAACGTGTAGCCTAGGGATTAATCCTGGCCCACTAACAAAACAACATTCTCATCATGAGCCACGTTGAACCATTGAGAGTAAAAGCTTGAAAAAAATTAATACACTTTAATTATTACTGGAAGGCTCCTAAAAATGTCTACATGTTAAAGAAATGACCTGAAAAGATTTTTTCGGCAAAAGACATTTTGGAGACCTTTTAGATTACAGTCACCTTACAAATAGATGTCCCCACATTCGAGCAATGTCTACTTCAGGTAGTAAGTAGCAAGGACTAATTAATTCACCTGTCTAAGGACATTAGTTTATGCTACATTACACGTGTTGCCAAACTTGTGTTCAACTAATCCTCCTTACCAAAAGCGCCTGTTCAAAGAAGTGGGCGAACAATGCCTTCTACCTCAACTGACCATTATTGTGACGTGGCTGTCTCAGCCGCGACGTCTTGTTGGGCAGAAGCAGAAGTGGGCTTGATGGGGATGAAGGGGGGGGGGAGTGGACCGGGATTGCGTGTGCAACGTAAAAATTGTATGTAGAGTATACTTTATTTAAAGTCATACAAACTATAAACATAAACTATGAAGCTTTTGCAAACGACTGATAAAGAACGGATAAGAAATACAAGATAAAGATATACCTATGAAAACATTCATCCCTGTGATAAAAAACGAATAAAACTTAATTTGTCATTTAACATAAAGCATAACTAAAATTACCCAACCCAGACTGCATTGGTAACATAGGGGTAATATAGAGGTATAGAGTATAGAATATAGAGGTAAGCAATGTAGACAAAAATTTAGCAGAAAATTATACATTATGACAAAAAGAACATCTGCAAGACTCTCCATTCCATGTCAGTAAAAGTTTCTTAAAAACATTAAATTGATCATTTGAACCAACTCTCACGTGCTCAGGTAATCTATTCCAAATTTTTCACACCAGAACTTCGAAAACTATTAAGGATAGCTGACTCGATGACCAATTGGTCTTTCGCCACCCTTTCTCCTGCACCCCCCCCCCTAACTCTTTCCTTTATGCTTAATTTATCCTTTTTAATCAATAACTATAAAAATAAGTCAATTTGTATACTGGTGTAAATGAGGAGATAAATAAAAATGCCTATGTCTATGTCTATGTCTACTACCGCCATATTTAGTTCTTACTTTTGGTACGTCTGGCATACTTGTGTATCTGAAACCATATACAGATTCATTCCTTTTAATGAATTGTAACGTATAACGAACAGTCACCATTAAGTAGCATGTAAGTAAGTAAGTAAGGAAGGAAATAAGCAAGTAAGTAAGTAAGTGAGTAAGTTTATTAAAACAAACATATTATAGTTAAAAAACTGAATTACTGTGTTTATACAAATTGTAAACACAGTAATTCAGCTTTTGAGATACGAGAAATGAAAACTTTTCATTTTTAGGCTTTTCATGCTAGTACAAAGCTTTTCTTTTGCATTTGCTACCACGGCATCTAATTCAGTATCTAACATGTAATGCATCACGCCAACCCACAAGGGAGGTTTGCACCATTTGATACCACCAATTAAATATCTTGTGCTAGGATAGAACGCGAGAAAGAATCAACTGGACTGGAAAAAACTGTGACCAAATACGAAAAGGTGAAGATTCATTTTGATTTGATTTAACTTTATTTCGAACTAAGCTTACAGAGTGCATAACACGCAATACTTACAAAACAACAAATACTACAGAGAGAGAGAGAGAGAGAGAGAGAGAGAGAGAGAGAGAGAGAGAGAGAGAGAGAGAGAGAGAGAGAGAGAGAGAGAGAGAGAGAGAGAGAGTAAAGTAAATATGTTTCTATTATAGGTACTTTCTAATGCAGTTACATATTAGTGTACATAAAAACCTATGTACTTTCTATTGGCTTAACTAATAAGCTCAATTTTTTTACGTAAAATCTGTATAGCTGTAGTATATGATATATGTAGTAAACGTCTATGTACTTTTTACTTCTTAATGCATGTTTGAACATTTTTATAGCTTTTTCACATGCGATGAAATAAAAATAAAAAATAACCTGACGCCTGAGTACAAAGTACACTGGGATATGGAAGCATTAATGTGCTTGGTTTGGATACGGCACATTTCGTGTGGAATGTTATTATATTTCCGGTATTTTTGCTATAACTTCCAGTTTTGTAATAAAATTCTCACAAAGTACAACAAAATTCTGCCTTTTACTTATTATGAGGTAAAAATTGTACATGTCCTAATTTTTTTCAGAAAAGGACGATGCCAATGGTAAAATGTTGTTCTAAATGGAACAGGCCCTTCATTTAGCACAAGTCTACATTAGAAAGAAAGAAACTGCAAAAATGTAACAAGCATGAGTCAGGTCCATTTATCGGGCATATATTAGGGCTGTGTTATGAAAGTGAAAAATCGAGCTCCGTTGCCGTTCTACGCAATGATCCGGAGCGTCTTCATGCAAAATTTCAGTCTCCTGTAATGATGAAAACCGTGCCGTTTTTTCGACAAAAAAATTTGACAACAACAACGACGACGACAACGGCAACGACAACGACAACAGCAACAACAGCAGCAGGAGCAGCAACAAAAACAACAACAGCAACGACAACAACAACAACTATAGGCATGTGCAGAATTCAAGACTTTGTGCAGGTTTCAAAAATTATCCACTGTTCTTCCGAACATCAATTACATCTATCACAACAACATTTTAAAATATATTAAATTTTAGACTTTTATTTTTTAAGCTCAATTACACGATATAAAACAGCATTGCTATGAAGTGTTTAAGACATACATGAATTTGAAATACTTGACAGGCCAAACTGAACGTGGAAATCTTAAAGAAGTGATTAATAATTGAAATGATGATAATATATACATAAAAGTGGGGAGGGGAGTAGTGAATGAAAGATGAAATGGAGAGAGAACTAAGAAAAACTGTGATCATGATTATAAAGTGTTCAGTAACCTGTTGAGCATAGTCACGTTTTATTAAGATTACTGTGGAAAAAGAATGCAGGTGATTACCATTATCAAACTGTGTTACTCTCAATACTTTTGAAATATTTCTTTTCTGGCGGTTTTTTTAAAAGTTGAAAGGGAGTGACTACATTTTGAATTGCGGCTTAGTCTATTCCATAGGACTGGTCCCATATAGCTAATGAAATGTTTCCCATATTTGTTCTACAACGTCTTGGTATGTTACACGGGCGCACATAGGATGATAATGTAATACGAAAATGTCTAAATGCAAGCATGATGCACGTTATAGTGGTAAGAAAATGTTCGATACACGGGTAGGATGCAGTATTCTCCTATGGAAATGAAATCATCTAGAATTTGTAGCGTGTGGCAAAACAATAATCAAGATTTCTGTATTCTTTATAACAAATGTTGTATGAAACCCACAACCCACAGTCTTCTTTTGAAGAAAGAATTGTACAAAAACATGTCTAATTAACTTAAAAACTTCTTATACAACTAGAAAGCATCAGCTTACAAACAGTAAAGCCTGATCAGTATATGATGGGTGACCGCAAAAAGCATCTACTTACAAACAGTAATCATAGTTAAGCAATGTTGAGCCTGATCAGTATATGATGGGTGACCGCAAAAAGCATCTACTTACAAACAGTAATCATAGTTAAGCAATGTTGAGCCTGATCAGTATACGATGGGTGACCGCAAAAAGCATCAACTTACAAACAGTAATCATAGTTAAGCAATGTTGAGCCTGATCAATATACGATGGGTGACCGCAAAAAGCATCAACTTACAAACATTAATCATAGTTAAGCAATGTTGAGCCTGATAAGTATATGATGGGTGACCACAAAAAGCATCAACTTACAAACAGCACTAATAAGCATGGCACAATCAGAATCCACGAAGATGGCAGTTCGTGAAAGTTATCCCAACATTCACTGGTGTCGCTAGTTTCGCTGGTCTCAGAAAAGTAAAGCAGAATTACCCAAGGAACAGTGAACAGCCATGGCGCTCCTAAATACAGAAAACAATCCATCAGAATTCTGACTAGAATTTACGGTTTGTATATTAACACCATCTGCTAACAAAACACAGACATGGACATGGACATGGACATGGACATGGACATAGACAGAAACACAGACATAGACATAGACATAGGACATTTATTTTCTCCAATTAGTTTAACATCAAAAGTTTTTTTTAAATATTAATTAATTATAATCATGGAGCAGGGCAGGGAAGGGTATGGTTTACAATAATTATTTTAAAATCTGATCTAGTATTTAAAGGAAAGAGCAACAATTTACACTTTGCGATTTGTTGGGCAAATTATTTGCATACCAAATGAAGTATTATTTGTAACGATACTCTTTTAATATTGGTTAATAAACAATCTACTATTGCTATTAAAATAGTGGTATTTCAAAAGAATATGTTTACTGACACACAAAAGATAGCTATTACAGTTTATTTAAAATATTTGTAGGAAGTTTACTTCAAACTACGTAAACTATCCTGGGAGGCCCAAAAGGTCATAATCCGGCCCTGGGGGCATCACACGCAGTCGCGCATGCGTCAGCTTGAATTTATTTTACCTAACATTTTTACATGATATGGTTACTATATGCTCCTGCGCTGTCATTACATAACGTGTGTTCGAAAATAAATGATGTTAATAATGATAATAATATAAATACTAGCAAAGGCCGCGCAAAAAAATTTGCTTATAAATACACTTATAATCAATAATGCGCGAACATCCTACCTAGTGTTCGTTTATTTACCTAACGAAACAGCAGCTTTTACTGAATTAAAGTTAAGGTATAATGATGACGTCAGGACATTGGCTTTGCGTCAGCAGTTTTCTAAGCGAAAATTGCCAAAAATAGAACATCTAATTAACTCGTCGGTGCTCCTTTTGGTGGACGTGTCCTAAAATATAGCCCACATCATCGTGTAGCCCTGTTCTTGCTCTTTCTAAAGAGCTATATATTTCCTTTCGAGAATCCCACAAGGCGTTGCTATACCGTTTTTTTCTGCAGGCTGTTTGACCAAAATTTCGAAAAATTTCGAAAACGCCTTGGCCCTCTCGCAAATTCTAAATACGCCATGACACCCACCGCTGAACGCGCTATCTGTCCATGGCCAACACCACCCCCCGGCCCGTTACAGTTCTTCAGAAATAAGAGGTATAAGTTCTGCAAAAATGGCCATTTTTGGAGGTTTTTCGCCCCCCGTTCCTCGCGGTGGGCCCGATTCGAAAAATAAACCCCCAATGGCACGACACTAGATCGAGACCTTTCGTTTGATGTATAGATCGCCGCAAATGGTGCCGTCGTCGAAGCTGTAGCCTCGAATCTTATATATATATATATATATATATATATTAGAAATATATATATATATATATATATACCAGTAGAATTAATATATACGATGTTACCATAAGTGTTGATAATTTAACTCTTTTTAGCTTTTGTACTCTATACGTGTATTGCATTTTATCTTTATTTCTTTGCCGTGGACTGAGATGGCGCTTCAAATGTTTTAAAATCCAAAACGCTTCTACATTATCACTGTAGCAGACTTAGCTTTTTCTGTTAATCTGACTTACAAATTCGTACACGAGGCGCCATCTGTGGCGAGAATGTAAAGCTTTTGGTTATGGCCAGTTTTTCAGTTTTTTACCTGCTAGTCACCTGTCTGTTTTACTCACCTGTGCTCTGAACAGTCAGGTTAATCCACTTTAAGGGATATGTGGGACATTTATGTACTGATTAGGTTACAATAAAGCATCCAGTGGTATTAACCTCTGTTGACAGTGTTTCTGTGACTACAATCACCGTCGTGCTGCTTTACTTACCCCAACCAATGAAGTAAAAGAGAAGAAAGGGCGCCTCTGTCTGAAAAACAGCGACAGCAATGCGATTATGCAAGAAGAGACCCTCGACAAAGGTCCAGAAGATGGACGCCATCATGGAATAGACGCCGACGATTTTGATTGCTTTACACAGCCATTCCTAAAATATACAAGTTTTTTCTTAGTATGTAGATAATTCTATCTCTAACTCAATACCAGGACTGAAGCGATAAAATAGTTGAACTAGAAATGGTGACCAGTCTACCAAGCAAGTTTAAAGGAAAGGACATGTCACTTAGCATATTGGGTTTATAGCACTGGTCACTCTTTCACTTAAAGGACAAGAAGGGGTACTTGAAGTAGGTTTCAGAAAAATTGCCTTAAAAAATTACATTACTTTATAGCAATTTTATGCCTATATCGTACTCGTGTTGAGAGTATTTTTTGTTTGTTTTCATTTTGAATCTCCCGCAGTACTGTTCCGACGGCGCCATTACATGACGTCACTTACGCACAACATAAATCAGGGAAGAAAAGGCAATGTTAAATTATGACCCGAAAAACTTTCCGTGTAAATCTATATTACGTAGCATTTCGCTTACCTGCTGGAAAGACTTACGTAACTAGAAATAATAATTTAAAATGTTTGTGCCAATTGGTAAAAATGGGCCACCCTCCAGGGTGCGCCACTCACTAACTAAAAAGCGTATTTTAATCTTAGTGATGAGATACAGTAATTTAAAATTTTACTTATTAACATGTGTACTATCCATGCTCTGTTCATTTTTTCAAACTTTACTTAATGTAATCTAAACTTGTTTTCAGATGACCTACCATTAAAATGGCCATCGCAGGAGTTCATTTTTACAAGTTTCATACAGCATTACTACCAACGCAAGTCCTGCACGCAAAAAGGCAGTAAGAAAGTGGTTTAAAATTTCAAGACGGATTTTTAGCTTTATGTAAGTGGAGTGTTTTCTTGTACTTTAAATGAGATTTTCTGGAGAGAAAGTGTAGAAAACAGCTAACAAATCAAAACTCAGTTCTCTGGGTATGATTACTGGCTATGATTACTATAGTTTTCGTCATGCAACAAATTTTCCATAACGCTTGGACAATTTTTACTTACTAACTTCGATCACGCCAGAATTTCCTATCAATCACTCAAAAATGTCTAAGAAACCACTAGCGTCATCTATTGAATATTATCTAAAGACAATTTTTAGTACAGCCACTTAAAAAAATTATAGCCAAAACAACACAACTTTATTATTACTTCCAATTTAACTAATCAAAAATCACCCCAAACGTAGCGGTGGCGGTGGCGGTGGCGGTAGCAGTAGCAGCAGCAGCAGCGTAGTAGTACTATGGTGGTGGTGGTGGTGGTGGTGGTGGTGGTAGTAGGTGGATAGTGGGTAGTGGGGAGGCAGTTGGTAGTGGGCGGTAGTAATAGTAGCAGTAGCAGCAGCAGATTATTAATAAACGAAAGTTAGTGTGAATTTTACTGGTACTTGAGGAGAATCTATACGCATTACTACATGTTCCTATGTAGCAAGTTTGCAATTCTTGTATTTGACGAGCATCTGCTTATACACGAGTACGGCGTTGAAAATACCGGTTGTTCAAAACAGGTTGATGACAAGGGTTCTCGTCTGATCACCGAAGTTAAGCAACGACGAGGCGGGTTAGTAATAAGCAAGTAAGTAAGTAAGTAAGTAAGTAAGTAAGTAAGTAAGTAAGTAAGTAAGTAAGTAAGTAAGTAAGTAAGTAAGTAAGTAAGTAAGTAAGTAAGTAAGTAAGTAAGTAAGTAAGTAAGTAAGTAAGTAAGTAAGTAAGTAAAGTAAGTAAAAGTAAGTAAGTAAGTAAGTAAGTAAGTAAGTAAGTAAGTAAGTAAGTAAGTAAGTAAGTAAGTAAGTAAGTAAGTAAGTAAGTAAGTAAGTAAGTAAGTAAGTAAGTAAGTAAGTAAGTAAGTAAGTAAGTAAGTAAGTAAGTAAGTAAGTTAGTAAGTAAGTAAGTAAGTAAGTAAGTAAGTAAGTAAGTAAGTAAGTAAGTAAGTAAGTAAGTAAGTAAGTAAAAGTAAGTAAGTAAGTAAGTAAGTAAGTAAGTAAGTAAGTAAGTAAGTAAGTAAGTAAGTAAGTAAGTAAAAAAAAAAAAAAGTAAGTAAGTAAGTAAGTAAGTAAGTAAGTAAGTAAGTAAGTAAGTAAGTAAGTAAGTAAGGTAAGTAAGTAAGTAAGTAAGTAAGTAAGTAAGTAAGTAAGTAAGTAAGTAAGTAAGTAAGAAAGTAAGAAAGTAAGAAAGTAAGTAAGTAAGTAAGTAAGTAAGTAAGTAAGTAAGTAAGTAAGTAAGTAAGTAAGTAAGTAAGTAAGTAAGTAAGTAAGTAAAGTAAGTAAGTAAGTAAGTAAGTAAGTAAGTAAGTAAGTAAGTAAGTAAGTAAGTAAGTAAGTAAGTAAGTAAGTAAGTAAGTAAGTAAGTAAGTAAGTAAGTAAGTAAGTAAGTAAGTAAGTAAGTAAGTAAGTAAGTAAGTAAGTAAGACATTTTATTTTGCTAACAATTTTAAGCGGCTAACAGACGTTAAATAAATATGAAACGCCTAGCGACATAATCTGGACAGCGCATGCAGTGTTCACATCATTGTCTCTGCGTCTTCGGATACCTGTAACCCAGACCTAACCTTAAAAACCCTAATTTTGAATAATAATGGAAAAAATCCATTGTTGCAGAAACACTTCCGTCAGACATTTGACTGAAGTCAGCCAAGTAATTTCTGTGAATTTTCAAACTAGTTTAATCGAAAGTTTTGTATTATTTGTATGACTAACACGAAAAAAACGTAAATACGAAGTTCATAATGAATAATAGCGCTCAAATACGGCGTGCGACTTTTTGATGGTTCTTAAAAAGCTGCATAGATGGCGCGGTCATAGCGTCTGACAGTTGCACGACATGGCATGTAATCCTGCGTTCAGAGCTATTCTCTACCAGCTCTGCCATTCAATTTCATTACCATGTGCAAAAAAATAAATTGTGCAAAATTTGCTAGAGTAACCACAACCAAATTAAAATAAAAAAGGAGAAAGTATGGACAGATTAAGGGCTAAATCTGGTTTCATCGCGTTCGACTGCGTGAGTGAAACCAACACATTTTGCACAATCAGGCAAAATTTTTGAACCTTTAGAAGCATTAGTTTTTAGATGAAAGATTTTACAGAATAGAAAATCGGTGGTAAATTTTTTTGCTGCTCAAAAAAAACTTGCTTTTAATTTTGTAGATTCTCGGCAAGTGCAGAATTCATGTTGTCTATCCAAACTTGACAATTTGAACTTGCGCAAACTGCACGGTATTCCAGAAGAACAATGCAATAAAAATTATGCTGTTATGAAGGTCAAACCACAGTGAAATGTTGTACGGTAACAATCAACATAATAATGACTAAAACATTTGAACAATTCCAATTTTTTTCTATCACATAACTCTGTTCTGAAATATGCATATTCCACTGGAAGTGTATTTGTGTATTTCTATCACAGTTTCGTCTGGAACACCCTGTACTGAGGGAGCTGTTTTTATTGCTGGTTGTCTGTTGAGAAAATGAAAAGTACATTGAAAAAATGAGCGATTTGATGATATAGTAATAGCAACAGTAGGCCTAATACGTACATTGAAAGTCTGAAACTGATGTACGATTTTATAGTAGAATATTTAGGAGATTTAATCTGATTTATTAATAGTAACCTCTGGTTTTCAACTAATGCCTTGTCATTTTAAATTCTGTGTATATGTTTTGTTATATTTTTTGGTATACCTTTGTAGCTTTCTTAATAGTGCATGCTGTATAATGTATCACAGTTTTTAGAGTAATTTGAACTTTTATAAAGTACTTTTATGCCTTGAAATAAGCTTTAAAAATTGGTGCACAAATCACTGATTCAGGATAAACAAATCACATTACTTCGTCATTGTTTTTAACAATTGTTTATAACTGTAGTTTATTTGGACAATCAGTGAACACTGATTTTGTTCTTTTTCTTCTTCTACGTTATCCATAATCAATAACCTTTGACAACAATAGCGTCACGCAAAAACAATGTTTTGTTGCCCACTAACATTTAGTGTTGTTGAATTTGTTGCATACTGAACTCTATGCATGCGCTTGACATCTCCACGACTGTTAGGCTAAATTCTGCGCTCTATCCACGAGCAGTAGAGCATAGCCGCCCCCGGTACCCGAGCTACACAGACTGAGAGTGCTGTCCGGTACACAAGTACACATTGCAAATTTGTTAAACGCTGCAGCTTTTCGGAACACCATATTTGCTTAGCCGCAGTTCTTAGATTCGGCTCGGTTTAAGTGAAACAGTGACGTGTTAAAATAAATTTTAGTCAGCCAAGTGTACGACATTTCCTTTTGACAAGTCAACAGTGAGCCAAAAATTACTTCGACTTAGTTTATCGTGATGTTTAGTAGCGCTCGTGAGAACCAGAACATCAAAGTGACGCGTGCTTTGAACAAACGATTGTATATGAACCGTTAAACACAGCTGATAACTCTTGTTATTTTTTAAATAGCTAGCTATTCGGAATAATTGCAAAACTTCATTAACAAAAACATCTAAAGTGATTTAAACGAAACAGAAGGATATTTAAAAAAACACTTGGACGAAACAGGTTTTATTGAATCCATCAGTCAAGTCTCAGATAGGTAAGAACTATGGAATTCACATTTTTAAATCTGGTATCATTTGTCCTTTATGGCAAAAGCGTTTAGGGCCTTATGTTATTTTTAGCAGATGTCCGAGACTCGAAATTTCTTGGAAACACACGTAATTCGTGATTTTGCAATACATTAAATGTTCGCAAGGCAGTTCTATAATAATGTCTTGAATCATAGCAATGCTGCTTTAGAACAGGCAAATTTACTTAGCAACAACATGGCTTTATGTTCATCCGTGTTAAAATGCTCCTAAGCAGTTTAACCTGTTATTCAATGTTCGTCTTACGTCTCGCTTGGTAGCAATAAGCTGTTTCGTTAAAATAAATACTTTGATTTATGATTAAGTATATGACGCCGCCTGAGGCACATCGTTATTTAGCTTATTCTGTTCAGGTAAAACGTACAGCATCACTACAAGACACCAGTCGCAACATCTCATGTGAACTATGCCTAACAATTCAAATGTTACGTACAGAAAACGATGCTAGAAGCCCGGAATATACATCACTAATTATAATATTTTTCTCCACTGACGAAAAACGCGTCACTGCTATTCAGTCCTTTTACAAGAGCGTTAGAACTTTGCATTACTCTACTATATAATATATATATATATACTGTATGTATTACATCATCTAAGCATAAAAGACCTTGATTTACGGAAATGGTTCTGGAACTATAATCATATAGATAACTGAAAAATTTTAGTTTTAGCTTTAAATAAGGCAGAAGCAGCGACAAACACAGAGACAGACAGACACAGAGGAAAAGAGGATGCGGAACGGGAGGAAGTAAGAGAGGCAGAGAGAGAGAGGGGTTAGGCAGGAGGGAGATAAAGGGAGAAAATGTGCATTACCACCAATTTAAAGATAATGCACATTTTACCCTCCTTTCAACCTTCCTCTCTCTCTCTAACTGTCTCTCTAATTCTCTTACTTTCTCGCTCTTTCTCTCTCTCCCCGATTCCTTCTTCTCTCTCCCTTTCTCTATCTTTTTCTTCTAGCTCTCTCTTTCCATTCTCTCCTCTCTCTCTCTCTCTCTGTCTCTCTCTCTCTCTCTCTCTCTCTCTCTCTACTGCTCTCTCTGTTTCTCTTTCTCCCTCTTTCTTTCTCGCGCTGTCTTTCTCTCTCTCTCTCTCTCTCTTTCTCTCACCTTGACGTGCCCATAAAACATGCTAGCAATTAAGCTTGTTCTACGTTTTACAAAAAGAAAAAATGGCTGTGTAATTATAGGGCGCGTCTGTTCCAATGATCTTGGCAACCCTACAAAAACTAACCATTCACTGAAGCGAGGGTAATTATAGGGAGCTTTTGACATTATTATTATGATATGTCATGATATGTCTATTACCTGCCTGAGGTAATATTGGTGTGGTTAACATTACAACTAGGCTTCGATTGGCGGTTGTATGATAAGTTGTTTTCTTAAACACACGTGCTCATTCACATTTTTTAAATAGTGATAGAGAGATTATCTGGCTCATCGTCGGGATAAACTCAGTAATTAGTTGGGTTCCGGTCTCGCCATAAGTATTCGTGACGAGTAGGCCTTGCCAGTGAATACAGAATTCATGTTTCCAATGTCCAGAATGAGCGTTTCTCTGGATAATTTTGTATAATCCCCGAATCCTATATTAGAACTCGGTACCGTAGAGAGGGAGTGGGAGAGAAAGAGAAAGAGAGAGAGAAAAAGAAAGAAACGGAAAAAGAAAGAGTAGAAAAGAAAGAAAAAAGAGAGAGAAAGAGAGCGAAGACAGAGAGAGAGAGAAAGAGACAGAGAGAGAGAGAGAAACATGAGATATAGGCTTTTTGGTGAATCAGTGGTGAACACTATGATGGTGATGCAATGTTTTCCAACTACGTAAGTCTTTCAAACACGTAAATGTAATACTAACAACTACAACTTTGCATGGAAAGTTCTTTGGGATAAATTTTAAAATTCCCTTTTCTTCCCCTTTGACTAAACTACGAATTTCTTAATGCTCCGTTCTCAGGTTTCAGTTACAGGCCAACTTGCATTTTGGTTAAGTTTGCTTTGAGAATTCTGCACTCTGGCGTCTCGCATTTTGTCTCAAATGTCTATAGATTCAAAGGTTGTAAAAGTCAAGAATGGGGCTATACACACACATGCACACCTGACCCATGCTCCGGGCGATTTCTGTCAAATGCCGAGTCTGCATTTTTGGAGCAATGAGTAACGTGTCTGCAGTCCGTAACCCGTGTACCAGTTCACATGAGCTCTTGCGGGTCAATGTCGTATTGTCATTAATGTGGACAAAGACCAAAACTGTAACGTCAAAATTGCATTCATGGGCATACGTGCGTTAATTTTTGCTATTCAGAAGGAAATGGATTTATGAAACATCAAACTGACAAGGTTATTTTAATGCTATTTCCAGATTTTTGTTTATGTTACCATCATTAATCATCATGATACCCATCATTTTTGATTTAAATAATGAAATCAGTGAATTTTCACACACGACTTTAAAACATATAAATTCTACATCACTCACATGTAGTCTTACGCAAAGTTCATGGTACTAGTAGCTCCGAGTAAAATTTGAAAATCTTAACTCTAGAACTGACTACTAAGGGAAGGTAAGACAGGACAAGTCAGAATAGGACTATATAGGAAGATCATGCTAGGACAGGAAAGGACATTTCAGAATAGGACTATATAGGAAGATCATGTTAGGACAGGAAAGGACATTTCAGAATAGGACTAAACAGGAAGATCACTTTAGGACAGGAGAGGACAGTTCAGAATAGGACTATATAGGAAGATCATGCTAGGACAGGAGAGGACAGTTCAGAATAGGACTATATAGGAAGATCATGCTAGGACAGGAGAAGACAGTTCAGAATAGGACTATACAGGAAGATCATGCTAGGACAGGAAAGGACATTTCAGAATAGGATAATATAGGAAGATCATGCCAGGACAGGAGAGGACAGTTCAGAATAGGACATCACGGGACTGGAAATGTTATAACAGAACACTCATGAAGTGGTACTGTGATGACGTACTGAGGATAATTAAATGTAAAAGTTATATTAAGCGAAAAAACAAACTCAAGAGCGGCTGCTGCAGAAAAAAAAACAAGAAAAAGCAGAGAAAGTTCGAAATGTAATTAATCAATGGCGATTAGACTGACTAATGAACAAATGTAATTCAACCATGAAAGTCTGAGAGAAAACTTAAACAATGCTCAAAGATTTTAAATGTTTTCACGCCAATATTTTTGTTAGACTTTTATCATATACGTGCATTTTAAGATTTTATGTTCTTTTAGAATCGTTGAAAAATCTTGAAAGTAAATAAGAAAGATGGCAAACTAAATGTTTACACCAAACTGAAAGAAATTGATCATCAAAGTTTTAAGCAGAGATCGATTGAAAAACTGGAAAGTGTTTTAAATTCTGGAAATTCAAAGAACGTTTTAAGAAGTTATGGAAGGAAAGTTGAAGTAAGAATCAAATTTCAAGCCCTGGAGTCCATTGAAATGTGATGTCAATGACCAATGCAAGGATTTTCTTGTATAATAAATTGTTAAACTAAATTGCCAACTTCCTGTGGTTAAAGCTCTTCGTTTTTATGGCTAGTAGCCCCTTTTGTAATCAACGATATAGGGGCACCTCGGTTTATTTCCAAAGTCACTGGCATTATGAATTTTGGCCATAGTGCAGGTTTCGAAATGGAAAGCAGGAATTGTCACAAAAGGAATGAAGATAAAATGCAAAAGGAAAATAGCACAACAGGAAGATTAGGAAAGAATGACACGTATTTTGATGCAATTGTTTTGTAATAAAACTAGAATGCGCTAAGTGGGTAGCAAAGCTTAGTAAAGGTCGAACAAAGTCTGATTCTTTTGATAGGAAAAAACATAAAACAAAAAAATAGACAAGCAACCATTGAAAAATATACTTGTATAAGTATTATAGACTAGCAAAAGACTCACAAAATATTTTGTTCATTAAAATCAATGAACATTCATTGAATTATAATCAATAACGTACGAACATTGTAATGTACGAGTTTGTCTAACTGGTTGGCTGTGTTAATAGACTGACAAGTGCACTTACAGCATACAAAGTCAGCTTATAAGACTATTTACATGAATAAGCAAAGCTACCATATTGACATTTTTTACCTCACGATCGCCCAGGAACCTGTCAAAATGCATCTTTCTTGTACCCTACTAAAATAACTATCCTCCGCAGTAAACCCTAATCCTAATCTCATATTTTATAAGTGTGCCATTTTTTTTATATCTTTTCACTTAACTCTCAAGTAGGCGTGGACACCTCAAAATTTAACTCTTTGTAACGTATTCTACAGTACCTAGAGTCAGCAGATCTGTTTACAGCAAGAGACGAGATAAGTTTATAAACGTAGCCCAAAATACAAAATCTGTTGTTTACACTTGCTATTCTGCAATTAAGTTCAAAGTTCATTTCCTTGCAAAAATACAAAGTCGCAACGCAGTTCAAAAAGCTAACAAACACGTGGTTTTTACGATTCCTGCCATCGGATCAGTGATTTCGCGTTTTATGCACGGGCGTGCTTGTGGCATTCAAAAAATGGGTTAGCGTGTGATGATTAAATGTTGGCCACGACCGTATAACCGGCTAGCGTGTTTGAGAGCTGACTAACTGAATACAGTTGGCTTTTCCAAGAATTTTAACCAAGGGACTTTTCTTACATTTGTCAATGACTCACTGACCATGATACTGTTGTGCTATACAAAATTTACACGAGAAAAACGGAACACAGGGTGTTGGTGCCGGTGTTAGGTCTGAACTAGTGAGCCCACTCGAGCTAAATAAATTGACAAAGTAATATTTTTTAATAAGGTAAACAAAATAATAAACAAAAAACAATATAAGCAAACGTAGATAAAAAGAATGGCTGAACTTTACTGACGCGTGTCTCGTCCAAGCTCGTTTCACAGTCTTTGCCGCACATGTGCCGGTTAAGTCTTTTCTTCCAGGTACGACATTTGGGTAAGCTGATTGTTCTTACTTACACAGCTAAATTATACACACTCTGTGTGTGTGTGCGTGCGTGCGTGTGCGCGCGCGCGCGTGTGTGTGTGTGTGTGTGTGTGTGTGTGTGTGTGTGTGTGTGCGTGCGTGCGTGCGTGTGTGTGTGCGTGCGCGCGCGCGTGTGTGTGTGCGTGCGTGCGTGCGTGTGTGCGTGCGCGCGCGCGTGCGTGTGTGCGTGTGCGTGCGTGCGTGCGTGCGTGCGTGCGTGTGTGTAAGATTTTCTTAATGCAAAAGGTATGGTGATTTTGCAAAGGCTTGCAATAAGAAATAAGTGTTATTTCATAGATGATGCTCAGTGGTGCCCATATTAATTATTGCATGAGTTGCCCCATGTAGTTGGACAATCAAGCCTATCTAAAAAGTGTAGCCAAAATAATTTTAAGTGAATAACAAAAGCGAGTGCAAATAACGTCTTTGTTTGAGAAATGAATTATAATAAAAAATTACATCAATTGTGCAACATTCTGAAAAAAGGAGTATCAGCTCTGAAAAAAGGTATACAAAAATACCTTTATTTGGTGGTATACAGTAATGTAGATTTGCAGTTTGTCTACATGTTGCAAATACAGACACGTTCTTAGGTTATAATATAACAATTTAGGTTATTAAATTTTCATACAAAATTGTCTTAGAAAATCTAACTCTAGATTCTGCCATGTTTGTTCCCGATCTGATCTCTGTTCTTCATGAACACAAGACAATAAAAACAAGTAACACACTCGGTATATTTTCCGTGCAAATTTCTCTTATACAACTTTCAAGATAATACTGTCAGTTGTGCCACTCACTGTGACATTTATTTAAATTCTTTATTATTATTATTATTATTATTATTATTATTATTATTATTATTATTATTATTATTATTATTATTATTATTATTATTATTATTATTATTATTATTATTATTATTATTATGTTGTTGTTGTTGTTGTTGTTGTTGTTGTTGATGGGATTGCAGTTGCAGTTGTCGCTATTGTTGTTATTATTTTACCTGCTACCTGATTACTGTACCTTATTTTAAATAAATATGAAATTATGAAGACTGTAAGCAGAGGAATATCAAATGTCGTGCTTATTTGCAGAAACTGGACTTCGCTTCTTCACTTATTTTGTTGTTTCATAACACCGCTTGCTAATTTAATTGCAGTTTGTCACTCCTTGACCTTGCTACAACATTGAATAAACAAATAATGTTTTTGTTTGAGAAATGAGTGTAATAAAAAACGACATAAGCAACATAAGCAAATATACGTAACAACAACAAAGAAATGTTGCCTAAATAACCTGCAAGTCTTTCGGCGAAAGACTGGTAATAATTATTAAGAGAATAAGCCTTTTCACAGTTCCAGCGATTGATGATGATCGTGAAAAGTAAAAAGGTCAAGTGTGCCCGACAAAGCATACACTTGACAGCGCCTCGCGACCAAGTTATTGTAATACTAACAGTTTTAACAGCTAGCTGTGAACCTTATCTTATCTACTTCATTTTTTTCTTGTTCCCATGCAAGATCCTACTAGTAAATCACTTTACGCGCAGACTAATGCATGCCTAAGTAAAGTCCACGTAAAACAGCTGAAGTTACTGAACTCGTGCTCAAGACGCCTTTGCTTTACACACACGTCACGTGACAAATGTAGCTAAGACACGTTGCTGTGGTATGCTTAACCTTTGGCCTGCAGTAACTGCACGTGAAATGGCTTATTAAAACGTTATGGCAAATGATAATAAGCCGAACTGCTGATGAAAAACGACAATGTTATAAGTTAGCTCTACTTCACATTCTAAGTTAGTATAATGTAAATATAAGTATCTTAGTTGTAAATAAATCACATTTTAGCTTATTATGCTAGAATTTTATGATACAGTTTACATATCAACAAAGCTGATTACTGTGTGCAGCTACAATGCGAAACAGGTATATGCCTTAATTTGCACGAAAACTATGTACCGGGGAAAAACCCCTGAATGGGTTTTACACTCTTGGCCTATCCAAACTATTTGGGAATTCATCCAAGAACAATTTTAGTGTTGTTAATTATGAAGAATGAGATTTAATGGCCTGTAAGACTGGACATGTTGTTTAAACTCAGTGAATAAGATGACTTTTACACGGCTAGTTTTTACAAGGCTTTAAATTACATACATTCTCTTACATCTGAACAACCTATATTTGCATTGTAACCTAGTTTGTAACCTAGTTAAGTTTGTAATAACTTTAGATAACCACAGAAAAAAGTTGGATTGAACTCCTGTCATACCTCTTCTGTCAGCAACGTCAAGTTCGACGATTTCAAAATTTCAATAACTGCGTCATTCCATTAGACTCACCTAATGAATTTACATGTAGTAAAGAGAGTGTGTTTGAAATTTTCAAAGCTGTGTTAATTTGCTATGCCCTCTCGGCTGTTCACATGCAATCATCACGAGCCACACATCCACCGCAGCAATAAACAACAACAAACAGCAACTATAAACTACAAACACAAACTTTTTTAATCTTGTAATATTGTTATTTTCACATTACTTACTGTCATAAAAGTAGAACATTCTCCTGTATTATTTGGACACTAGTAGATTCGCATGTAATCCTGATATTTGCACTTGTCATTTTGCATTTGTTAGCCTGTTGACGACTAACTGACTTTTAACATTATTGATGAACAGAAGGTTCGTCTTTTTTTATTCATCACAGGGATGTCTTTTTGCGGAATCACTGTTTTTTCATGTGTAGTGGGGCCTGCCCCTAAGGATTTTTAGGAATTCCCTTTAGATACTTGCGAAAAATCTTTTCTCTCGGTTTGTGGCTGCTTTCAGTAAGTCTTTTCTCTTTTTTTCACTCTCTCTCTCTCTCTCTCTCTCTCTCTCTCTCTCTCTCTCTCTCTCTCTCTCTCTCTCTTTCTGTCTCTCTCTTCTCTCTCTCTCTCTCTCTCTCTCTGTCTCTTCTCTCTCTCTCTCTCTCTCTCTCTCTCTCTCTCTCTCTCTCCTCTCGTGTGCATTGGCTTCACACGTGGCTTCACACTGCCTCTGCTGGCTTCCCTATGTTGCTGTGTCATTAGCATGTCTCGCTTAACTAGACAACGCACCGACGAAAAGATTCTCCTACAAGAAAAAATGTGTTGAAAGGCTGTCGGATGTGCAGTTGGTAATTTGCGTACGCGTTTAGTTTTCGTGTTGTTCATTACAATTTTACGTGTTTTTATAAACTGTGCAAACCACAGGCATCACTGTGTAAACCCTCGTTGCGTATAACTAACAAAGGTAAGTAAGAGAGGCCTTGGCATTTATTCTGCAGGTGTTAATAATATTTTTCCATATCTTAATGGTGATTTGGTCACATGCGATGAAAAAAGTTGAGGCGTAAAAAAGATGGTAAGGCGCGAGATGATAAAATGGTTAGAATTATTTAAAGAGACTGCATGAGATACAGAAGATTTTTGGCAGAATTAGGTAGCTCATCAGCAGATAACATATAAAACATCAAAGTTAATTAGAATAAACAGATTGTACGGATTTCATTAAATCTAAGCTCTTTTATCGAATCCCAGCCGAAACTAAACATTTTTTCTTCATCTGTGGTAATTATGTTGAAAGAGTTATGCATGTACTGCAAAAGTTTTAGGTTTTTTGTAGCTGTTGCTTACTTTTTTGAATTTTTCCACGACTTGTAAAAGTATTTTTTAATGCATATTCAGTTAGTCGTTATAATACAGGGAGTTCCAAAAAACAGTGCAGCACAAGTAAGCTGCTATACTGAAATATGTTGATTAAACTGCAGAAGAGTGTCACCATAGACTTCCGCATTTTATCATAATGACGTAAAGACAATTTTACTTTCATAATGACGTCTAACATAATGTCAATCATTTTCGCTGACTACCCAATCAGCTTGCAAGTTATTTCAACATCCCTGCAGCAGGTACGTTCGGGACATCTAGCTACAGCTCCGTCTAACATTGTAATGAAAAATGCTCAACTTTTCATTAGTTAGCGGGAGAAATATTGGCTTGGTCCTAGATTTTATTATTGTCAATTGAAATTGCAAGTGAATTAGTGAAATATATAGTCTAGTTTCGTTTATAGGAAGAAATGCACAACGCTTACGTCTATGAGTTGCTGATTAAACCATTTTGCAATTAAGAAAATGCGCAGTTTAGTTTAGTTTATGGCTTTGCAAGTTAGATAAAAACGACTATTTGATTAACTTTAAATAAGGGCAAAACGAAATGCTGTCTTTTCTAGCCAGTTTTTATAAACCTCAATGAAATCTTCACAGTCCAAACCTATATCATACATCAATATAATATTAACTAATTTTATGCTATTTTTCTGGTTATAATCATGGTTAAAAGATACCATTGGGACTTACGTGATTCGGGCATTCAATATAATGGTGTCTATGGAATAGAACAGTCAAGTTTATTCCATTTCCGTAGCCTGACGAACGGAAAAATACAAAAACTTAATGAATCTTGCAGACGAGCACATGATCAATTAATATAGAAAAATACATCGCAGGCTTGATGTTCGTATGTTTAAAAGGCAAGAGAGACTTAATATTTTTGTTGCTCATTTATTGTAAAGCAAGGAGAACTTGCTTAGTTTCTTTATTTTGTAGTGCTTTGAAACTTCGTCTCTACATTCTGTTTAAATTGAAAAGTCATTTTTTGGCTACTAAAAGTGTTAATTTCGTTCGTTTAGTTATAGCTGCTGCTCTGCAAATTTGTGTTTATGAAAAATAGCAATCAGTTTGACTGTCATGTTATTTAGTTTGTTTAGTTCAGTTTAGTTTAGCATAGACAATTGTTGTCCTGCGTGAGCTGTTGTCCCAAGTATGCTTACGTTGCAGCGGGGGCGGAGCGATAGACCAATATGTTTGACGTCAATTCCTATTTTCATATCACATATCTTGGTTTTTGTATAAATGCATATTCCAGTGTAAGCATGTTTCTACCGCACTCAATCGTCTGGGACACTCTGTATATCAAATGCCTTCATCAGTAAAACAATAAAACTTTTCACAGTTTCGTTGTGCACACGCACAGTTGCTGTAGGTCAAAGGTTAAGTGTACCACAGCAACGCGTCTTAGCTACAACCGTCACGTGTCATGTGGGTAAAGAAAACCCAGTTCAGCAACTTCAGTTGTTTTACGTGGACTTTATTATGCATTAGTTTGTGTGGGATCTTGCTTAGGAATAAGAAAAATGAACTAGGTAAGGTCCTATAGCTAGCATTCGTCCCTTTTCTTAATTATTATTACAATAGCATGGGCTGCGAGGCGTTGTCAAGTACACACAAATGCACTGTCTGGTACACTTAATCTTTGACCTTTTCACGAACATCATCAATCGCCGGAACTGTGAAAAAGCTTATTGCATTGTATATTGTTTTCTTTTTAAATTGGCATAATATAAATATTATAAACGTATATTAATGTAAAAACAGCTTGTTCGCCTGTGGAGGGTGCTTGCGCACTGTGCTAAAACTATATATACATGCGTCATTCTTTATAACAACTGATTATAGACTTCATTTCCTTGCCCACTTGATGTCTCATTATATTATGATTAATCATGCTAGGCTTTCGTATTAATGACGTCATTCACTACTGTGTATTGTACAATGTTAAGGAAGTCGGCAGATGATTTGTTTTCCGGTTCGCATGACGTCAGACGACGTGGTGCTGGTTGTTATGAAAATAAGCTGTTCAAGTCCAGATTTGGTTCAGCCTGCTGCTTGGAACCTTGGACTTTGGCAGCTTGTTGTACTTTGTGTTGGAAAAAACTTCCTGTAAGAATGGATGAAGCTTATAAGTAAAAACTTGTTTTAGCAAACGTTGTTCTGGTAAAGCTTAGGTCATTGAGAAAGAAGATTGATTTCATTTCATTTTTTCTTCTTGAAAATTGGGACTTTGCGTTCTTCGAGATTCAGACTTTGTTCGATATGTGTAAAGGAAGCTACACTGCTTGTTGCTTTAGTATCATGTATTAGCAATTGTTTAAAACATGTGTTAACACGTGCTTCTGCAGCTGATGAAGAGCGAATGCTATTTTGAAAAAAACTTGACTACCCATCAAAAGGGTAGCCCAGCAAAACTATGTAGCAATTCGCTCATTATTCATTTAATTAGAGCTGCTTGATTAATTCCTTCTACAGTGACTTAAATTACATGTTCCCGTGATACAATTGAATAGAAGTTCGATAAGATGACTAGCATGGGATGCTCTTGGTTCAAAATAAAGAATTTGTACCAATTAGTTAATTAATTACAGCTGTTTAATTAATTAAATAATTTTAATTTGGTTAAAATTGCATGTTCTCGTGCTCCAACTGATTTGAAATTTAACGCTCCGCTATTAGATCTTTCGATTTTTATTTGCAACTGTAAAAATAACATTCCACATTTCAAGGAAAGGTGCACATCCTAATTCTTACAAGGAGTGTTACAATATGCATGTATATAAACAGCTATGTAAACAACATATATAAACAATTTGCGTGATAATTATAGTGATATTACAAAAAATTTTTATTTAGTTGGGTCGTCTCATAACCATACTTATTTGCATTTATTTAATTCGAAGTATTTCACTGTAGTAATGATGCATGATGCTATTCACTGTCAAACCAGGGGCCTTTGAAACGTGAGTGAGAGTTCAACCGTCTAGCTGAAAAAATTCTCACAGTCACAGATAACTCTTGGATGGCCAAAACTCCTGCACTTTTCAATTACAACTTCCCTGTGGCTTGAAATACCCGGGAATCCTTAGGGACGCCTCACGTTTATTGATATCAGTTTCATGTTTATTCAAAACATTTTAGTCCTGCAAAACGATACCCTGAAAAAGTAGGTCTACTTCCCTGGCGAGTTCATGACATGGACTTCTATCACTCCATATATAAATGGGTAGCGCCATGTAAACGGCGTTCACGGCGTAAATAAATTTATTATTTTAGCTCGCGGCTGAACTGTCCGGGGAGGGTGTTCACTGTGAAAATGAAAACCAATATTGGCTCTGCTGAGATTTGAACCCACGACTATACAGTTAAAATTAGCAGTATAGTAGTGAGTTTTATCATAAAAAACATTCGGTGTATAGTTTTGCTCTACCCTGTCTTATGTACGACCAGAAATAATTGTCACGAAGCGTAATCGTGAAAAATCGCCTTGAACGTTTCATTCTGCGATCAAAACCTGTCTGATTAAGCAACTAATTGAGGCATCAGTGTCGCTCGTACCTCCTATGATTATCCACTAGACGGTCGGTGTTTCATTCTATGCGGAAGCTGAGAACAGAGATTTTCCTTCATGGCTGTACGAAATTGATTCATTTGAGAAGTAAAGTGTGATCTGTTGACAGACTGTTGTAAAGCCAAGACAGGCTGATTTCTCTTTACATCGGGGTGATTAAGAAACGCTGTGTGAGAGAGATTTTGCCAGTAAAGATTGCTCTCGTGGGTTTAATTAACGTATATTGAAGAGTATAGCGTGTGCTTGATATTCTGTCTCAATAACTGTTTTGAGCTATAGCTTTTGTGTAGAGTAGCATCGTGCAACACAGCATGTGAGATTCGACCCTCAGGTGAACTTCTGTACAAACGTAAAAGAAAGGAAAGAACAAGGTGGGAATGAAATACACTGGAGGAAAACTTCTTCCCGAACAACCTAGTGGGAGTGCAGCTTCAGAAAACTTTTAGCCATTGTTTCAATACTGTCGCTACTGTGTAAAACGAAACAAACATATGTAATTTTAATGTTGTAATTTCCAACAAACAAACATTCAAAAATTTGTACATAAACTGGATAAAATCCTGAACAAAAAATGTTTTGCTTACGAATAGCCTAAACTGCCGCAGTTCGCAGTTTTTAAGCACGTGAACAACTGACAACAAACTGTGTGAGCGAACTTTCTCTACCTAGCAGCAGACGCTAGCAGTGCAGGGTACAGTGTGTTATCTCAGATATGTGCGGATGGCCGCATGCGCACAACAGCCGAACACACCACTGTGCTGGGCTGTGAAGCAAACAGTACTACCCCCATGTGCTCTGGTTTCGTACAAGTATAAAGAAAGAGGTAAAGAAAAAAGTCTTATTATACTGAATATTATCGATAATATTTAGTGAAAATAGGGGGTGCTGCAGTTCCACAGCACACGAGCTGCCGTTGATTCACAGTTATATATGTCTAGCAATGTACTAGCCACTTGTAAGGCTGGAGGGACAAAGGAACTTGCTCTTTTAAATATTTTGTCCACTATTAGTTGTGACAAGTTAACAGGAGTAGGATGAATTATTGTGAAATTAAAACTGCATTAACAACAATTCACCTGGAGGCAATTTTCGAACACTTGCAAACAAAAAGTTGTCAATCAATGGCATAGTACGGGAGATAAGGTTTCTAAGCCTACTGATTTGGCCCGGAATCGCATGAATTTCAGCCACCGATCCGTAGTTCGGTCAGGTTTTTGAAAAATTCTGAGATGTCCCGATTTCGGCCATCACATTAAAATTAAAGTGAAAAATAACGAAATACAACTGGCCTGGCTGTTGAAAATTAGTTTGCACAGGGTTAAGCTAAAACAGCAGAATCTCTGTTAAGATAACAAATTAATCTGCTCATTCTGCTGCAAGGCTGCTACAGCGGCAAGTGCAATTCAGTTTATGAGATCCTGCGCCTTTACTTTAATTCACATAACACAAAGTTATTAATATTTTGGTCACTATCCCCAAAAGCCTCAAAAATGTGAGGAATGCATTGGGATTGGGAAGGAACTCCAAAAATTGATGTACTGCTTGCTTGCGCTTTTGCAAAGATTGTTAGGCCTTTTTAAACTAAAGTTTAAAACGAAAAAATTGTACTATTTTGTCGTTTAAATTTCTTGACCATTGTTTCTGAAAAAAGGCCTCATAAACCTTCTAAAATACAGGAAATGCGTCGGTTTCCCTGAACTTTTAGCCTGTACTTGAGTCCTAATTTTAGTTTGTGGTGGCAACCCCAAAGGGAGAGCAGGAATTAAACGGTTGTACAAACGTTAATTTACTATTTCGGGCGGAATCGCCTATTGACCCTCGGCTTCTGTTGGCCACTAAGTTGGGAACTTCGGAGCTTTGAAGAATCCGTTCATGCGCGTAAACAACTCTTGAGAACCGGATGCGGAAATAGGAAGCGAAATGTGATTTATCGGTATCTCGGTATCCAGGATGGCTTCCCGGACAGGCGTAAATAGCTTGTTAGTCGGGAATTATTGAGTAAGTCTCCGTCACTTGTTAGCTGACTGTTGGATAACTCAATCCTCGGCTTGATTTTCGATCAAATTAAATTATTCCTTGCGCATAATTGCGTTCGCGCTTGGCGTTTACAGAGCAATGAGGTACTCGATTGAGTAGCTTAGATTTGATTTTAGGTCAATGTAACCATGGACGCGACTAGCATATAACAATTGTGTTGCCACCGTGACATATCCATTCCTGGAATGTGTTTCTGTGACCAGCTAAGCGTCTCTTCTGATTTCTACCAGCGGACAGCAGTTCTACAAAAACTGGCTTTTTCCTTGTCTCCGCCTCCTTCCCTTTTTCTTCTCCTTCGTGAGCCAGAAATTCCACTTTTTTTCAACACAAGGTCAAATTTGTGTTTTACTAATGTTACTAATGTTGTCATCATCATTGTCGTCGTCGTCGTAAGAGTTGCTGCAGCTGCTGTCATTGTTTTTACTCAAGCAGCTCTTACTGTTGCTCTTGCTGTTGTTGTTGCTGCTGTTGTTGTTGCCGCTGCTGTTGTTGTTGTTGCTGTTGCTGCTGCTGTTGCTGCTGTTGTTCCTGTTCCTGTTGCTGTTGTTACCACTGCTGCAGCTACTGCTGGTGCTGTTGCCGCTACTGTTCTGTTGCTGCTGCTACTGCTGCTATAGCAATTACAGTGACTGTTGTTTGATATATCATGGAAGTTTGATAAATATTTGGTGTTGAAGATCTCACTGCTGATGTTGCCAAACTAGCAAATGTTTCAAACCACTACCGCTTGTGGCGTGTTAATCAAATTTCCAGTCATTTTAACAAGTGCAGTCTTCTGAACCGACCGCAATATTCATAGATCAAAGATTCTTGACCTTACAGCAAGTCGACTGAATGTACTTACGGAAGCAAACAGACTGAAACATTTTCTCCTGCTGTATTTTAAACAGACTAATCTTCTGGATTTTCTTTGCAATGGGTTCTTTGCCCTATCAGCACATCGCGACAAAGCCTATATTGTGAATCGAAAAGCAATATTGAAGCAATATTGAACTTGACAAATCAAATGTTAAATTGCGTTACTGTACAGTTAACGGTTAGGTGCAGTTCATAGGAGGACCGCAAGTTCAGATCCAAAATTGATTGTACTGTCTTTAAATTTTAAAGCACAAGGACAGCTAAAAAAAACAATATAATTATTTATAAAACAGTTTGCAAAGTTTGAAAAAGTAATCAGCGCATTCATAGCGTACACGTCACTAATACGCAAAAGTATCAATTACTGAATCTTGTCAATAAGATTGAAGGTACGTTTTTGGTGAGTCAGTGGTGAACACTGGGAAGGTGAGTCAGTGACGTTTTACCAGTTGGCGCGAACATTTTAAATTATCAAGAATTTTCTTTTTTAGTTACATGAGTCTTTCAAGCAGGTAACTGTAATGCTAAGTAATATGACTTTGTGCCTTAACAAAGTTTTTTGGGATCTAGTTTAAAACTGCTTGTCTTGCCCTATACATTCCAACTAGAATACTTTCCGGGCATAAAATTCCTGATTTGTCAATAGTATATCCATCATAAACCTTGTATATTAACTTACTTATTCCGTGCTTGACTCTGCCTAGCTTCGCACATTAGTGACATTACATCGCTAATATTATTGGGTCAGAGTTTGATCTGTGGACAAGTGTCGATAATGTGCCTGTCCGTAATGTAATGACATAGGATGAGTGCATAATGACAGTGAATTAATCCTTTAATGGTTACGAGAAAGAAGATTATGCCCTGTGTGAAAGGCTGATATTTTTTTCTAGCAATTGTCAGACAAACTGCAAAACTGAGCCAGTATATATGGATTCAAAGAAGCCATTATGAACTACTTGCACGATGCTTACGAATAACACATGTTTACTCGTTGAAAATTTTTTAGCGCGCAGTGATTCATGCAAATTGAGTCCCGCGCACGAGTCGAGGCCATTAGGATGAATCAATGAGTGTCCAGTGTGCACAAAGTTTCTTGAAACTGCGAAGTCAGTGAAACTATTCAGTGTGATCTGAATGACCTCGTATCTCTATGTTTCAATGTGTTTTTGCTGATCGCTGATGTAATTTCAGTTCATCGTCGCCATTTACTTTTTTTACAAAAGTTAATTGGCTAGCCCTATATGCTTTACTGTTAGATCGTCATAGGATTTTTATTTGATTAATTTGTGGACGAAACCCTCGACACAAATTAAGACATACCTACGGTCAACAATTTCACAAGAGAGACTAAATAATTTGGTCTGATAATAAATGTTATCAATTATCAGACACTATCAGTGTTGCATACAAAACATTAATAGCTACAAAGATGATAGGTTGTAATCAGTGTCTGTATATCTTATACGCTAACATAGGGCCCTCAAGCTTGAAGGCCCTCACGTTTTTCTGACATCTGGTAGAAAACCTGTTTTTCACAACAGTTGTGTTGAAATAGGTGCTATTTTGGTTTACAGAAAATAATAAAATAGTGGTATTTGTGAAAGAACATTTCTTAAACAAAACACAGCGTTTCCAGTTTATTTAAAGAATTTCCAATAAGTTTACTTCAAGGTACGTACATGTCGTTAAAATATATCACGAGTAAAAAAATATTCGAAGCGGGTAGGCAGAAATAAAGGGTGGCTCCGTCTGAGGGCTCCCATAATTTCATTAGCCTATGGGCACCAAAAAGTCATAATCCTTGCCATAATATACAAGTATTACAGACTAGCGCCAATGCTTGTTCTTAACATTTTATTAAATGTGGTGCCACATAAATTGCTACAGTAAATTCAAGTCTCACTTTGTATTTGGCCAGATACCTCCATATATTATCCATCTCATTTTCAGAGTAAGTGCTGAAGCTAGTTTAGGACAATGACTGTTTTTCGTGCCAGTGCTTCGTTTGTCGTGTCAGCAAATTACTTAGTTCCACTTAAGCTAAGCTGCTCTGGCTAATTATTTGTTTTCTGAACGCCCCGCAATTACAACTAAACCTCGCTGTGTGGATGATGTTTTCAGGCAAGACAAAATGCCCTTTAAATCTCAAAACATTTTTACTCTTCCAGAAGCTTTCGTCCTTCACGGTCTTCGTCAGCTGAAGCTACTTGTATAGCTTAGATCTTCAAATACCAGATCTTGAAACACCTGATCTTTAAACACCTGATCTTGAAACACCTGATCTTGAAACACCTGATCTTGAAACACCTGATCTTGAAAGACCAAGGCAATACAAGTAGCTTCAGCTGACGAAGTTCCCGAAGGACAAAACTTCTGAAAAAATAAAAGTACTTTGAGATTTAAAGGGTATTTTGTTTTCTTTATGATTATGTCTGTGGCAAATCTCAGAAGAGGACTATCTTATTTTCAAACAAGCTCTCAAGTAGATAATACAAGGACTCATTACTTTTTTCTCTTTTCCTTTATTTTTTAATCGGCGTGTTTATTACTATACCGGATCCTTGTGGAGCATAGGGTATATACTTATATAAGGAAGGTGTTTTCACGATAGAAATTTTTGTGGTTCTAAGTGGATGAAAGATAATAGCCCAAGGCAACGAAAGCAATTGCGTGTAACGTGGTTGTTTGGCTAAATGCTCAACATTGATCAACCAAACCCCAGGTTTTCATATCCAGAACTGCTGTTCAGTTTGCCACGAAGAGAGTGGTGGCGCTTCCTTTCTTTTATCATTAAACAAGTACCTCGTTTTATTCAGAATCAGTGCCTGTATAACACCCCTCAAATAAAAACAAAAATGTGCTTGGGTGAATGTTTATAATGCATTTTCAAAGCAGCCTGTACCTTTTCTACACTTTATCGATCTGAATTAAGAATTATTGCATTGCTTATTTCGTAAAATTGTTTAAACAAATGTACACTTTTAATAGTTAGCAAATTTAGTAAATCAGTTAATATTAATGATCATTTTAAAAACGGGGTATTAGGAAAAAGTAAGCACTGGTATTTTGCAAACTGACAGGGGATTATCCTAGGTCAATATAGGTTTTAGTGTGCTGCAATACACGTATCTGGTTACGGTATTAGTGAAATGTTATGCTTAAAAATTGCTTTTTAATGTTTATGAGACCATTCTGTTATCAGCCCTTACGAGATGAATTATGCACTGCAAAAACCACAAACATACTAATTACTGCGATGGATGACCAAAAACGTCTTATGGCAAATGAAGTTAACGGCCAAATTCGGCGCCTTCTGAACCACTCAAAACGGCTATGAGGAGTCTTCCGCGGATTATGGCACTTTTGCATTTAGGAACTATAGCGGGAAACTTTGCCTGCTGGCACACCATGTGGATGATCCAGTTAAGCCCTGAAATCCGGTGAAACAAGTGATACAAATTCAGTTACAAAGTTCAGATATGACTTCTGCCCTGTGTCGTGCTTCACTCTCAGTGTCTGGCTTCACCCTACTATATTCTTCTCTCTAAATCCTGCAATAATTTATACCGTATGTGTATTAACAAGTCAAAAACCGTGTTCTTGACGAAATGAGGCTATTCTGTCTTATTTCAAATCATAGGCACCTAGAGCTAAAAGATCAAAACTCACCAATAAACTGAAAATGAGGCTTGCTAAGCCAGCAACGTGCTAAATCACAAAAACCTCTTTGCATGTTAAACCTTCTTGAGGAAAAGCAGCTTTAGACTAATAAAAAGTCGGATGATTCATGTCACTCTAAGAGAATCTAAGCTGCTAGGGTGCGAGGTGACTAAGTCCTGATCGTGAACTCCTGTAATACAGATTTCTAACTAAACTACGTGTATTATAATTTTACATTTTTACAAAAAGTTGCACTGTCGAATTCTGAGGAGTGAATTCATGCCAAGCTGACCGATTTCAGAATCCATGACTCTGCATCAAAATCAACACCAATATTTTATTGTCGTCTCACAGCCCTGGGGTATCCGCCCGTAAATGTTGGTGACCGGTAATAAAGTTACAGGGAAAAAGGGCACAATTCTGGCTAGAAAAAAATCACAGGAAAAAAGCCACAATTAATTTTGGTTACAGTTAGAGTTAGGGTTAGGGTTCGGATTAGGGTTAGAGATAAGATTAGGGGTATTTCTTTTTTTCCTGTGCTTTTGTTCCTGTGGCTTTTTTTTACCTGTGACTTTGTTACCTGAATTCGTAAATGTCATATTCCGACTGAAGTAGCTAGCTGAGGAGTGAGCCGGCTTATAAACGAGAAAATTTTGCAAACTAATAATAGTGTAGTCTAATAAAGTATGTGAACTATTGATGTAGCCCGAGTAAACTAGCAAGCCTAAGTAAGCAAGTATTAGCATATTTTACCCTGCGTTGTATATACATGTAGCAGAACCCTTGGTGCAGCTAACACGTGATTATCATAACCGAAATGAATTTCACTGGGAGAGTCGCTGACATCCGATGATCCGGACGTTTTCATGATGAGCGTATATCTATAGTTGAAACCACGCTCGGTTGAACTGTCTGTGTGTATTTAACGGAAAATTTCCCATTTTATTAATGTGTTAATGATTACTGTCGCTCTTTTATATTTCGCAGCCGTTCTTCAACGAGGAAACGTACTAGGTACAGCGCGCAAAAACTGCTTATTGTGAGTATTAAACAAAAAGTGCTGAGCCGCGCACATTGTCGAGACACACGTGTAATTTAAACTGCAGAATTATTTGGTTTGTCAGCTGTTATTTCAACTTACTTTCTTACTAGTTGAATAAATTAATTAATGTGTTGCTTTCATGCTTTGATCATTAATTCTCAAACGTATCATAAAATTAATACACCATAAGTGAGCATCGTACTAACTAGACATGAAAATTTTATGAGGGTTTGTGTTTTATGAAGATATTATGTCAGCGTTTTCGTGTAATTGGCAGCGCCCACCTGACTCAAGTTACAGAGTGGTGACATTATTATAGTTTGATAATAGCCCTACGTACGTTAGGTGCTACACTGCTATAAATAAAGTGTGACTGATCCATTCGTTAACGTTATGTAGGTGTTGTTGACAATAGCTGTCGAAGGCGAGGAAGATCTTTTGATGACAGTTTAATCTGTGATCTCTGGTTTCAGTGTGTAAGACTTGGTACAAACAACGCTATTGTATCAGTTGCATAATGAGCTCCTTGCATATTTACATCAAAAGTATCTGCTTAATTTATAATAGATGACATGTTATACATAGATGTTGTCATTCATAATTTCGGTTAAAGCAGTTTAAGCAACAAATTAAGAAGTTTTTTACTACTTAACTCTAGAAGCATGTTAGCGAGTTATGTTAATTCCATATGTTATGTTTAGTTATGTTTGTTCGTTATGTGTAGTAGTTTGTTCGCCACCCTTTCCTTGAGTTTATAAAACTATTATACATATAATTGTGTAACCGAATTTATTATTATGCAAGTGAAATTTAATCTGAATTTAATCTAAATTGTTGCGCACAGCTAGCTAAGGCTTTTCAACCACAATTGCATCAAAATAAGCTTTTTCTTTTCACAGTTCCAGCGTTTGATGATGATCAAGAAAAGGTTAAAGGTTAAGTGTACCAGATTACGCATTTTTTTACACTTGACAACGCCTCACATCCCATGCTATTGTAATAGTAACAGTTTTGACAGCTAGCTAGAACCTTACCTAGTTCATTTTTTCTTATTCCTAAGCAAGACCTTGCTGGCACATCACTCTACGCACAGACTAATGCATAATTAAGTAAAGTCCACATAAAACAACTGAAGTTACTGAACTGATGAGGCAAACGTTTGCGCTTTATACACCTGTCACTTGACGGTTGTAGTTAAGACGCACTGCTGTGGTACACTTAACCTTTGACCTGCAGTAACTGCGCGTGCGCACAATGAAACTGTGAAAAAGCTTATTAATATGTTTCAGCTTTACAGTTTTAATATTAGTAATAAAATGTTAATGAGTTATGTTTGAGAAGGGCATCTACATTTATCGTTTCCTCATCGTCCTTGTACATGCAATCGATTCAGTCATGATAGAAATAAGCTTCCCTACCTAATGACTCGAGACGAAGTGCTTGTGAGAACCTTTCCATTCTTACAGGGTATTTCAGACATGTTTCACTAATTTCATTTTCAATTTTCTTTACAGCTTATTAACTAATGCGTATGACGTTCATCTTTTCATCGAATTGAATTCAGGAGATTTTTCATAGTGTCAAAGTTGAAGTCTCATTCATGAGAATTTTGCGGGTATCAAACTTGGCTTTGCAAGTCTTATTATTAAGAATTTTGAGGGCATCGAACTTGGCTTTATAAGTCCTATTATTGAGACTTTTGGTAGCATCATACTTGGCTTCGTCAGCCTCATTCGTGAAAATTTTGGTAACATCAAACTTGCCTTCATCAGTTTCGTTCATGAGAATTTTGGTAGCCTGGAACTTGCCTTCATGAGAATTTTGGTAGCGTCAAACCCATCTTCATGAGTCTCAGTCATGAGAATTCTGGTAGCATCAAACTTGCCTTCAAGAGAATACTACAGCGAAATTAATTTGCACCATAATCTTTTAGCACGTCCCTTTCTATACATAGCTATTCAGTGATATTATACTTCTGTTCTCGAATTAGCAAGCCAGCAACAAAAAGCAATACAAAATATCGAGTATAAACCCTTGAAAAATTTTCAACTACTAAATAAAAGAGTTTAGTACAAAATGAACGTCGGTGGTCGAATAGTTGTAAAGACAATTGAAAATCAAATTTGAGAGATACTTCTGAAACAACCTGCAGTTTTGTCAGCTTTTCATTCAACTTCCTTTCAAAGTGTTAATCAGTGCTTAAATTAAAGCACATAAAACGCTTTACTTACGTAAAGCTAAAAAACCGTCTTGAAATTCTGCATCACTTATTTACCTGTCTTATTACGCATAGCAGTAATGCTGTATAAACTTACATAAGTCTTTCAAACACTTAAACGTAATGCAAACTAATATAACTTTAAGTGGAAAGTTTTTGGGATCTATTTTAAAAATGCCTTGTCTCCCCCGTTAACGCAAGTTCTAATTGTAAAACTTACAAACACCTCGCGTGCTTAATTGTTACCAAGTTTCAAAAACGGCCAGTAGAAAATTCCATCTAATTACAATTATACTTCTTTCTGCTTCCAGTAATGAAGCTGTTCCAATTTAATTGGGTATAATCCCAGAGGAGCACGTATTGGATCACTGTTGTTACATGCCCTTATAAGAGAGCGTAGCAGGTTGGCCTTCGTACGTTAACTTAATTAATTAGCGTTGAGAAAATCAGTTTTGGTTGCGGAAATGCCAATTTAGAAACTCTGTTTTTCTGCAGGCTTCTAAAATTCGGTAATTACTTTCAGCGGGACATCGTTAAACGTTGAGTCAAAAAAGTTTTGTACAGGATAGGCTAAATAAATACGCGCAGCCCTGACGTATTTATATTAAGATAGCATTGCAGCTGGTCAGAATAAAATTTCATTAGGGTGCCAGCAGTCATTTTGTCAAATGTGATATTGCAGACCTCAGTGAAAAATGTAGGATCACGAATTTAATTTAATGCTGTGTGATTCTATGGGTGCATTGTATGTATGAACAGAATATATACATTGTATGTATGATTACTATAAAAGTATCAAAGGAAACTCAATGAACCCAAATTAGTACAGAGATTAAATACTTCTAGACATATTAGTAAAAAATAATAACATGTTAACTCTAAGTGGAGTTAGCGACTCTAACGTACAATAGGGAATAAAATCAACGATTAATTCCCTTTCTCTAAATGTAAACGCAAACCATCTCGTTGTTGTTGTTGTTGTTGCTGCAGCTGCTGCTGCAGCTGCCACTGCTGTTTTTTGTTGTTGTTGTTGCTACTGCTGCTGTTGTTGTTGTCGTTGTCTCTATCGTCTTCGCCGTCGTCGTTGCTGTCGTCGCTGTTGTTGTTACTGTAGCCTGTAGCTGTTGTTGTTGTTCTTGTTCTTGTTGTTGTTGCTTCTGCTGCTGTTGCTGCTGCTGCAACTGCCGCTACCACTATTGTCGTTGTTGTTTATATTGCTTATTGTTGTTGTTTATATTGCTTATTGTTGTTATGCCATCATATGTATTTGTAACAGTTAGAAATTGTCACTCACAATAAATACAACAATAAAAATTGTTTCTGTGTTAAAAACATTGCAAATCCTGTTAGCTGTTACCCGTTAGCCAGACATTTCTGCCGCAGTAATTACTTATCGCTTAACAATTTTTCCTTCTTTATTGTCCATCGTAAAACACAACATCTCTATTAACTAATGCAACGGTCAAAGATCTTTATTGATTGTCATAAGAAAAAAATGACTAAAATGATTACGAAGCTGGTTTAGATTGAAAACGATTATCGGCTCTCAAAAATAATAAAAAGGTCATAAGTAATTACAAAATAATGTTTTATAAGCGTCGTACGACGCCATGCGAGACTAGAAAAGATTCGTTTCGTTAGCAGCGTTAAAAGCATTAAAAGTTAGTAAACGTTTACTATAATTTCAGATTTATTGGTGACGGGGTGTGTTTATTCCTTTAGTAAGTAAAGTATCTATATGCGCAAGTGTTTAGTCTAAACTCTATGTCAGGGTCAGACGCAATTTTATCCCAACTATAGTTCGTTATATTAGCTGTAGCTAAGCGTATGATCATTTTGTGCTTTCGTTAATTTCCCGGAAATGTTTTTTTAGTACTAAACTAAAAAAAACGTATCCAATCTGATTTATTTTTAGCTCTTGAACATGAATTGTAAAATGCTCATTTCCTTTTCAGTTGAGCTTTTTTCAATCAAATGTGGTCGCCCTTGGCCCCACACAACATCTCTGGTGCTCGTGTTCAGTTGTATTTGTTCAGTGCATTCTGGTTGTGTTTTTTAACAAAACACACGGTGCATTTTACTCTGAGCCGCTCCTTGCCGTTGTGTTTCTACAAGAAATTGACGTTTGTCTTCTATTCTGCAAACAACTCTTTACGCCGCTAAGAAAAGCCAGTTTTCACTGCTGCTATAACCAGGTTATTCAGTCAATTGTAAAAAATTATACATCAGTAAAAACCGTAGTGTCTTTTTGCAGCGCTTCTAACACCTTATAGTATTAATTCAATGGGCACAATAGACTGCACGAAATGCACGAAAATTATCTTGTAGGGCTGCTGGAAAGCTGATATCATTTAAATGAATCGTTCAAGTTTTCTTGCAGTTTTGGAATTGGGAAAAATCCAAATCTGAGGCTTAAACGACTATAATCTTCTTATTTTAATAACTTTAATGCTCACGACAAAATTGAATAACAGAAAGTTGTGCAAGGAAAAGCTCAAAACAGGTAGAATCTAAAACTTAATCTCTCACTGCTGTATCTGTATTTCTGTATTCAAGAATTAATTTATTAAAAATTTGTACGAAAACGAACGTATCCAAGTTAAAGTTGTAAAGGCAAAGAAATACAACCAATAAGAAAAATGTCATCATCAGAAAAAACATATTGTTAACTACATGTCTAACTTGCGTAAAAATCGCAAAGCTAATATTGATGGTAGAAGGTGTACACACTACACAGTAGTAATAAATTATTATTCTGATTTGGTCTTTTCTGTACTTGACCAAATCAGAAAAAATATGCTCGGAAAATGCAGAATCTATAAAGTAACCCTGGCTCCCGACTTTCTTCATAATTTCATCAACTTTTTAATGTTTACCTTGTCACGTTGGTCGACGAGGCCGTAAGAATGGCCCTACTTACATGATACGGTGACGGCGATGAATGAAAAACTGATTTTATGCTATTTTTATTTTATGTGACAATAAATCAACAACTAAATTTGCCTAATTCCATAATCCTATTTCTGCTTAGCGGCTGTCGTAACTAAATGTGGAGATTGTGAATACAATTATTATTCTATTGTTGGTCGTTGCATTATTTAGCAAAAAAAAACATTGAGCTATGGAATTTTGATGGGAAAAAAACATGAAATTGTATTTTGTAACGAAATTTTTTACACTTAGTCTTACTGTTACACTACGCTCGGCGCCGTCAATTGAGTCAATAATAATTATGAAAATCTATTGAAAATGTCTAGATGGAGTGTCTGTTCAAACATCTGTTAAAGTATGAAGTGCTTCATACAGTCGTAGAAATCATTGCCATTTTGTTGGAAATTTTGGTTGTAGCTGTCTCCCGGTTTTCTCTAGGATTTTTCGGCGTTTCATTTACGTCTTAGAACCACCCTTCCTTACATCTGTTCAAATTTTTGCTTTCACGTCAGCAATTAAGCCAGCTGAATGTATTTCAGGGGTATTTGCTTTCCTTACAAAATGTTGGAAACGCTGTACACGATGTTTGTAGCAAATTTTTGTCGAATGAGCTTGGTGAACTGCCAACGAAAATACCCATCCTCGCCACCCGGCTTAAAACTCTGCATGATGTATCTATTACATTTGGACAGCTAGTTTAGACATCAGAGGCATCCAGAACTGGGTGTGATGAATTAATAAAGTAAACAAAGTGCATTTCATTAGTTTGTGACGGCTTTCATGGCTCTTTTTATCATTATATTGGGTTCCTTGTATTGCATTTTGTAAAGCTGCAAACTGGAATAATTATCCTGCGGCGCGTGCTGAGTTTCCTGTGATGAATTTTATTGTTTGTTTTATTGCAAATACTAAAACTCATTAAACTTTTTGTTTTGACTTATGTGCATTGAGCATAGATGGTGGTTTTAATGAAAATATGTGGATAGTGCTTATGGTTTATAGGAAGGTCACTTGACATGTAAGTGCAATTCATTTTGCACGAAAAAGCTAAAATGCTGAAAAATTATTGTTATTTATGCTTTGATGTCATAAAAATTTATATTTTTGATTACAAACTTGCTTTATTAGAATGCAAATTTATGCATTTATCATAAAACAGCAAAAGGGTTTTTTCTACGATATCTGTTTTTTTCAGGTTCTACTATAAAACAGACCTAGGGAAAACAAGAGAAAGTTTGTGAAGTTCATCTGCTGTGCTTCCTTTTCATAATGAACAAACAGGTAAGTTTAAGAGTGCAGTCTTGACTCACAGCCACAGCTCAGTGCAGTTTGAACAAGCTCAACAACTACAGGCTAGAGAGAATAGTGAACTGCATGGTTATGGTTCAGCTCTGTTGTCATGTACAAAGAATAAAATACTATGATTGTTTTTGTGCTGTGTGTTGAAAATGCTGAGTACTGTGCTTTTATACACTTTGGTTTACTTCAAGTCAGAAATACGGCATTTGTGTGATTTAATGACCAGCCTACTCAACAATGATATGTCTGTGACGAGACCGGAGCCTGGCTTATTATCAAAGATAACCAACCTAAATGAACCACGACAGCCACAATTAGAGAAGTGCCATAACGAATAGAACTGTTGTGAGCAAATATTGAACCCAGGTAGTTATGGGTCATCCATCTGAAACACATGTGCATTTGTGATCACTCAGTTATGTACGTGTAAATCATTAAGTATGTGATTGCTAACGGAATTTTGTTATTATCCTAACATTTAGCGGTTTTTTCTTTGTAACAAAATAAGTTTTTTTAATTTTCTGAGTCATTTAGAATACTTTCAGTTTCTCTGCATTATCTACATGACTTGTATACAAACATTTTGCACTATACCTCTGAAATCACTATTTGCTTCCTTAACAGCACAAAACCCAACTGATTTTACCAATTAAGAGAGCCAACTTGTCAGTGGTCAGCACTGGATGACAACATCTGTGTATCTGTGTGTAGTAAGCTTGAGTAAAGTATAAATGCTGAAGTTCTTTACCCCTATGACTTGTTTTTTCTTCTCGAACTTCTTAACGAGGGCCATAATGTTTGGCATGGACACCTCATATGCCTGCTAGTACATGTATTCATACAGACATATTAAAGGCTTTAATAAGAGCCCAAAACTAAACCACTCTTTTGACTATTGCACCACTATGGCTTGTAAAATATTTACGGAAAGCCTACATGGAATGAGCGGCTTAGGGCGAATTGAGTTATAGTTGAGTCAAAGTCAAAGATCACGTGACAGTATTGGGACTTGAAAAAACATATTGTACTTTTAAATACAATTGAAGTTGGCAGATATATACTGAGATTCATTTTTAGCAGAATCTTACTATTTCTGCGTGGAAAATTGTTTGTGATATTTAACAAATAGTGCAAGAATGGTTTATATGATTGGGGGCAGCTGAATGCAGCATATCTTCATCTGTTGTTTTGGCAACATGTTGTTTAACAGTATTGCCTGCCGATACACTGGGATGATGATACAGTTGTGCAAGTTACTTGGCAAGCTAGTCTTTCAAGTGTGCAAAACACAGCTGTCAGGCCTATAAGATACAGATAATTTACACAGATCGATCAATACTAATTTTGGTTTACAAGATGAATCCCCTGTTATGCCAAATAGTTATTAATGGTTTTGCAAACTGGTTTGTTCTTTACTCACAATAAAGTCTCAGTCTGGCAATTTTAAAAATGTACTTGTTTTTTCAGACGTCCAGAGTAAAGTCTTCAACAGGAGACGACGGCACTATTAGCACTGAAAATGAAAAAACTGGTGTCTTTAGTGACACAACAAAATTTCGCGATGAAACTGGACAGAAAAAGAAGAAAACTTCCACGAAAGTGACCAGGGAAAATGTAAAGGAGTCGGTCAGCGATGACGGAGTAGACCCAGAATGGATAAAAATGAAATTTGACCAGCCTTTGGGGCTTGGTTTCAAAGCACCCACTGTTAGCTCAAGTAGCCGCTCCATGGAAGTGCGCAACTCTAGCAGTGCAAAGAACATTTCTGTGGGACAAGGCAGAGGGGCCTCGCCTTCCTGCCAATATCCAGAATGGTTTTCTGAAATGATGAAGCAGAATCAGCAACGCTTTGAGAAGTTCCGGCAGGAGCATTCGGAAAAACGGAATAGCACCGAAATCAGGAATCAGTACTGGGACAGCCGCGCAAGAGACTTTCGGAAGGCGATGGAAAAATCCGGATGGGGAATGCAGGGAGACTCAGAATGGAATAGCAGTTTGAGTGTATCGACTGGCAATAATAAGCAAGAGCGTCTATCTTCATCATTGGCTGGTGATGTTAAACAAATAAATGGCAACAAATCCACTAATGGATTGAAGATTGAAGAGATCAGAAAAAACCGTCTGAGCTCATCTTCAGATGAGCAAAGTGAAAGGAGGTAAGAAGCACAAAGAAACCTGAAAATAATCCGTTAAGCAAAAGAGCTGGCTTTCTATTAAAGTCTTGAAAACCTCTCGATATTTTTAGTCGACTTAAAGACCTAAAGCTATCAAAAAACCTCCTTAAAAACCACGGTTCCATTAGCATGCAGTTTGTTTTTCAAGCGTCTGTCTATGTAATCTCAGAACTGTAAATCAGATCACGTCTAAAAATGAAAATTTCTATAACCTTCAAGCGTTGGTTGTCAGCTATGTTTCTAGATATGCTCCACTTAACATAAATTCCAATTTGTTAATGTTGTGTGACTTGGCGATTTTTTACTGTTGTAAATCAGCTAAGACAGCTAGATTACGCCTAGTGTAACCATTAGTCAGAATTCAGCCGAAATTTTTTGTCGGAAGGCAATGTTAGACATCTGGAATAATAGGATTTTTGCAGCATACCAATTTACGACAACATATTTTGCTCATTATTTTGATTGTTAAACTCCCCACATGTTTTTACTGACATACATTTTCTCATTTGTCGCGTAATGGTGAAGAAACACCGTAAAGTTGTTATGCTGCTTCAGTGAAAATTGTTTTGTCTTGTTATTGATGTTGTAGCTGTAACTGATCTCTTCCATATTTTCTAGATCCGTTGAGAGATTGGAAGGCGGTTCCGGTACCAAACTGGAAGAGATCTCGTTCCTCTCTGGTGGGCGGCTGTCTCGTCCCAGCATTGAACTGCTTAATAATCTGCCAAAGGGGGTAATGGTGGGTAAACCGACAGTGAAGAAGACTACCAACACGTATCAATACTCCAGCAGTAAAACTTCTTATCAGTGCAAGTAAGTCAGCAATCAGTCGTATGTTTGACAGAGTAAAGAATTGACTCTTGGCTCTTGGAATGCGACTTTTCACAGTTCCTGTGATTGATGATCGTGAATGGGTCAAAGGTTAAGTGTAGTAGACATTGCATTTGTGTACACTTGACAACGCTTCGCAGCCCATGCTGTTATAATAGCGACAGTTTTAACAGCTAGCTAGAACCTTACTAGTTCATTTTTTCTTGTTCCCAAACAAAATCATGCTAGTAAATCACTCTACGCAAAAACTAGTGCATAATTAAGTAAATTCCATGTAAAACAACTCAAGTTAAGGTACTGATGCAGCAGACGGCTTTGTTTTACCCACATTTCACATTTCTCATTTGGCTATCAGCTCACCTCAGTATCTTTCTATGGGAGAATTCCTAGCTTTACTGAAGTTAATTATTTTAGTTAGTATGCTAGTAATTTTAATCTAATGTAAAATTCGGGTACTTTAAGTGGTGAGTTGCTTATGTGAGTAAGAAATATAAACAAATATCTCTTAAAGTCTGAGTCTCTTTTACTCTCCTACCAATTTACCATCCCTAATGATAGCTAGACAGTTATAGATTTTCCAGTTATTATCACCAACATTAAATACAACTTTTTTACTAAACTATTAAAAGAATGGAGTCTATTTAGCTAATGGCAGGTTTTTGCCATGTTTTCTGAAATTTCCTTTCATCATTCTTGCTAATACGGGATTTTAATATAATTTAACTGCTTAATATATTTGTATCCACTTTCAGCATTGGGGACAAAAAGTACTCCTACAACAAGGAGCATGTGAATGAAGCTTTTGAACACTCTGTGGAGGAGGAAGACAGTGAGGATGATGATGATGACAATGAAGTGTTGCCAGACGACAGCGATATCGAGAGCATAGTTGCACCATCTGAGTTGATAAGCATTGAACCGTCGGAGTTAGCTAGTGTGCAGTCGCAAATAGGAGGACTGATATTACCTTCTGAAGCACCTCAGGGTGTATGTATGCTTGTGTAATTCTCTTTCTTTCTTTTTCTGCCTCTCTTTTTTTCTCTCTCTCTCTTTCTCTCTCTCTCTCCTCTCTCTCTCTCTCTCTCTCTCTCTCTCTCTCTCTCTCTCTCTCTCTCTCTCTCTCTCTCTCTCTCTCTCTCTCTCTCTCCTCTCTCTCTCTCTCTCTCTCTCTCTCTCTCTCTTTCTCTCTCTCTCTCTCTCTCTCTCTCTCTCTCTTTCTCTCTCTCTCTCCTCTCTCTCTCTCTCTCTCTCTCTCTCTCTCTCTCTCTCTCTCTCTCTCTCTCTCTCTCTCTCTCCCTCTCCTCTCTCTCTCCTCTCTATTCAACCAATATTGTACTTTTTGCAGGTTAAACCAGGGGCTGCAGAAGAGGAGAAAAATACCTACTATCTCTACAGGATTGCATTAGAGGTTCTCACTACTGAAAGAAGCTATGTAGAAAAATTACATTTGATTGATCAGGTATATTGAAATTCACCATTATAAGTTTCTCACTCCACAGCAAACCATTTACACAGTTATTTGAGTGTTTTCTTGCATTGTGTATTGGGTCTTTTGATGTACTAGTAGAAAGGTAATACAATAAAAAAATGACAAATGCCCACATAAAACATCTAAACATGGCTTAAATGTTGCGTTTCAATCTTTTTTCTAAGGCCATTTTCAGAAAACACTTAGCCCCCCACAACTGTCAATTTGAAGTACATTTATATTTCGGTTTGCCAGACCTCGCTTTTACAGATATCGGAAGAATCGGACAAAATCTGGACTGTTGAAAGTCCCGCATACTACAGACACAGTCCGTTGTTTCGTGAGCTGACCGCTAGTTGGCGGACTGTCATTTGTTTATATCATTTCATCAGTGCAACCACGCAGCATGTAACGACACGTGTGTATCTCGTATGTCAGGAGCGGCCCATGCTAGACGTTTTTGAGACAATTAGGCGATTAGTTCTACATTACCGTGAGTCTAATACATGGCACCTACTGTATTAGCTTAGTATCGGTAAATACGGACAATCGGCAAATTCGGACCAATGTCTCCCCGCTTTTGTCCAGCAAACCAAGATATGAGTGTAGTACATATATTTCAATACACAAAATAGCTATTGCTCTATCCATGATACATCAGCTCTACAAAAAACCAACACGAAAAGTATAATGTTTATTACAAATACAAATGTCTTAATCCCGTACAACTCTGCACCATTCTGTACTAGAAACAAGTTTCCGTACGGCTAATTAGTAATGAGCTCGTTTTCTGCAGGTGTTACGTCATCGAGTTGATGTAGAAAATCGACAGCACAATATTTTTCCTCAAGAAGTGGTGCGGAACATATTTTCCAATCTCAAGTGTATATACCAGTTACACCACGACTTTGTTTTACCTCAGCTGGAAGTCAGAATGCAAGAATGGTGAACAATTAAACTTTTAATTACTTTTTGTGGATTTTAATTGTATCATTCGTTTGATTTTTACCTATGTTAAACAATAAAGCTGGAGGACTCCTTTCTGGGCCGGATTAAGAACTCGAGAGGTGCTATATATAAGCACATTACATCCATATGTATAAATATGTATATATGTATTTCAAAATTAATATTACATATTACATTGACATATTACAATTAATATTACAAAGAAATTTTATTTTTCGAAGTGTGAAACTTGCAGTAGGACTTATTTGTAGTAGTCATGTAGTCATCATTACCACGCTTGAAATATATCATGACATGTTATATAATCAATCAATGTCCTCATCATATGGACAGAGAACAGACACAGAAACTGCCAAACATATTCCAATATATCTTACTTCTGGGTAGTTATCCAAATTGAAAAAACTTGGTGTTCCCCTCTTCACCTGAGCAGGGTTCCCACAGTCAGAAAATCCTGGAAAATCTTTGAAAATACAGGCTATCCTGGAAAGTCATGGAAAAGTCAGGGAAAAAGATAATTTGGTAAAGAGCCAGGGTTGCAAAAATGATCACCGGGAACCGATATTTTTCCAAATATATTTGTCAGCGATTTATGACAATGATTGGACTAAGAAAGTTTATTTAATGTGATTAGTGTAGTTTCATTAACACTACTGCAACTGTGTTGACACATTATATATCACTATATGTTTGAATGTCCATACACAAAAATGTTTGAATATGTATACTGGTAATGCAAATTTCTGCTTATCTTGGGTTATGGAAAATCAATATTTGGTCTGGGAAATTTATTTTAAAATTCTGTGGGAACCCTGCCTCAGGCTATAAGCACGTACTCATTTTGCTTAATTACTCTTGGGCTGACTCCTTATTTCGAGTTTATTCTTTTGTATTTTTTACAATAAGTGTTCACATGCAGTAGCCAGCATCACTTTTTACTAACAATAGATGCAATTCCAGGGACAAGGTACGGAGAATAGGAGACATAATGGTTAGATTTGCTCCATTCCTTAAGATGTACACCGAGTATGTCAACAACTACGAGATCTCTCAGAAGACCATTAATTTCTGGATGGTGAAATCTGCAAGATTTCGTGCCATCATAGATGAAATATCAGTACGTTTTAGTGTTACCTCTCAAACTTCTTCTATAAGTACCCACTGGTGTTGATAATTTCATAAAAAAACGTGATCAATATGAAGTTTTCAAATTTTTTATCAGAAGAACAATATCTGTTTCATAAATAGCGTGCTATATAATAGACTTTGTTGCATTTTTAATAGGAAAATCGAGCGTTTGCGCTGCTGTAAAGATTAGCAGTCATTGCCAGGAACTAAATTGTCTGAATTTCAAATAATTCTTTGTTTCTTGACAATGAGTGCTAGTGTGCAGTGGAAACGTTGGATTTTCCTAACAAAAATTTAATAAAAGTTATCATATAGTAGGTTGTTTATGAAATGGTCAATATCGTGTGAAACTAAAAAACAAACTTAACAGACTTCTTCTTAGCACTTGTTAATGATTCTTTTCTTATTGATTCCAAGAAGCTTTGAAAAATGCGTCTGGTTTTAACGGCTCGTTAGATGCCAGCGATGCGGTAACTATACAGCTGTTTATTTCCCTGTTACCTGGTGTGACATGTATGCAAAAGAATGAAACTATTGCCACCAGAGGAGTAAGTGCAGTTTATATGCTTTCCAAAAAAACTTTTCTTTTCACCGCCATTCCACAAATTGATAACATGAGTTGTGGAGAGCTGAAATATGCTCCATTGTAATATCTGGTAGTTATTGATTTATTAGTTGCGAACTGCAACATGTTTTGCATAATTCAGTATCGTCTTTGTTTGCTGTTTAGGCCTGCAATCGAACCTAACTATAGTAAAGAGGACGTCTAAATAATCAGTCGATTTCGTTGGTATACTGACATCAGTTTATTTATTGAACTGACTATATTATGAGTGTATAGTTTATAGACAAAGTTATTAGACATATGTTGCAATATTCTTACATGTAATATTTGACAAAGTGTTAAGCTTAACTGTTCCACTCTAACTATAATCTCAGTTCCAACCATAATGTAAAACATTAGCGCAAACTCTCACGCATTATGAGTCATATCCACATAGATTACAAATTCTGAGTCTTAAATCATTAGAAAAAAGACGTATAATTTCTGAGTTGTGCATGTGTTACAAGATTATGCCTAAGGATGCTGATTTAAACAGGGAACATTTTTTACCAAAGCTTTAAATAATAAAACTAAAAGTAATGACTCATTAAAACTCTTTGTAAGGAGTACATGTAAAACACACTTTCATGAATTTTTCTCAAATCGTGTTGTTTCAATATGGAACTTATTGCCTGCTTCTGTAAATGGTTCACCATTAGTTACTACTGGAAATGTTAAGTTATTTCGTAAAAGACTTGAATATGCTGATTTAACAAGGCTTCTTAAATTTGGTAGACACATGTAAGTAGCTTTGCTCTGTGTGTCCTCCTGCACATTTTAATAATTGCTAATTATTTAGTGTGCTAGTAGTTGTACCGTTTTTTTATGAATGTCGTTTTATGTACTAATAGATGTGAATAAACTAAATTAAACTAAGTAAATTAAGCAGGTGCCACATGCATTTTAAGTCTTTTGCACTCGCACGTGCGTCAAATTTCAATTCTCACGCATTCTGCAAATTCATACACAAAATATGTGTGGTGCGATTACAAATCATCTGGCTTTGTTTGGCCATCAGTACCAACTACAACAAAACCATCGATACTATTCTCGATAATACAGTAGCATTCATGAGCCTCACAATGTACATTAAAGGATATTGCAATTTTTGAAAATTGAATTCTTTTGACCCATGCTATTGTCATGTCGTTTCTTGATCTTATTTTTATTAATTATTAGTTTGTAATTATTATCAATAGTTGTATTATGGCATTCTCTTGTTAAAATATTAAATTAAAATCCTATACAAGAAATTACAGCTATGAAACTAGTTTATTTCACTGTGTACAGTCTAAACTTTCATCCTTGAAGTAGTATGCATAACATTTACCTTCATTGAATTGCTGGCTTCCTTTCACTTCATGGAAAATTTTACCTGGGCAGTTGGTTTTTACAGATAGCATTGTAAGTATGTGACTTGATAGAGAGAGCAATGTATGGTATCACTACTGAGTGATAAAATAAAGTTTATGAGAACTACAGTAAAATGAAACTCACCACCTTTAGAACTTCTTTATAGCTATTGAGTTTTTCTCATGTGTTTTTTTGTGTACAAAAGAACATTTATATATAAAACATACGAACTGCCATAACATTACATAACATAACTTAAAAAAATTACCTTAACTGTTTTATTTTTTGGTAATTCGATTTTGACACTAAAAAAAGCAAAAGTTTTGACACATAATTTGTCCCCTAGATCCTAGCCAGGGTGAGGTGATCCTTGGGCTTTCTACACTTCATACTCATTTTTACATCAAATGGTTGGCAGGTCTGTTTTCACTATTCAAGGTTGGACATGCCAAGTATCGCTGCACAGAAAGCACAGCAATTAAGAAGAAAGTGCTGCACTATTAAGATAAAAATATGAGAAGCAACAGTTTTCAAAAGTCACTGTTCACATTGTACGCAGCCATCAGTTGACCAACTGACTAACCAAATTACTGAATGACTGACAAACTGACTGACTGCTTGCCTAGCTGGTTGACTTACTAATTGGCCGAATGTCTAATACAGCAACATTACAACTTTACAGCAAGTTAGACTACAGTGAATCAATTTCTCACCTGACTGGTTTCTGATGTATTGCCCAAGGCTAACCAGTTTCAACTGATTTGAGCCTTTGTAGTTTTAATCTAGTAGTCACAACGTAGTGTACAGGAATAACAGTCAATAATAAAGTGTTTGCGCTACTAAATGAATTTGGTTTATGTTGCTGCATATATTGACAAAAGCCTGTTTTACAGATCTGCTAATAATATAACTAGTCATAATAATAATAATAATAATAATAATAATAATAATAATAATAATAATAATAATAATAATAATAATAATAATAATAATAACAATAATAATAATAATAATAATAATAATGTCTGCTTTTGAGTGAACAATTAGCATTAGCTCAAAGAGCTATTATTGCCGACTGTGAAAATGTGGCTGCCTCATGTGGCAGATCAGTTGGTTGACTGTTGAATCGGCTGGTTGACACGTTGGCTAGTAGGTCATTTTGGTCTAGGTTAGTCAATTGGTTCTTTAATAGGTTGTGTTGTTCGGCTAATTGCCAACAGAAAATGAAAGTGGTCCTCAAATGTAAAGCCCCAAAGCATAAATAATTTAGGTAGGTAGGTCAAACCACTCCATTTACTCGTGTACACAATAAAACCCACGCTGAATTAACATGGATAATTGCTCACTCGCGTAGTAACTCAGCCACAACACTGATTTCATAAGTTTATACACGGTCATGCAGAAGTAAAGCCAGGGCTTTGAAAAAGAAAAAAAGTAAAAACAATGATTTACATTAATGCAGAATTATTCTGAGTGTCTTCTAATAACATTTAGTGTCTGAATATACACACCATACCCACGAAAAGTAAGGATTCAAAAAAGCTCATGTATCACACAAAAATATCTAACTCATACACTAAGAAAAGACTGAATTCTTTTTAATAAGCATAGCAAGCCGAGACAATTGTTAATTGGTGTGTTTGGAAAATGCCCATTTTCAGTTTCAACCCAGCACTCGCCTGTAGTCACTCATTCCCATAACGAACGCAGTTAGCATTTCTCAACATTGAAAATTGATTTTGAACTAAACTTCAGGTAACACGGGTAAAATTCAGTCTCAGTTTAACTGCATATATTTGCAGACATTGTACATTTAATTACCAGTGTAACAGAAGAAAAGGGACCCGTTTAGGCAAATATATTTTTGTCACATTTAGAGATTGAGCTTGACAACCAAAGGGGGTTTCAACAGTTGAGTTGAGCCAACCGCTGGCTCCACTTGTACCACAGATATAGTGGTGACACCTTTTACTTATAGATGACCAGGACGATGCATAGGCTATGCTCACCTATCTGAATAGCTTACACAGCCATTAGTTTTACTGTGGAGGTCAAAGCAGAAGGTAAATTGTCATTCTTATATCTGGAAATTTCCAGCTGTGCATACGGTAGTCTTTCTAGTACTCTGTACCAGAAATCAACTGACACAGGCCTTCATATGCAAAGTTTTTAATGTTGTGGCTCCCAAGCGTTACAAGGTAGGTTTTTATGCACCTTTTCTATCATGCATACTCTCACTGTACATCAAGGGAACCGTTTCATTATTATTATTATTGTTGTTGTTGTTGTTGTTATTATTATTATTATTATCATTATCATCATCATTATTATTATTGTTATTATTATTATTATTAATTATTATTATTATTATTATTATTATTATTATTATTATTATTATTATTATTATTATTATTATTATTATTATTATTATTATTATTAATGTTATTTATTAGGCACAAATGAGGTGGTAAAGAGACTTAGGATTGAATTTTACAGAAATTGTTAGGCTAGAGGCTGGTTCTTTCATGTATTAGATGAATGGCACCTAATTCAAAACCAAAACCACGTAAAAGTCGCTGATAGTGCGGCTGATCAAATACTTACAATTCTGCGCATCATGTTGTTGATATGGTGAGCCGCCGATGACACTTGACTAAGCGCCTCTGCAAAAATATGCAACAAAATATGAAAATAAAACAATAATACGATTTGCGACTTTCAGAAAAACTGGCCAGGCAGTAACTTCTCTGTTCGACTACTGAAACAAAAAGCTTCTGTGTGCTCATTTATGCTAAAGTTTCTTTGAAGAAAATTGGCTTCATCATGTTGCCATAATCAACAAAGAACACGCTGCTTTTCTAACAACATGCAGCGCACAAGCCTTACAAGGCATTGAAAGTGCACATTTGCCTAATGAGCAAATATATGCACCAGTTTTGCCTAAAGCAAAATGTAAGAACACATTAACCTGATGGAAGTTGAAAACATGCAAGTATAAAATATGTAAAATTTAATATGGGGCAAGTATTTACAATACATTCATTAAAATGTTAATAAAAAAGCTAACAACTTGAAAAATATGATGTAGTCAAACCTTTATATACCAGCTACTTTGGGACTGCAATAAAGTTGGCATCATAAAGAGGTGCATTAGTACTTATATGTCTACACAGATATAGATATTTTGTTTTTCTAAACATTTGAGTATTAGGCATTATAAAGGGGGGATTATAATGAGGCTTGACTGTAGTCCTTTTAACAATATTGATTTTTGCACAAAGTGCTTAAGAATTCAATAATTCGCCGATGAAAAATCTTCAATTTTTTACATTCACTGCAGCCACTGGATACACAAAAGTAGTTTGCGTATCTATCTGTTTTTATAAACATCGTATTGACTCTTGAACTGTTCTACGCATCTTAAAACTGCATGTCATACGGGTCACTGATATTCAGGTGACACTGTTTAACAAACTGTAAAAAAATGGCTAAAAGTTGAGTAGAGTATTAATACCTAAACTACTTTTTTTGACTAAAGTTCAAGTTTCACTTACTCTCTGCATCAGCCCTATCTGGAGAATCAGCTGGCAGACGTTTCAAGTACTCTGCAAAAGTATCAAAAACACATTTTAATCTTCAGATTAAAAAAATTGCAGAATTAATAACTACAATAACATAGTATTTTGCCATTACACATTATGGTGTGTGAACATTGTTTTACTAATTCATTACGCTGTACATAAATTATAGTCCATTTTCCTTTGATTGTTATATTGAAACTTTGCTCTTCTTCTTGGAGTATGCTTATTTTACCTTTATTTGTTTTTACATTTCATTTTACAATCACTATTTCTCTCATAACTTTTTGTTTATATAATTCGATAGTATTTAATTTATTTTGTTTTTAAGCTATTTGTGTCAATTTGCAAAATTTTGCATGTTATTTTCGTTCTTGATGTCACGTTTTTTAAAGCCATTTGTTTTATTAACTTTAATTAGAACTGTGGCTGACTTGAGAACCCATATGATTACTTGTCATCCTTTCTCTGAACTAATAACTTTTTGCTCATGTATTTATTTGCTATCTATGTGCGTATAGAAGAGATAAATGAAAATAATCTAATCTAATCTAATCTACAGAAGTAAGACTGAACACATATATTTAACGAGATCAGATTATTTTTGTAAAATTTAAATGTGATTTAACGCACCTTTAAGTAAAAGTTCATATCTTGGCACTCGCTGTACAGGAACAATGTTGTGATTCAGTACACACTGATTCCTGGATTCTGGCATTTTCTAAAAAAAACCACACAATATGAGCACAAGAGCTAAATTATTCACTGTTTTTATAATATACCTAACAAAGAACAAAAACTGAACACGTAAAAAATTTCAATCTACAAAAAATAATATTATTTAATGAGGAAGAAAAGGCAATTTTAAAATACCTTCCAAAAAACTTTCCACCATAGATTTAGATGCGTCCTCAGAGAGAGAGAGAGAGAGAGAGAGAGAGAGAGAGAGAGAGAGAGAGAGAGAGAGAGAGAGAGAGAGAGAGAGAGAGAGAGAGAGAGAGAGAGAGCTAGCCTCGCGCAAAAAGAGGCAAACAATGGGCACCATGTTCTAATACAAATTCTATGCTCTGCTGTTGGGCAAACAATGCTGTCATGTTCTAATATAAATTCTATGCTCTGCTGTTGGGCAAACAATGGCGCCATGTTCTAATACAAATTCTGTGCTCTGCTGTTGGGCAAACAATGGTGTCATGTTCTAATACAAATTCTATGCTCTGCTGTTGGGCAAAAAATGGGCGCCATGTCCTAATACAAATTCTAGGCTCTGCTGTTTGCCAAACAATGGCACCATGTTCTAATATAAATTCTATGCTCTGCTGTTTGGCAAACAATGGCACCATGTTCTAATACAAATTCTATGCTCTGCTGTTGGGCAAACAATGGCACCATTTTCTAATACAAATTCTATGCTCTGCTGTTTGCCAAACAATGGCACCATGTTCTAATATAAATTCTATGCTCTGCTGTTTGGCAAACAATGGCACCATGTTCTAATACAAATTCTATGCTCTGCTGTTGGGCAAACAATGGCACCATTTTCTAATACAAATTCTATGCTCTGCTGTTGGGCAAACATTGGCGCCATTTTCTAATACAAATTCTATGCTCTGCTGTTGGGCAAACAATGGTGTCATGTTCTAATATAAATTCTATGCTCTGCTGTTGGGCAAACAATGGCGCCATGTTCTAATACAAATTCTGTGCTCTGCCGTTGGGCAAACAATGGTGTCATGTTCTAATATAAATTCTATGCTCTGCTGTTGGGCAAACAATGGCGCCATGTTCTAATACAAATTCTGTGCTCTGCTGTTGGGCAAACAATGGTGTCATGTTCTAATACAAATTCTATGCTCTGCTGTTGGGCAAACAATGGTGTCATGTTCTAATATAAATTCTATGCTCTGCTGTTGGGCAAACAATGGCGCCATGTTCTAATACAAATTCTGTGCTCTGCTGTTGGGCAAACAATGGTGTCATGTTCTAATATAAATTCTATGCTCTGCTGTTGGGCAAACAATGGCGCCATGTTCTAATACAAATTCTGTGCTCTGCTGTTGGGCAAACAATGGTGTCATGTTCTAATATAAATTCTATGCTCTGCTGTTGGGCAAACAATGGCGCCATGCTCTAAGACAAATTCTATGCTCTGCTGTTGGACAAACAATGGCACCATGTTCTAACACAAATTCTATGTTCTACTGTTGGGCAAACAATGCTGCCATGCTTTTTGGTGAAAATACATTCGATTGTTAAGCAAAAACTGTTCTTGAGTGACACACTTTTGAAGTATTGAGTAAGCTAGCAATCTCTCTATGCGCACGTGCTTCATCAAAATCTATGTTTTTCACACAAAGTTATATTACTTAATTAGCATTGTGGTCAAATGACTGAAATGCTTGCATAAATAGAAAAGAAAATTCTTAATAATTTAGAATGTTCGCACCAATTGGCAAAAGTTCACTGAACCACCATCCCAGTGTGCATTACTGATCCACCAAAAAACGTATTTCTAATACTTTTGTATAGTTTTCGAAGAGTGTGCTCTGGTATTTTATCAAAAAAGAAATTTGAAATTTATTGAGTACTTAGTCAAATAGTAAATTGAGCTGCCCGTTTTTTTCTCTGCATTTATAAATCACTCACTGGTTACTCACTCAAAAAATTATTGTT
>JAQGDQ010000216.1:228258-374045 GCA_030141605.1 Tubiluchus corallicola | reverse complement strand
ATCAAAAGAATTTACAGGCTTGATCTTGGGGTTCTTTTGTGTCATGACAAAAGAACTTAAAAAGAACTTGATCCTTCGCCTCTCTTACATCAAAACAAAAGAATGTAAAGAAAACAGCTAAAAGGAGATATAAAACATAGAAAAGAACAATAAAACATAAAAAGATATAAAATATGTAAAAGGAGTGGCCACTTATAAATGTTTTCTCAGTATTTTTGCATTTTAAACATTCTAAAACATGAAATCACTTTATTTTTATTCATTTATTACTCTCTATTTTTACATTATTGGGGTGTAACAAAGAGACAGCCAAGAAAGAGGAGATTCCTCTCCCCTCCAGTGAAAGAGCGATCACAAAATTTGTTTTTGAGCACGACCTCAATAGTGAATTAACTGATAATGTGGAGCCCACAGAAATTGTAGGCACTAACATTAGACTAATAGTACCTTATAAAACAAAAATCACTTCATTAAAACCAACAATAGATATCTCGGAGAAAGCAACTATATCCCCGAGAAGCGGTGTGGAAAGAGACTTCACAAATAATAAACCCTACACTGTAATAGCAGAAGATAACAGCCAACGGGTTTACTATGTAACAGTTGACAAAGAAAAAAACACAGAAAACAAGATCACTAAATTTGCTTTTAAGGCAGACAAAAATGAAGACGCATCATTAACTGAAGATGTAGATGCCGGAGATATTTCAGGGAATAATATCAATTTAACCGTTCCCTTCGGTACAGATAGAACAAAGTTAGTAGCCACTTTTGAGCTGCCTGATGAAGCTCAAGCAAAGATAGGAATAGAACCACAAATAAGTGAAGTAACAGTGGTCGGCTTTACAAATCCTGTTACGTACACTGTAATAGCAGGAAATGGCGACGAACAGACTTACAATGTGAAAGTTGAAGTAGGAGAAAGAAAAGGAACTGCAATTAAGAGCTTTGTATTTAAGAAAGGAGATAATCCAGGATTAAATGATGATGTATCTGCGGAAGATGTTACAGGTCCGGATATCACACTTGAAGTACCTTTTGGTACAGACCTCGAGTTAACTCCTACAATAAAGATATCGGAGGGGGGCCACGATTAATCCTGCTAGTGGAACGCGTATAAACTTTGGTGTAAATTCAGAGAATAAGATATCCTACACAGTAACGGCGGAAAATAATGACAAACGGACTTATAACGTAAAGGTTAATGTAGGGCGAAATACAGAAAATGAGATTACAAAATTTGTATTTACGAAAGACGATAATCCAGGATTAAATGATGATGTGGCGGGAGAGATTTCACCGGGCAACTATACAATTACAGCGAAAAATCCTTTTGGCATTAATTTAGCCTCATTGAACCCTGAGATAACAGTATCAGATGATGCAACTGTAAGCACAAAAGATGGGGCGACTCCAGATTTCAATCACGAGGTAACCTATGTTGTGACAGCAGGAAACGGTGATGAACAGGAATATTTTGTAATCGTAGAATACATTAAGCCATCTCTCACTGTTGTAAGCTATTATAATGGAGCCAGATGATTGCCAGTAGCTGGAACAGTATAGATGATGGCGACATTACCATTAAATTAAACATAGAATATTCTCCCTTTAGCTACAACACTACCAAAGAGCAGTATAATATAAAGAGTTGGCAGGATCTACAAGGAATGCAATATAACTTAAACGGCCATTATACTTTGAAAAATAATATATCCCTACCAGTCCCCTCCCAAACAGGAGGCACACTCCCGGATGCTCTCCCTGCAGAAGGCTTTGACCCTGTCGGTAATAATGATAATAAATTCGAGGGTTCTCTCGATGGTGATGACAAGGTGATAGAGAACTTGTTTATAGATAGAGAGAATACAAAAGGGGTAGGCCTGTTTGGATATATACGGAACGCTGAGATAAAAAATGTAATTATAAAAATAGATGGCAATGGAATAACTGGAAATTCGAATGTTGCTGGGTTGGTAGGGCATGGAAGCAATTCAACAATTGTTAACTGCCATATTACAGGAGGCTCCATACTGGCAAAAGGTAGTGGAAGTAATAATGGTAATAACGCTGGTGGGGTATTAGGATATGGAGCATTTACTGATACTGATCTCTTTGAAATATCAAAAAGTTCCGCATCAGTAAATGTTACCGCAGAGGGTATCAGCGGTCATGTCGGAGGATTAGCAGGATCTTTTGGATATTTTAATGAAAATGAAAATGCTTTAAAAATTAATGAGTGTAAGGCTACGGGAAATGTAGAAGGCACAAATCACTTAGGTGGCTTAATAGGATTCCTTGGAGGTACCGTCACCAACTCTTACAGCACAGGAGATGCTAAAGGTAGTAGCGGAGGGAACACTTATGGTGGACTAATAGGAAGTTGTACTACTAAAGAAAGAGTCATAATTGAGAACTGTTATGCCACCGGAGAGACGAACAATGTATTTCAATATCTAGGTCTTGGTGGCTTGGTAGGAGAAAGTGGTAACGTTCTTCTTGATATTAATAATTATTGGGATGAGGAAAGCTCAGGCACGCAGGAAATTGATAATCATCTTACTGTGGCAGGAATTGGAGTTAGTAGTGGCAGGTATTTGAAAAAAGAGAGCAGCCAGTACAAAGATACTGAAAAGGATAGAGTAGTCTTTGTAGGCTGGAATTTCTCAAGTACTTGGAAATGGGTGAATGATGAACAGTGGCCTATTCTCAATTAGGAGGCGCAATAATACTAAAACAGCACTATCTCATAAACTGGGGCATTGTCTTGAATCCAGTTCTTAGTTATATTTGAAAAAAGGGTCCAGCTATAAATAGCCAAACCCTCGGTATTTTTTTAGTTTGCACACTTTGTGAAACAGTGTCTTTCTGTTATCAATATGCACCCATATCACGATTAGTCTCACAACCTGCACAAATATTTTTTCCATATAGAGCACAACAGCAGGAATTATTACGCTCTTTTACATGTCGAAATGCTTCTATCAAAGCTGATCCAGCCCTTATCCCATATGTTTCTGATCTTACTTTATATAAAAAAACGCTCTCTTATTTAAAAAGCAGGGGCTGTAAACACTAATAGATGAAAACAACAAGCATTAAGCTTTACCAGGAACCGGAATCTCAGCCTTCATCCCAACCTTCCCCATAACGTAGGTTTTGGGGCCCAATAACAGGTCAGAGTTCATCATCTGATCCCATGTAATCTTTCTACCGGTGTAAGCAGATATGCGCCCCATAATAGCAACCATATTAGAAATAGCTGTACCCTCAGCCTCATTTACTTCTATATTCTGACGAATACATGTAACAAGGTCTATATGCTCCTGAAGATAAGGACTTACCTTGACATTACGCATGGGCTCACCCGAATCACTTAAAGGGTACTTATACTCATACACAACTGCCCCGTTCTTGTCCCATATCGTGTTGCGGCAATTGGTGTAACCCTTCGTCCCTCTAATATATTCTGATACATTATTTACACATCCATTGACCTGACGACACATGGAGTGTAAATGCATATTGTTATCAAATTTGTAGTCTATAGAGAAGTTGTCAAACTGGTCTCCTGTTACGCGACGTTGACGCGACCCCATCCCAACAGCCTCTTTCGGGTATGATCCACTAAACCAATTTACCACATCAATATTGTGAATATGCTGCTCTACTATATGGTCGCCAGACAACCATGTCCAGTTTACCCAATCCCTAATCATATACTCCATCTCACTCCACTCGGGCCTCGGCTTGCGATACCATAGCTGACTGCCATTCCAGTAACAATTAGCAGCAACAATATCCCCTATCTCTCCCTCCATTACCTTCTTGTAAATATCAACATAATCCCGCTGGTGACGACGCTGAGTTCCGGTTATCACTTTTAACATGGCAGCATCAGCTTTCTTGGAGGATACCATAACAGCACGCACCCCTACAGGATCTACTGCAATAGGTTTCTCCATAAATACATGCTTGCGCGCCTGTACTGCCGCATCAAAATGCTTGGGACGAAACTTGGGAGGAGCCGCCATAATAACAACATCTACCCCGGAATCAATAACTTTTTGGTAGGCATCAAACCCCACAAAACAGTTCGCTTCGCTTACCTCATGGTTTTTCTCCTTAATAAGTTTTTCACGACACGACATTACACGATCCTTAAGTACATCGCCCAAAGCAACAACGGATAGGTTTGGTCCTGCATTAAGAAAATTTATAGCTGCACCACTACCACGACCTCCACAGCCTATCACTCCAGCTTTCAAAGGCTTTCCGTCAGGAGCCTGGTCAAGTAATGGAGGTACTTTGGCTTCGCCTAACGGCACTTTCTTTTCCTTGCACGAGGCAAGAGCACCAACGCCTACAGCACCCACAGCGCTTATAGCTGCCGCATTGGCCAAAAATCTTCTTCTCGAAAAATTCTTATCTTCCATTTTATTTTACAATTTAGTTTAAATTAAGGCTATAAACCTAACCTATAGTCAATTATAATACTCTACTCATCCGACAGAGCGGCTTGTTTGTTGCCGGTATTTACATCAAACTCACACACAACTCGAAACCCTACAGTAGTACAGTCAGAGTACCACCAAATACTTTTGGGAAGCTGAGGATCGGTCTTTAGCCAATCTTCCGTTCGTGAATGATCTCGTCCAGAACAACGCAGGCCTGCTGCATCACTTTTATAAGACCCTCCCCTTATAACACGCTCACTGCCACTTAAAGGCCCTACGGGATCAACCACTCCATCCTGCAATTTACTATAAGCATCAGGATCATACCAATCCGAACAAAACTCGGAAACATTCCCAAGCATATTTTTTAACCCCAGTGGATTAGGAGCCACTTTATCGGGAGTCTCTGTTTTTGCCCCGGAATTTTCCTTATAGATAACATAAGTATTTATAGTAGTCGTGTCTGTCCCAAATATTTTTGCCCATAGCCTCGTATCTGAATATCTCTTGGGACTCCCTTCAAAAAAATAGGCCCCTTCTGTTCCACCACGTGCGGCATACTCCCACTCCGCCTCAGTTGGCAAACGATATGTTTTTCCTGTTATATATGACAACCACTTGCAATATGTCTCCGCAGCATGAAAACTCATCGTTATAGCGGGGCGCTTGCCCAGCCCCCAGTTCTGGTCAGGTTGCCCATACGGAGGTGTGGCTCCTGTGATACCATCTATGCCGCCTCCACTTCTCACTCCCTCGGTATCGGTTGACCGCCCTTCTGTAGCTGTTTGAAGATAAAATGCCAGATACTCATCCCATGTAACCTCTACCTCAGCCATAAAAAAAGGGCTGAGTGTTACTCTCCTCGCAGGCTTTTCGTCATCTTTGGCAAAAACATCACTATCTGAACTACCCATAATAAAACTTCCTCCGGGAATAGCCTTCATATTAAAAGACACAGTGGAATTAGGAATCTTTTCGGTATAATCTTCAAAAATATTAACCTCTGTCGCCTCTGTGTAGTTTTTTATACCCTCCCCGCCCACTACACCAAAATTGATATTACTGCTAACAGCATTGGGGTTGTGGTGCCCCACATCCAAATGGCAATTGATACAATGTAGATCATCCTCATTCTGTGAATAATACAAATGAGCATCAGAGCCTTTGTCCGAAAGAGTGATGGGAAAAAGATTTGCGTGACATTTAATGCAGGACTCTTTAAAAGTGAATCGCTGTGCAGCTTCAGCTGTAGACTTTGCCTCCCAGTTAAAATCAACACTATCTTTAGTAAGCATGCCCCACACATCTCTCAGCCCAAGCTTTATCTTCTCTTTCAGGTACCCTTCTCCTCGAGGAGGAAGATGACACTCCACACAATGCACATGCACCCCGTTACGATTATCATAATGAGTAGATAGCTTCCACGAAGATGTAACATGTGGATGTACATGACACGACTCACAAAACTCGTCTGTTGATGTATATTCAACTACTCTGTTGCTAAATATCATAATACACGCACCAGCAAAAAGTCCAAAAAAGAATATAAGCCACCGCCTCTTTCCGCACAGCACCAAAAACCTACTCATAACAAAAAATGATAAACAAACTTTTAAAAACAACAGCATAGTGGCTGTCGCCCTCAAATATAGTGAAAAATATGCTTGAAAGAAAAATCTTCTGGTGGGGCTTTACCAGGTAAAAAAATTTGGCTCAGGCTGTAAAAGAAAAACCGTAGCTTACCGACTTAAATGAAGATTTCAACAAAAACATTAGCAAAAAAGATGGGGGTGAGAAGACTTCAAAATAATTATTCATACATCTGATCCTCAACCAGTATGCTGGGATACAAAAAGCTATTTCACCTCAAAAGTAGTAGTGCCAATATTATTTCCGTCAGCAAAAACATCTATTCTATATACCCCTCTGGTAAGTAGCGGCTCATCTTTATTATCCCAAAAAATATTTACGGGAAGCTCATTCCCCTCATACTCAACCTCTCTTCTCGCCGAATATGGTATATTGGCACCATCATACCTAAAAACATCTTTTTCTGATTTTATCATCAGGCGCTCATCCGGATGCTGTATGCGTATATACAAATATTTGGGCCCTCTCTGGGCTGTAGCATTTTTACTTAGGGTGAAGCCTACTTTTATCTTTTCTATCTTTTTTGCTTTACCAGTATCATTACCCTTTCTGTTAATACCTGTCGCATAGAGGCTAATAGCCTCCAACTGAGATGCCAGCATAACTTTTTGCTCCAGCTTCTTTTTCTCTTTCTCCAGTTGCACATTAACACCCTTTACTACTGAAACCTCCTTTTTTACCTGTAAGTTTTCAGCCATTAGCAACTTGTTGCGCTCATTTAGAGAATCTATCTGTACAACATAATTACGCATAATATCACGCAGAGTAGACACCTCCTTTTTATACCTCGATATCTGTGCATAACTGGCTCGCCTAACCTGCTCTACTTCCAGCAAAAGGTCCCTTACCTCACTCTGTGCAAGTTCAAGATTATAGTTTAACGTGTCATTCTCCGTCTCCAGAGAATCATAACTTTGCACCATAGCATCGAGTTCAGCCTGAATAGCACTTTTATCCTCTCTTATTTGCCGAATCGATGTACCATATGAAAAGTACTGCCAAACATATAATGCAATAACCAAAACCAACACTGTTGCAAGCACTATTACAATAGTGTCATTTTTCTTATTTGCAAGCGATTTTGTATCCATTGCCCTACGTATATCAATTCTTGCAGTATATTACAAGAATATACAAAGATATAAAATTATTTACGTTGAATCGATACTGCAGCCTGCTAATGAGAGGACTTTACTAGGCGAAATATTTTAGTCGGGATCACTGGAGAGGTTTAAAAACTATCTTGATAAAACACCAATGCAGCTTTTTTAAAATAATCGCTCTTAAAATCAAGCTCAACTTATTTAATATTAATAATATATAAAAACTCTTAAACTAGAGAACAGCAAAAAAAGGTACTGTTTTAAAATCCAAATATTCTATTGAAAAAATATGAGTATCTTGCAAATAAAGAAGGAAGATCAAAGGCAAATATTTGTCACATATCTATCCTGTGTAGGCGGCAATCCGTAAAGATTGCCTATCTTTATTTCATTTCCATAGTTTAACCCATGTGATATCCTCTAAATAATAAATAATTAGCGATATGCGTTAAATATTGTGTCGTTTTTCCAAAGGGTGTAAGTTAAAAGCAATAATTTTCTTTGAACTGCTGTAATACCTACCATTTTACTTGACTTATTAGCTTTTATTCGCTCATAGTCTTCCTTTAATGTTGGATTGAATCGTGATGATACTAAAGCAGGAAAATGCTGGACTGCCCTTATCTCATTTCTCAAGGTCACTAAATTTAGTATAAACTACAATTTTGTAACCTTTATGGTCTGGGTACAAAAGTAAAAGGAATGCCCTTAAAGGCTCGATTTTTTGATTCTTTTCTATCAAAAACAAAAGAACGTAAAAAAACCCGTGCTTTTGCAGTAAGCACGGGTTTAAATATTATTCTCTTGCCTATTTTTAGTTGCCTGGTGGTGGCCAGGTGAGAACAGGCCATTGACCATTACCCCGCCACTTCCAGGTTTCAGTGTCATCGTCACTAATAGACCAATCTACAAAAACATTTGTAGTACCATTGCCATCTGCTTCTTTATCTATATATACAGCTCCTTCTTTCTCCAGGTAAGCTCCCGAGGAGACACCCGTCCCTCCATCAGAAATAGTTTGCCCCGTACTGCCCTTATCCCAGTAGCTGCCAGAAACAGTGCTATCTTTATACCCAATCAAGCCACCAATATTATCACTACCTCCCGTAACAGATCCCACAGCATAACAGTTGGTAACAGTGCTGGCCTTTCTAGTATACCCAATCAAGCCGCCGGCTTGGGATCCTCCCTCCCCGACGGTCACGCTACCTGTTGCATAACTGTTGCTTACATTACTTCTGAATGCATACCCAACCAAACCGCCGGCTTGGGATCCTCCCTCCCCGACGGTCACGCTACCTGTTGCATAACTGTTGCTTACAGTACTTTCGAATGTATTCCCAACCAAACCGCCGGCTTGGGATCCTCCCTTCCCGATGGTCACGCTACCTGTTGCATAACTGTTGCTTACATTACTTCTGAATGCATACCCAACCAAACCGCCGACACATACAATACCACTCACACCACCTCCTGATATTTCTATTCCAACATTCTCGATGGTTGCATTGTTTGCATAACCAAACAGCCCTACATAGTAATCATTTCCTCTATCTATAAATAGGTTGCTTATTACATATATCTCTCCACTAGCTGAACTAAATGAACCTGTAAATCTATTACTGATACCACCCACAGGGTCAAAACCTGCTGCAGGAAGCTCCTCCGGGAAAGTGCCTCCTGTTTGGGAGGGTTCTGGCAGCTCTATATCATTCATCAAAGTGTAGTCACCTGACAAACCGTACTTCATCCCCTGAAGATCCTGCCAACTTCTTATACTGTACTGCTCTTTAATAGTACTATTACTATACTCATAAGTAGCCCCTCCTATGGTAAGCTTAATGCCAACAGTACCATCTGCTATTGAACTCCAGGCAGAAGCACTCAGCACATCGCCTCCCATTACAGCATTACCACCTGTTACATCTAATATACCATCCACTGCATCTCTGTCTGCTATCTCTAGTGAATACACATAATTCCCATCTGGCAGACCACCTACCTGAAACAGATCCGGCTTTTCAAGATCTCCGGCCCCTATACGACCTTCTTCATAGTAGCCCAAAACAGTGAAAGTGGGTGGTGAAGTCTGATTTTTTACGGTTACAAAATATTCCTTGGTAGCATCTGGCGCTGTTACCGTGTAGGTTGCGGTGCTGGAAAAGTTCTCTGATACACCACTTTCCGGACTAATGCTGGCACCCTCCGATATTCCTATTGTGGGGACTAATGAGGCGAGATCAACCCCATAAGAATAAGGGAGTAGTAGAGTAAAGCTACTTACCCCTGAAATCTTTCCGATACCCACATTTTCAGATAATCCTTGGTTATTTCCATGCTCAAATACAAAGCTCCAGATATTGGCTACTTTACTTTGTATTGGTGTTATTTCATTAGTCTGCCAATCGAGAACAGGCCAATTACTGTTGCCTATCCATCTCCAGGTGGAGACAAAGTCCCAGTCGATGAAAACTTCGTCATCAAACTCATAGTACTTACTGTTATACCTCTCCAGGTTAATACCGGAAGTGATACCAACCCCGCCGCCAGAAGAACCACTTTGCCCTGTACTACCCTTATCCCAGTAGCTTTTGGTTATAGTGCCTTGCCGATGCTCTCCCACCAGGCCGCCATTCATCACTCCACCCGTCACACTGCCAGTAGCGTAGCTATCGGTTATACTGCCATCGTAATTATACCCCACCAGGCCGCCATTACTTCGTCCTCCCATAATACTAGTACCAGTAGCGTAACAGTTGGTTATACTGCCACTGTTATACCCCACCAGGCCGCCAGTGTGCTTTCCATCCGTCACACTGCCAGTAGCGTAGCTATCGGTTATACTGCCTCTGTTTTCCCCCACCAGGCCGCCGACATTTGCATAAGAATTATCTCCTCCAGACACACTACCAGTAGCGTAGCTATCGGTTATACTGCCACTGTTTTTCCCAACCAGACCGCCAAGAGCTGATATGCTCATAATACTAGTAGTACCAGTAGCGTAACAGTTGGTTATACTGCCTCTTCTGTTATCCCCCACCAGACCGCCAAGAGTTCGTCCTCCCATAATACTAGTACCAGTAGCGTAACAGTTGGTTATACTGCCCTCGAAATTACACCCCACCAGGCTGCCAACACACCCGTCGTCACCATCAGAACCTGTTCTTGTTGACTTTATACTACCACCGGTAATGGTAATATTATTAACAGTACTACTACGATTATACCCCATCAGGCCACCAGCATATTCATGCCCCGTCACACCACCATCTGATATTTCTATTCCAACATTCTCAATGGTTGCATTGAATGCATAAGCAAACAGCCCTACATATTCATCATTTCCTCTATCTATAAATAGGTTGCTTATTACATATATCTCTCCACTAGCTGAACTAAATGAACCTGTAAATCTATTACTGCCACCACCCACAGGGTCAAAACCTGCTGCAGGAAGCTCCTCCGGGAAAGTGCCTCCTGTTTGGGAGGGGTCAGGCAGCTCTATATCATTCATCAAAGTGTAAGTGTAGTCACCTGACAAACCGTACTTCATCCCCTGAAGATCCTGCCAACTCTTTACACTATACTGCTCTTTGGTAGTGTTGTAGCTAAAGGTAGAACCTTCTAAGGTTAATACAATGGTAATATTGCCATCATCTATTTCATTCCAGTCAGAAGCAAGCAGCGTACTGCCTATTGAGGCTTTACCACCCAATACTGATAATGTACCACCTCCTGCATCTTTGTTGTCTATCTTTAGTGAATAGTCATAACTACCATCCTGAAGATCTCCTATCTGAAACAGATCCGGCTTTTCTAAGTCTCCGGCTCCTATACGATTGGCTCCATTATTATAACTTAAAACAGTGAAAGTGGGGCGTGGTATATTTTCGATGACTACGGTTACATAATAAGTCTGGGAAGTTTCATCTTGAGCTGTTACTTCGTATTCTACAGGTGCTGATTCACTGTTGGAAAAATCATTTAATACACCACTTTCAGGACTTATTGAAGCATACTCCGATATCTCTATTCTGGGCCTTAGTGAATGCACGTCTGTACCAAAAGGTACCTTTAATCTAATTGTATTGTCTTCAGGTGAAATATCACCCTCCACTTTTTCTTCTATATATGTAGGGTTGTCTGATACTTCAAAGTCAAAGAGAGTGATCTCTTTTTCGTCACTTGCTGGCGTTTCTTTTACTGTTACTTCGTAAACCTTAGTGGTTTCATCATCTTGAGCTGTTACTTCGTATTCTACAGGTGCTGATTCACTGTTGGAAAAATCATTTAATACACCACTTTCAGGATCTATTGAAGCATACTCCGATATCTCTATTCTGGGGATTAGCTCGAGGTTTGTGCCATAAGGTACTTCGAGTGTGATATCTGTGCTTGTAATATTTTCCACAACTACGTCTTCAGTTAATTTATCTTTATTATCCCCTACCTCAAATGCAAAGCGGAGTATGTCGCTTGCTGTGCTAGCCTCCTCTTTATTAACTGTTACTTTATAATCCTGAGTCGTGTCATCCCCTGCTGTTACTGTATAGGTTACAAAACTCTCGAAACTTATTGCCTCTCCACTTTTAGGAGTGATGTGTTTACCTTTTATTGTAATTGTAGGAGTTAATGATGCTACATTTGTATTATAAGGTACTATTAATGTGATATCCGGACCTGTAACATCTTCCGCCACTACATCTTTAGTTAATCCTTTATCACTATTTTTATCTGCCTCAAACACAAAGCTCGTAATCTCTTTGTCTGTTTCAGATGCTACAGTAACTACTACTCTATAAGTCTCAGTAGTAGTATTATCTTCTGATGTTACTGTGTATTCTACAGCTTGTGTGGCGCTGCTGGAAAAGTCCACAGATTCACCACTATCCGGACTAATAGTGGCACCATCCGATATTCCTATTGTAGGAGTTAACTCGAGGTCTGTACCAAAAGGTACTATGAGTGGGATATCTGTGCCTGTAATTACGCCCGCATCTACATCGACATATAAATTATTCTCATTATTTTTTTCCTCAAACACAAAAGTTTTGATTTCACATTCGGTATTTTGTGCTACTTCAACTGTTACTGTATAATACTGCTTGTCGTCGCCATTCTCCGCTGTTACTGTGTAAGTTGTAGGGTTTGTTTCTTCAAAGTTTACAGGCACTCCACTAGCAGGATTAATAGTGGCACCATCCGATATCTCTATTGTAGGAGTTAACTCGAGGGCTGTACCAAAAGGTACTGTGAGTGTGATATCTGGGCCTGTAATTACGCCCGCATCTACATCGACATATAAATTATTCTCATTATTTTTTTCCTCAAACACAAAAGTTTTGATTTCACATTCGGTATTTTCTGCTACAGTAACTGTTACTTTATAATCCTGCTCGTCGCCATTCTCCGCTGTTACTGTGTAGGTTAGATGGTTTAGTAGTCCAAAGTTTACAGGCACTCCACTAGCAGGATTAATAGTGGCACCATCCGATATCTCTATTGTAGGAGTTAACTCGAGGGCTGTACCAAAAGGTACTGTGAGTGTGATATCTGGGCCTGTAACATCTTCCGCCTTTACATCTTTAGTTAATCCTTTATCACTATTTTTATCTGCCTCAAATACATAGCTCGTAATCGAGTTTGCACTACTTCCAGGTAACTTCGTAACTGTTACTTTATACTCCCGCTCGTCGCCATTCTCCGCTGTTACTGTGTAAGTTGTAGGGTTTGTTTCTTCAAAGATTATACCCACTCCACTTTCAGGACTAATAGTGGCACCATCAGATACCACTATTGTAGGGATTAGAAAAAGGTTTGTACTAAAAGGAACTTTTAGCTCAATTTCTGTGCCTGTGATTACACCCGCATCTACATCGACAGCTAATGACCCATTGACACTTTTCCTAAACGCAAACTCAGTAATCAGATTCTCATCGGAGAGAGGTGGTTTTTCATCCCCTTTTTTACATCCCAATGTAATAGCCAGGAATAAAAGAAACAACAATGCTGTGACTGATTTTAAAGCTTTTAAAAAAGTTTTCATCCAAATTCTGTTTTTAATTTTACACCAATGAACTGCACTATTTGTGTAACACTGCAAATCAAATTATTAATACACTGCAAAGATACTAAATTCTTTTATTAAAAAAGGTTAAAAATCCCTAGTAGTCCTATAGCACCCAGGATAGTTGATTCTTTTCTATCAAAACAAAAGAACGTAAAGAAACCCTTACACTACTCTAAAATAGATTTCCTATCCTCACCCCTATAAAAACCGTGCGTGGCACCAGTGGCCCATACACATAGCCGGGATCTCTATTAATTCCCGTATCAAAATCGTTTTGGTATGAATTTAACAGGTTCTTCACTCCACACGAAAGTTCCAGCTTTGCATCGCCGCCAAGCGATATCTCGTCATAAGCCAGCTTTAACCCCAGCTCAAAAAATGGGGATGTTCTGCGCAACTCGCTATTTTCAACCTCCTCTCCTTCAATAGTCTCTGTCCAAAAATAGGGAACAAGCATTTTTCCTGTATAATTTGCTGTAGATGAAAAGCAAAATCCGGGAAGAAAACCCCAGTCAAAAGAGAGGTACCCATATGACTCCGGCGTTCGGTAAAACTTCGCCTCATCAAAATCCTCCTGAGGCTTGCTATATCTGCTTTGCTGCAGAGTAAAGCCGGACTGCATCTGGAACCTGTAAGAAAATGCAGCATTAAACTCAATATTTACCCCGGCCACAGTAGCACTCTCTGCATTTATTCGCGTATTTACCGCTACGCCATTTTCATCAGACTCACCATAATCAATGGAGAATGGATCTTTAAGCCTGGTGTAAAAGCCTTCCACAAGAATGTCTGTCTGAGTGCTACCCGCAGTAGTTGCCCAGTTAAGTGACGAGGAAAAGCTGTGAGATGTCTCCTGCTTAAGTCCGTCAGCATTCTTATAAATAATCTTTCTCAATCCCGATGTTGCAATATGCAGATCTTCATCAAATATCTGCGGAGTCCTAAAGCCCTTAGCATAGCTAGCTCTGAACTTTATTTCACTCGTTATATCATACATTGTACTTACCCGGGGACTTACTACAAACCCTTCACTATCATCAGACTCTCCCACTTCATCTCTTATATAATAATAATCTAAACGCCCGCCAAGACCTACTTTAAGCCGGTTAACCAACCACTCTCCCTGAGCGAAAGCACTGGCCGTATTCACTCTCTGGCTGGCAATCTTTGTCCCATCAACAAATATGCTCTCTTCATGATTAAAATACCCGAGCTTATCATCCTCCAGGATATCTCCACTATTTTCTAACCCAACTATAAGTTCCGCTGAACCAATAGGGATCTGATTAAAATCATGAGAGTACTGCCCACCCAGTGAATAGGTCAGGCCATTCGTTTTTCCAAATGCAGACGGATCCTGCTCTGCACCGTAGTAGCTATCCCTCTCTATATGCTGCATAGACCCGAATAGTGACAACTTATTGAACTCACTGGTAAACTTCTCCCACATCACCGCACCTGTATTTATTTTGTGGACTACAGCTTCCGAAATATCTGCCTCATGAAGTGGCAAATCAAACTTATTCCCCCCTCTTCTACCCTCTCCAATATGAAAATAGTCAAAAGTTATCTTGCTTCTATTTCGCAAACGATAGTACCCCCTGAGCCCCATAGAACTATTACTTATTGTAGATAACTCAGAAAAGCCGTCGTTATTTGCATCATATGCTCCTCTATCACGGTGAAAACCATATACACTCACTCCCGAACGATAATCTTTTGCAACTACAGATGCGTTAAAGCTCATATTGTAGTCACTTGCAGGGGTCCCATCAGTTCCAGCACCTATACCGCTGTAATTGCCCGCTATCTGATAGCTGTTCCTTACAGGATCTCTCGTAATAACGTTTATCGTACCCGCTATAGCGCTTGAACCGTAAAGAGCAGAACCTCCACCCCTTACAACCTCTATCCTGTCAATCATATTTGCAGGAATCATTTCAAGTCCGTAAATCCCTGCCAACCCACTGAAAATAGGACGACTATTTATCAATATCTGAGAATAATGTCCCTCCAACCCATTCATCCTAACCTGTGTAAATCCACAGTTTTGACAATTATTCTCCATACGTATCCCGGGTGCAAAACTAAGCCCCTCGCTCAATGTTGCGGCATTTACTCGCTCGAGCAATTTCTGGGGAATACTATTCACCACCGTTACTGCCGTTTTCAAATTCTGCTCATTCCTGTTTGCCGACACAACTATAGTATTAAGCCCTATATTATCTCTCTCTATATCAAAGTTGAGCTCAACTGTTTTTCCTCTCTCAAGGTCAACATCTTTAACTACACTAGTGAACCCCATAGCCCTGACGCGAACTTTTTGCCGGCCTACAGGCAAGTTTACAAGCATAAAATGACCCGTCTCATCAGTAGCAATACCTATCGTTGTACCCTCTATTATAATACTCGCAAACTCTACGTGCTCCCCTTCGCACGTTACATGCCCCATAATATTGGCATCAGTATTACTTCTTTTTGTGTTACTACCACCCTGACTTTGAGCAGCACTATAAAATGGAAATGCGACAACAAGTGCCATCGCAACAATATTTCTTAATATCATCGTATAATATTATTACAATTATTAAACACCAAATTGATTAAACTTTAATACTGGTATATAGCAGCCTATGCAATACATCAGATAAGTATCAGATAAGTATCAGATAAATCTTTAAAAATAAATATGAATTTGCAAAAAGCTCAAAATGAAAACTATATATAGGGAGGAGAGCGACCTGTATGATAAAATATCTCTCCTGTTCCGGTATAACCTGCCAGGCTGACAGACTCAAACTGAACTGTAGGAAGTATTACATCAACTCCGTTGGACAAAAAATCTAAACTATCCGCCAGGCCGTTAAAAAAATGGTAAAAAGTATACTCTTCCCGGGTATGTGTGTGATCTTGCCCTCCATCTCCCTCAGAAATATCCTTTGTAAAAGGATGAGAATGAGTAATAAATACACCATTATGCAAAACATGAGTATGCCGGTTTATAATCATACCTGCTGCTGCAGCTAAGTATACAAGCAAAAGACACAACGATGGATAAAAAAACACTATACGCTTCCTCCTTCTCATAGAAAACAAAGATAGAAACTAATTCTAAAAAACACTACAGACACAGCGCAACAAGGCAGATGCAACACACAGACAATTGCACATAAAATAAACCTTCCCAAAATGGAACAACTTGGATCCCAATGAAAAAGACCACTGAAAATTTTCAGCCCGCTCATGCAAAAGGCAGGTAAAAAAGACAAACTTTACAAAGGCCTCCGCCTTCAACTTCTATAGTACCACTAAACTTACAAACCTTAAACGCAGATAAATCCCTTTTTTATTATACTTTTACTACACCTTTATTTTATTTTACATTATTACCTTCTAAAGAATATTATAAACTACTATAAATCAACATGAAAACACCTCTCCTCTCTCTTGTCGGTCAGCTCTTGACAATTTCAGCCACGACAGTTCAAAAAACACTGAACCACAAAACCCGTCTATCTCTGTTACTTCTGCTTTTCGCGACACATACGCCAGCCCAAAAACTACCCAATATCATATATGTTCTGGCAGATGACCTCGGATATGGAGACATCGAAGCATTCAACCCCGACTCAAAAATCCCGACACCTTCCTTAAACAAATTGGCACAAGAGGGGATGATATTTACCGATGCACACACATCATCATCAGTATGCACCCCCACCCGTTATGGTATTTTAACCGGGCGTTACAATTGGCGCTCAACCCTAAAAAAAGGCGTTTTAAGTGGAAAATCGCCTGCACTAATTCCGAATGACAGGTCAACAGTAGCCTCCATTTTGAAAAAGGCCGGTTACCATAATGCATGTATTGGAAAATGGCACTTGGGGTGGAACTGGGCAAAAGGTGAAGACGGAAACATTGACTTTTCCAAAGAGATCACCCATACCCCCAACGACTTAGGCTTTGACTACGCTTACGCCCACTGTGGCTCACTTGACATGAGCCCTTATGTCTATGTCGAAAATGGAAAAGCCACTGCCATACCAACAGAAAAAACAGAAAGTAAAGATAAATATGGATGGTGGCGAAATGGCTTAACAGCACCAGATTTTATTCACGAGGATGTAACTCCAAACTTCTTTCGGCGTAGCATCAAATATGTCCGGGAACATGCAGAAGGCAATAAGCCTTTCTTTCTTTACCTCCCTTTACCATCACCACATACACCTATCTTACCCACAAAAGAGTGGAAAGGTAAGAGTGGGCTAAACCCATATGGTGACTTTGTGATGTTGATCGACAACTACATGGGACAGCTAATCGATGTCGTTAAAAAATCGGGAATAGAGGACAATACACTGATTATTTTTACATCAGACAATGGTTGCTCACCAGAAGCAGGATACCCCGAACTATTGGAAAAAGGGCATAATCCAAGCGCCACTTATCGGGGACATAAAGCCGATATTTTTGAAGGTGGGCATAGAGTCCCTTTCATCGCAAAATGGCCTAAAGTTATTAAAGCCGGCACCTCCTCAGACCAGGTGATTTGCACCACCGACCTCGCTGCCACCTGCGCCGAAATTACCGGACACAAACTACAAAGCAATGAAGCAGAGGATAGTTACAGCATGATACCTCTATTTAAACAGACTGTTACTGGCAGAAACTACCGGGAAGCAACAGTACACCACTCCATTAACGGAAGCTTTGCCATTCGCAAAGGAGACTGGAAGCTCATTATGTGTCCCGGCTCAGGTGGATGGAGCTTCCCAAGACCTGAAAACAGCAAGGTAATCGAACAATTACCACTAGTGCAACTGTACAACTTGAAAGAAGACCCGGCTGAAAAAAGTAACATGCAGGAAAAACATCCTGAAAAGGTAACAGAACTCAGGAATCTGCTAACAAAATACATAGAAGAAGGGAGAAGCACACCGGGTGTATTGCAAAAAAATGATGGTGAAAAGATATGGAAACAGCTTTGGTGGATGAAAAACTAAAAAAATGAACCCTTTACAAGAGAGACAAAAAAAACCGGTTCCGATTGAGGAAAAACTCAATGATAAAAACACTCCCTATCGGCACAAATAGGGATCTTAACAAAAAGATTAATAAAAAAGATGAGCCTTACAGCCCCTTATCTGAGCCTGTCCAAAGAGCGTATCAGCGCCTCGTCCTTACCTATAGACCGTATTGCCAGATAGGTGAAAATAACCGCAATAAGAGGCAAAATAACTCCTATTTGAAAACGGTAAGAACCACTTAGCAAATTTGCTCCATGACGGGAAAAATAGTAAATAACACCAGACAGACCCAAATCCAAAAGAAGGCTAAGCACACACATGCGTATCTGCAAAATCCTCCTCTTGTACAAAAAAACGGCAAAAAACATTATCAATGTGCATATTGCAGCCATCACCACGACAGGCCACCCGTCAAAAATAATGTTATGCTCATCACTATCTTCCCAAATACCTTTTATATCAAATTGATACAAATTACCGTCACTACCGGTAATTGTAGCAAACAAAACAAAAAACATTGCGCCAATCAACAAAAGTGATATCAATAAATATAATGTCTGAACTCTCTGCAACATTCTGCACAAAAACTTTACATAGCAATACAAAATGCTACTATCATAAACTCAACTAATAAAGCTACTCCTGGGTACACTTAGTTGCCAAGTATCAGAGGCAAGCCATCTTTACCTGAACCAATCACAACAACCTTGCTATTACCGGACAAAGCCAGCTCCAAAGTCGCTTCCAGACCTCGCTGCTTCAACACTCTCTCTGTAAGCGACGCATTAATTATATTATTGTATTTTGCTATACCCTCAGCCTCAATACGCTTTCTCTCTGCCTCACTTTTCTCCTTGTCAAGCCTAAACTGGTATGCCAAAGCTTCCTGCTCCTGTTTCAGCTTGCTCTCAATAGCCTGCTTAATCTCATTAGGAAGGTTGATAGAGCGAATAAGCATAGCTCTCATATCTATATTGTTATTTTCCAGTACACTCTTGGTTTCTAACTCTATAGCCAACTCCACTTCTGCCCTTTTAGTAGAATAAATCTCCTCCGCCGTATAGCGGCCCGCAACCCGCCTTACTGTAGATCGCACTTCAGGTATTATAAGACGATTGATATACCCCTTCCCAAAAACCTCATGCAAATATCCTATCCTATTGTATGTAGGATTGAAGCGCACAGAAACATTCACACTTATAGAAAGCCCGCTCTTGTCAAGTACATCAAGTGTCTCTTCCGCTTTTTGCTCTTTAACATCATACATGTAAAGGGTGTTCCACGGTGCTATAATATGAAACCCCGGTGTATATACACTCTCCTTATCCAGCCCGGTAGAAAACTTGCGAAAAATAACAGCCCTCTCTCCGGGGTGAATAGTGAAAAACATACTACTTCCGAAAAATATTATGATAAATAATACTGCCACCGCAGCAATAACATAAGTCTTTTTTAAATTCATCTTTCCTTATTTTAAATTGTTAACAACACACGAAGGTGCTAATTTTTTTCAACCTATCCATAAAAAAACTGTTAAACATCTGTTAAAATATAAACCATAAAAACCTGAGTATTTACAAAGATACCATACTGCTTAACCTGCCTATCTGCTATTTTTTCATCATAAAATATCTTCAAAACCCCTAATTGCATCAACAAGTTACTGCCACTCACAAAGTTTTTCCTCCTCATAAGCAAAAATCTCCAGCTCCAAAAAACCTATAAAACACATGCCAGGACAACAAAGACTTGCAACACAATGAAATTTAAATAATTTTATATACTCAAGTAAAACTATAAGAGGGAAAAACGGTATATGCACAAAATAAAACCTTCAGAACTCATCATAAACAGGGATGGAACAATCTTTCATCTCCATATGAAACCCAGAGACCTTGCAGAAAACGTTATATTGGTTGGAGATCCTGCTCGTGTAAAAGTAATATCGAACCACTTTGACACTATAAGCTATAGTGGCGGGAACAGGGAGTTCCTCAGCACAACAGGAACCTATAAAAACACAAAAATAACAGCACTATCTACAGGTATAGGCACAGACAATATTGATATTGTCATGAATGAGTTGGATGCCCTTGTAAATATTGATTTGAAAAAGAGGGTCCCCAAAAAGAGACACACAGCACTAAACGTTGTAAGAATAGGGACATCCGGCTCACTGCAAGAGGATACAGAACTCAACTCATACATTGCGTCACAAAAAGCAATCGGCTTTGACGGATTACTCAACTATTATTCCGAAAGGATTAACATATCAGACTTAAAGCTTGAAAAGGCTTTCAAAAACCATACCGCGTGGAATAAAATGCTCTCATCTCCTTATGTGGTCGATGCCGACAGGCACCTCTTCAACAAAATTTGCAAAAAAGATATAGCTCCAGTAATTACTGTCTCTGCTCCGGGGTTTTATGGCCCACAAGGACGCGAACTGCGCCTGAAAGTTGTAGACAAAAACCTAAACAACAAACTAAAAACATTTAGATATGAAGGGCTTAAAATAACCAACCTAGAAATGGAGTGCTCTGGCATATACGGCCTAAGCCGCTTACTAGGACACCGTGCCCTCACCGTGTGCACAATAATAGCCAACAGAGCTTCGGGCGAAGCAAACGAAAACTACCACCCTATTGTGGAAAAACTAGTAGAAACAGTACTTAACAGGCTTGTAGAACAAAACAACAGCTTATAAATAAAACCTGTATCCCGCATGTACCAGTAATCCGTTTGAATAAAACGGGTCATATATCACTTCAGTCGCTCTTGCTCCTTTAACACCACCTATATCGATAAAACAGCCGGATCGCTTACTTATAAAAAATTCGAAACCGAGCAGTCCGTAAAATCCGGCATTATAATTGTCTGGCGAAAGCGCACATGGCGGAAACAGAAAAATAGCTCCAGCCTCTCCATAAAAGCGAGCAAAATCTGATACCTTCCTGCCTGCAAGAAGACCCATAGACACATTTGAATACGACCCCTGGGTCGCTATATAAGTATCTCCAGTGTCTCCCGTATATCTGAGGTACTCATTCCACATAAAATTCCCTCTCGCTCTGACAGCCACTAAATCTTTAAAATATGGGCTTGTTATATGCATCCCAAACCCAAAATCCTTTTGATACTGCCCCAACTGAGCACCCACCGATAATCTACCGGTAAAATTCTTTTCCTGTGATTCTTGTGATATGGCTCCAACAGCAAAACACGATAGAATCAAAAATGTCAATAACGCCCTTCTCATTTCTTTAACTTTTTATATCACTATGTGGCAAGAATAATACTTGATATCGCAACTCTTACAAGTGCAAAATATAATTAGAATTTAAAAAATACTTCAACAAAAAATAGCTATACCTATTTAGCATAATTCACAGCACGGGTCTCCCTTATAACGGTAACTTTTACCTGCCCGGGATAAGTCATCTCATCCTGTATCTTTTTAGCTATATCGTACGACAACTGCTCCGTCTCATTATCAGTAAGCTTATCGCTTCCCACGATCACACGTAGCTCGCGCCCTGCCTGAATAGCATATGTTTTCACCACACCGGGATAAGATAGTGCCATCGCCTCAAGATCCTTTAACCTCTTTATATACGACTCCACAGCCTCCCGGCGGGCACCCGGCCGGGCACCAGATATAGCATCACAAGCCTGTACTATTGGTGCAAGCAGACTGGTCATCTCAACCTCATCATGATGAGAACCAATGGCATTGCAAATATCCGGCTTCTCCTTATACTTCTCCGCAAGATTCATACCCAATATTGAGTGAGGCAGTTCCGGCTCATCATCAGGCACCTTACCTATATCATGAAGCAGGCCTGCCCGCTTTGCGCGCTTAGGGTTCAGCCCAAGCTCCACTGCCATTATTGCACACAAATTAGCTGTCTCTCGCGAATGCTGAAGCAGGTTTTGTCCATACGACGAACGATACTTCATCTTGCCTGTTAGCCTTATCAACTCAGGATGCATACCGTGTATACCCAAATCAATACAAGTTCTTTTACCCGCCTCTACAACCTCCTCCTCAATCTGGGTCTTTATCTTATTCACAACCTCTTCGATACGGGCAGGGTGGATCCTCCCATCTGTTACAAGCCTGTGCAACGCAAGACGTGCAACCTCACGGCGAACTGGATCAAAGGCAGACAGCACTATAGCCTCAGGAGTGTCATCTACCACTATCTCTACACCTGTAGCTGCTTCTAGAGCCCGTATATTACGCCCTTCACGCCCTATAATTCGCCCCTTTATCTCATCATTATCGATATGGAAAATAGTAACAGCATTCTCTATAGCCGTCTCTGTTGCCACCCTCTGTATGGACTTGATTATAACCTTCTTAGCCTCCTTGTTCGCAGTCATCTTGGCATCATCCATTACCTCTTGAACATAAGACATAGCCTCACTCTTAGCCTCCCCTTTTAAAGACTCAACAAGCTGCTTTTTAGCCTCTTCAGCAGAAAGCTCCGATATCTGCTCCAACTGGTCTACCTGCCGCTTATGCATTTTGGCAAGCTCCTCTCTCTTTAACTCAACAGCCTTCAGTTGGTTATTAAAGTTTTGACGTACAGACTCAACCTCCTTTTTGGAAATCTCAAAATCTTTTACCCTTTTCTGAAACTCATCCCTGCGCTGGATAAAAGATGCCTCTTTCTGCTTCAACCTGTTCTCCGCCTCGGAAACACCTACCCGCTTTTCATTTATATACTTCTCATGCTTTGCTTTCAACTGGATAAACTTCTCTTTTGCCTGAAGAATCCTCTTCTCTCTCAGCATCTCGGAATGAACCTCCGCCTCATTCAACAGCCTGCTCTTCTTCCTTCTTAAAGCAAAATTCCATATAAAATAGGAAGCAAGAACTCCAACTATAAAAGCAACAACTATAAACCCTGTTATTGACATATCTAATTTTAATTTAATTTTATGTTTTACATACAAAAAAACCCGCTATCTCAACACTTCAAAGCACTGTATTTTTACAACTCGCTTTAAAAAGTAAAATGCGGGCAAATATCACCTACGGGTGTTATACTGCTACAGACTATCTATTCCTCAAGATACCCCGCAAGCAGGTCATTCATCTCTTCAACCTCTTCCATCAAAGGCAATATATCGTTTCTGACATCAACGTCAAGCTTCTGTATTACAATATGTAATGCACACATAGCCAAACAGTCCTGGCTATTCTTACTTGGGTAACGCTCCTTGTACTGCAACACCTTATCATTAATAACTTTCGCAGCCTTCCTTATCTTCTCCTCTTCATCCCTACTTACACGCAGTGGGTAGGAACGATCAGCTATAATAATCTTTACTAAAAGTTTATCTTCCATCTCTATAAACTACTCAATCACTCATTAAGGCAATACAACTATCAATCTCCCGTACAATTTTACTTATTTTAGCTTTGGCATTACTAGGATCTTCAAGTCCCAGCAACGACTTTGCAAACTCCATCTCCTCATTCTTTTTATCAAGAGCCGCCCCCTTTTGGCTAAGAAGATCTATCTGCTCCTGCAGTCCCACATTCTTTTCTATCAGTCGGCTATTCTCCATCTTTATCCGATCACACAACCCAATCAGCCTCCTAATATTCTCCCTAAATTCAGTCAATAAAGCAAGCTCTCGTTCTGTCATAATCACAGATTTATTTACAAAGCTAACACTATTTAAATAAAATGAAAATCTATAGGCAAGTTAAAAGCACTACACTATTACCATAACACCTACTTTTACCATAACACCTACTTTTACCATAACACCTACTTTTACCATAACACCTACTTTTACCATAACACCTACTTTTACCATAACACCTACTTTTTTAAAGAAGCTTTGTTAAAAATATACCCAGGAATATCAACATTAAACTCTATTTTATCAATAATAAACTCTGTCCCCTTTCCCTGCTTTAGCATATCCTTAAAAATAAGTCTTTTAGGATACCATCTCCCATCAATATTGGTAATATCAAACATCTCTGTTCTCTTTAAAAGCTTACCACTTTTAGCAAAAAGCTCCTCTTTCACCGGCACAAACCGCTCACTATCTACCCACAACTTACGCTTGTAATATGCAACGCCTTCCCTCTTGGCAGTAAGGTTAACTATCAGACAGTCCCTCCCCTCTATCTGCTCCTCTCCAACAACAACAGCATCATAATGAAGTGCCAACTCCTGCTCTTCCATCATATCTTCATACGACAAGTCAGAACCCATAACAGACTGACGCAACATATGACCTGATATTTGAATAATACGGTCCGTCGAAGGAGAGTAAATCCACAACCTATCTCCCTGCTTAAGCATCTTTGTGCCCTTCTCCCTTGCGGGAGAAAAATACTCGGTAAACCCATTATCCTCCCCTTCCGACCAGGTTTTAAACTCCATAGTACGACTTAAACGCCTTCCATGGACAATCATTTTTGCCACAATAACGCTATTCGTCGAAGTCATATTTTTATCAATACGCGCCAAAACATCTTTCCCTTCAGGATACCCGCCCAAAGCAAAAAGAGGCAACATCATAAAAACCACTATCAATTTTCTTACCATATCTGCTCTTAACTTTTACACTACCTATACACCTGACCTCGACCTTGCAAAACTCATCTCTTTTACACTTCCGTCAAAAATACTCACTTGCCTCTGTAAATTGCGACTCTTACACTGTTACCCTTCAGACTGAACCACACTTTACACTACAAAAAACAGCCTCATAGCTTAATTCTCAAGCTCTTTAAACAAACCTGCCGTCCCGCGCCTGTATATCCCTATCCCGGAAAGCATTGCCCCCATTACGGTTGAAAGCATGCCCGGCACAAGCCCTATATAAAAAGCCTCCGGGGTTATGCGTGCCCTGTAAACCGTCGGTATCATCATACTTACATTCTTCATTACTTTGGAAAAATCAATCCCGTAGCTCTGTAGCCACCAAGCCAATAACAAACCTGCAAACGTACCCAAAATAGAGCCTGTAACACCTACAATAACAGACTCCCCAACCAGGGATCCATAAATATGCCCTCTACCCTCGCCTACAGCCAGCCGAAGCCCAAACTCACCATAGCGGCGCAATCCCCCAAGAATCCCAGCATTCCAAAGGACTATTGACATTATTACAATAAACACGGTAGAAACAATAGCTCCCATATTTTTTGCCATTGAAAGCATCTGCCCCAAATACTGCCTACCACTTAGCGCAACCATAACCGGAGCAAACTCATCATCAGACCCTGCATGCCTCTTGTTAAAAGTACTGGAAATAGCTACGGCAAGCTTATCATTATAATAACCATCATCAAAGTACCCCAGTATCTCACCCGCTGCATCATGCATGTCAAGTATAAGCCTTGCATCAGAAATATCAACTATTATGGTACCCCTGTCAAGGTAAGCAGAACCAAAATTCACAGTTCCGACTAGCGTCAAATTATAAAACGCCATACCACCATGCATAGTAGAGCTTATTATTGTTATATTATCACCGGGAGATACCCCCATCTTCACAGCAAAACTATCACTTAAAAGAACCTCTCCCGGCAACTCAGGTATACGCCCACCTTTCACAAGCGAACGGGATATGTTCAGGCGCTCAAGCTCCCCCTGATTATCATTAAAAAGATCTATAGCAATACCGCTAACCGGGCCTTGTGACTTTGTCTCCCCTAGCTCATCAGGAACATCCAGCAACCCGCCAAGGCGGATCCGCTCCACCCAGTGCATATCAGGATAGATCTCCTTCAACTCATCTACCAACCCGGAAACATCCATCAGTGCAAGATCATTAGGTACCTGCTCTTCATGATCGGCATATGGCCCGGACATCACTTTAACATGCCCAGTGCTAAAACGCGCATTCATATCTATACCGTTGCTCACCACACCCTCAACCCAACACGACAGAAGAACGGTCAGCATAACTCCCAGGCTAACAATTATCACAGGCAACTTACTGCGCTGCTTATCCCGGAACAATCCTCTATACAAAAATAGTATCATTGTAGCCTTCCTCTTATTGCATCAGTCGGGTTCATGTTCGATATCTTCCCGGATGGCAGATAGCTTACAACTGTTGTTGCTATCACTATAAAAGCAATAGTACCCAGCACTAGACCCAAACCATACTCGGGATATATAATTTCCGCAATAGCCAAGCCATACTCATCACTACCAGCAGGCATTGAATAGCCTTTTGCAGAAGTGTAATAGAACAGTGGTAATCCGTAAACTGCAGCCATAAATAGCGCAAACAAAGAGTTCATAGCTCCCTCAAGAGTAAAAAGCCACACAACACCTCGCCGGGTCATTCCTAAAGCCATGAACAGCCCAATCTCTTTCTGCCGCCTGAAGACCGATAAAACCTGTGTGTCAAACACAGCAAGCATAGCTAACGCCATAAGAACCACATAAAGCACCGAACCGCCAATCGACTTCGATTTTATAACCCGGGTAAGATCAACAGTAAGCTCATCCACCGACTTATAACTCCAACCTCCCATATCCGACAACTCCCGATATTCGGAAGACACTACAAGCATGGTAGCTTCACCAGGCAGCTGCAGCATGCCTTGCAACCCTTCCAAAGAGAGCCACACAACACCCATATCTACAGCAGGAACATTGGTGTCAAACACATCTGCAATCACTATCTCAGTCGCATCAAATGTGCCATTAGAGTCACGCCACCTAACAAGAACTATATCTCCCTTATCAAGCTCACAGCTTTTAGCCATCCTCTTGCCTATCAGCGCTGAAGCTAAAAAACCACCACCCTTCAGAACTGAAGTCGGAAGCTCCAAAACGGTCTGCTCCGGAGGAATACCCTTTAATATTACCGACTGCATCCTACCCGCAGGATATAATGTGCCTTGTGAAATAACAATAGGCACAACAGCTCCGCTATCCACCACCTGCTGTAACTCTTCCGGAATAGGCGCATGACAGCTTTCAAGTGTAAATGGATCATAAGGATCGTAATCGGGATGCCAAAACTGACCTCCGCCAACCTCCCACGCAATCATATCACGCTTAGCCTGCATATCCCAGCCATCTATAATACCCTGATGCCATATAATCAAAACATATGACAAAGAGAGAACAAAAGCGTTGAGCCATACTCTGAGCCCCGCCCCTAAAAGGTTTCTAAGTGCTAACTTAAATATCGGCACAATAATAAGATGAGTTATATACTACTATATTTTTATATGACTCTTAAAACCATAAATAAAAACAGAAAACCTGTCAGAACGAACTTAAGCAAAATTTTGAAACTATTAAAAACTGTGCAATCAAACAAGGCAATTCAGTGTGAAAAAGACCCCTAATTAGCATTAAGTATTACATATGCAAAAGCTATCCCCGGTATATCCACTCAACAGTGTATTGACATGTCCTTGCTAAATAATTATAAGTAAGAATAAAACCATAACACTCCAAGCAGCTCAAAACTGAGCTCTACATCGATAGTTACCACTCATGCTCTTACTCATGTAGAAACTGCTTGCAACAAATGCTCACACTAAAATATAGATAAAACTTTCATTATGCACGCTCCATCCTACGAGAAACATTAGGAAAAAGATCATACCTATCACTAAATAACCTGAATGGGGATCAATTACTAAAACCCTGACTCTATTACTCTTTAAAAATAAGAGCCCCATCCCAGGCATATTAAACCGGGCAACGTTGAAAAACACCTTTGACCTCTTTCAGTAGTGACCTAAATGAGGATTTTGACGAATAACATTAGTTTAGTAAAAAGATAAGTTTTGCAAAAATACCAGTATTTATATCTTTGTGTGAGCTTGATGTAACATAACAATTTACCCTTTCAAAAACAGCAAAACAGGCTGTACTTTATAATGAAAAAGCTATTTCTTCTTGATGCATACGCACTTATATACAGGGCGTACTTCGCCTTCATAAAAAACCCGCGATATAGCCCCAAGGGCATTAATACCTCCGCAATATTCGGCTTTACAAATACTTTGGAGCAGCTTTTGAAAAAAGAAGAACCCTCTCATATAGCGGTAGCCTTTGACATGTCAGAACCTACATTCAGGCACAAAATATTTAAAAAATACAAGGCACAACGTGAAGAGATGCCCGAAGATATTAGAAACTCTATACCCTACATACGAAAAATCATAGAGGCCTACAATATTCCAATAATTGAAAAAAAGGGATATGAGGCGGATGATGTTATCGGAACCATAGCAAAACAGGCCTGCAAAGAAGACTTTGAAGTCTACATGATAACCCCTGACAAAGACTACGCCCAGCTAGTATCCGAAAACATATTTATGTATAAACCCAAGCGCATGGGGAATGATGTGGAGATCTGGGGAGTAGAGCAAGTAATGGATAACTTCCGGGTATCTAACCCCACACAGGTAATAGATATCTTAGCGCTTATGGGCGATACTGCTGATAATATACCCGGATGCCCGGGAGTAGGACCAAAAACAGCAATGCAGTTAATCGAACAGTTTGAAAACATAGATAACATCTATCAAAACACAGGTAAGCTGAAAGGGAAACAAAAAGAGCGCTTACAAGAAAATGAAGAGCAGGTGAGGCTATCCAAAAAACTTGCAACAATAGTTCTGGACGTACCGCTCGATATAAAACCCGAACAAATGAGCAAAGTGGATCCCAACAGAGAAAAGCTGCACAACCTATTTGATGATCTGGGATTCACAAAACTTGCCGCCCAGTATGGCAATGGAGCTACACAACAAATAGCATTTGGAGAAGGTACACTATTTGCAAACATGTCACAACCAGTGACACCACCTCATAAAGTAGAAAAGCAAAACGAAAAACTAACCTCTGCAAACCATAACTATGTACTGGTCGATTCGGAGAAGAAAAGATCAGAACTCCACTCCAGACTTAAGGCAGAAAAAGAGTTCTGTTTTGATGTCGAAACCACCGGACTGGACCCTCACACAGCTGAACCAATAGGAATATCCTTCTCTTTTCGTGACACGGAAGCCTACTTTGTACCTCTGCCGCCTGATCCAGAACCAGCTAAAGCTATTATACAGGAGTTTGCTTCGGTCTTTGAAGATGAAAATATTTTGAAAATAGGACAAAACATTAAATACGACATACTAATACTGACTCGCTATGGTGCTGAAGTAAAAGAACCTTACTTCGACACCATGATCGCTCACTACCTTATACAGCCTGAACTACGACACAACCTTGACTACCTTAGCAAAATATACTTAGGATACATTAAAATACCTATTGAGTCCCTAATTGGGGAGCGTGGAAAAAATCAGCGCTCAATGAGGCAAGTACCCCCCGAAAAACTACTTGAATACGCCTGTGAAGACGCTGATATAACCCGAAGATTGAAACCAATCCTTCTAAAAGAGATGGAGAGCACCGGTGTGACTAAGCTGTTCCATGAAATAGAGATGCCACTAGTAAAAATACTGGTTTCAATGGAACTATCGGGCGTAAAAATAGATAAAAATGCGTTGTTGACATATGCAGAACATCTAAGAAATGTAGCAATAGGCCTTGAAAAGGAAATAACAGAACTGGCTGGAGAAGAGTTTAATATATCTTCGCCAAAACAGCTGGGAACAATCCTTTTTGACAAGTTAAAACTCAATCCTAAAGCAAAAAAGACAAAAACAAAACAATACTCTACCAGTGAAGAGGTATTGGTACAGTTACAAAACAAACACTCTATCGTTCAGAAAATATTAGAATACAGGGGGATAAAAAAACTGCTGTCTACCTACGTGGAAGCCCTTCCCAGGTTGGTAAACCCAGTGACAGGTAAAATACACACCTCCTTTAATCAAACCGTAGTGGCAACGGGTAGGCTTAGCTCGAAAAACCCAAACATGCAAAACATACCCATCAGGGATGAAAGTGGCAAAGAGATAAGAAGAGCATTTATCCCGTCAGACAAAGAACACATATACCTCTCAGCCGACTACTCCCAAATAGAGCTTCGCATCATGGCAGCAATGTCGCAAGATAATGAAATGGCCGAAGCATTCAGAAAACGTGAAGACATACACCTAACAACAGCATCTAAGATATTTGGTGTAGACATGGACAGAGTAACACCGGAAATGAGGAGAAAAGCCAAAACCGCCAACTTCGGAATTATATACGGCATCTCTGCATTCGGACTATCTCAAAGGCTTAACATTCCCCGGGCCGAATCCAAAGAGCTGATAGATGGGTACTTTAGCAGCTTTGGTATGGTAAGAGAATTTATTGACAAACAGATAGAACAAGCACGCAAAGACGGATTTGTAAAAACTATGATGGGAAGAAAACGATACCTCAACGATATAAACTCAGCTAACACTATGGTAAGAAAAATAGCCGAGCGAAATGCCGTCAATGCGCCTATACAAGGATCTGCAGCAGATATTATAAAAATCGCAATGATAAACATACATCGCAAAATGGAGGAAAAAGGGATGAAATCAAAAATGATCCTGCAAGTGCACGATGAATTGAACTTTGATGCCTATAAGCCCGAACTGGAAGAATTGATGGAAATTGTAAAATTTGAAATGGAAAATGCTGTACAGATACAGATACCTCTCACTGTTGAAATACATGCAGCTAAAAATTGGCTTGATGCTCACTAAAACATGATAATCACACCTGTCTAAACACTCAGCCTTCACTCCCCTATTGCTTATAAAACCATATGATGAAACCTTCGCAAGGCAAAAACACACCTACACTCTATTCTATTCCAATTTAATAACCGTAAGACTTTCCCACAGCTTTCATTTCCTTAAAATAAGTATTTAAACTTTTTTAACTATATTGTAAATAAAATTTAATACCTGGTAAAGCTACAAATCGTTATAGCTCTTTGCCATAATATAATATACTAAACTAAACAATATGAGGCCATTACAAAACAAAGCGCTTTGATTCAAATCAAGAAAAATTTCAATAAAAAGTCGCAATTTACTGATGTAAAATAAAGGCTTTGAAGAGAACTTTAAAGAAAAAATGAGTATTGCAAAGGGCTCATTGTACAAAACCAAATTTAAAAACTTAGCGTGTCTCTCTTTCTGGTTTAGCTCCCATTTGGGATAAACTATGTCGTTTCTGTATAGCCTGGAATTTTCCCGAAAGGGCGTTGCTTTTAAAAGCGAAAATAAATTTATTATTAATTTTTAAATACTTTAAATCTATGAGGAAAATAAGTCTAAGTTTCATTTCAAAAACAAAGAGTTGGTGGAGCACTTATATTATGCTCCTTTTTATGCTGACAGGAGGGGCACTTTCCGCTCAGCAAAAGACAATTAGTGGTACCGTAACAGAAGAGAACGGGAACCCTATTACGGGAGTAACAGTAATGGTTAAAGGTACAACTATAGGGGTAATCACAGACTGGGAGGGGAAATACAATTTGTCCCAAATACCTGCTGATGCTAATGTATTGGTATTCTCCTACATTGGTATGCTAACACAAGATGCTGAAATTGGGGACCGAACCAATATTAACGTAACCATGAAATCAGACATTATTAATGTTGACGAAGTTATTATTGTTGGCTACGGTACCCAGCAAAAGAAAACCTTGACAGGTGCTGTTACCTCTGTCTCAGAAGATGAGCTACGCTCGATTCCTGTAGCTAATGCAGCTTCACGTATACAAGGAAGGGTTGCAGGTGTTACAATAACCAATGATAACTCTCCCGGAGGAGAAGCTACCGTGCGTGTTCGTGGCATTGGATCTGTAAACAACAACGATCCGCTATACATTATTGACGGGGTGCCTTCAACTGACGGACTAAGTAAAATCAATCCCAACGATATTGAATCCATGTCGGTGCTTAAAGATGCTTCCTCCTCAGCTATATACGGTGTTCGTGCTGCTAATGGAGTTATTATTATTACTACAAAGCGTGGAAAACCGGGAAAGACAAGACTTAGTTTCGATGCGCGTTTCGGGATACAACGCGCCACCAATCAACTGGACCTGTTGAATACCCAAGAGTATGCGGATCTTTTGTGGATGGAAAACCGCAATGCGGGATTAAATCCGGGAGATAATGGCTGGGGAAATGAACAGTTAGGGTATGGAGAAACACCCATTATTCCCGACTATATAATACCTGCAGGCAAGATGGAAGGCGAAGTGGATGAAAGTAGCTATTCATACCCAAGTCCCTACAATGGCATTACTCGTGCTAACAAGCAAGGCACTAACTGGTACGATGAGATATTTAACCTTGCCCCTGTGCAGGAATACAACATAGGCCTGTCGGGAGGAAGCGAAAACAGCAACTACGCTTTTTCTGCCGGATATATGGAACAGGAAGGAATAGTTATGCACACCGGTTTTGAGCGATTCTCCCTACGCTCTAACGCTGATGCTAAAGTTACAGACTGGCTGGAAATAGGGGAAAGCCTCGGAGCTTCATATGTCAACCGTAATGGATTTGGTAATAATGATGAGGGAAACTCTGTCTCTTGGGCTTATAGAATGCAACCTATCATTCCAGTTTATGATATTAAAGGCAACTTTGCCGGAACACAGGCTGCAACAACAGGTAACGCACAAAACCCCGTAGCTGTACTCACTCGCAACAAGGATGATTATGTTCGGGAAATGCGTATACTCGCAAATGTATATGCACAGCTAAACCTACCTAAAAACCTTACGTTTCGAACTCTGTTTGGTGTCGATTACAATAGCACGCGCGAACAGGACCGGCGCATTATGGATCCGGAATTTTCAGAAGGAAAACCTAACGACCAACTAACACAGAAGTTTGAAGGAGGAATCCAGTGGAACTGGTCAAACACACTTAATTTTAGCACTACTATTGATGATATACATAACATTAAGGTGCTGCTGGGATCTGAATGCGTTAGCGACTACTGGGAGTGGTTTAATGCAAGCCGGAGTGTATACTTTATGACAGATACAGACTACATGGTCTTAGACTCGGGAGAATCCGATCAGACCGCGACAGGATCCTTTGACGAATGGTTTACATTTTCCTACTTTGGCAGAATAAACTACAGCTTTAGAGATAAGTATCTTCTAGAAGCTGTTTTACGTCGTGATGGCTCTTCAAGATTTGCAAAAACGCATCGATGGGGAACATTCCCCGCACTCTCTGCTGGGTGGAGAATATCTGAAGAATCTTTTTTGACAGAGTATGGCTGGCTTAACGACCTTAAATTAAGAATAGGCTGGGGCCAAAATGGTAATGACAACGTTGGTGGAAACTACAATAGCTACAGCACCTATCGGGCTCATATTAACGAATCATACTACAGCCTGTCAGGATCAAACACATCCACGGTGCCAGGATTCCACCGCTATAAGCTGGGTAACCTGGATGGAAAATGGGAATCTACCACAACCACCAATGTTGGCCTCGATATTACGGTATTTGACAGTAAACTGCAGGTCAATTTCGACTGGTATAACCGTCTGACCACAGATATGCTTTACAAACAACAACTTCCCAGTGTGTATGGATATTTGGTACTTCCTGCCATAAATGTTGGCGAGATGAAAAACAGAGGGTGTGATCTGATGATCACTTATCACGGACAGGCAGGTAATGACTTCTATTTTGATATCCGTGCCAGCATCTCCCACTACAAAAACGAAATCACAAAACTTAATGATAACTCGAACGAAATTCTCTGGGGAGATGAGCTTCGTCAAAACATATACACCGCAAGTACAAGTGGTAGACCCATATCTTCCTTCTATGGATATGTGGTTGAAGGTATTTTCAACACAGCAGAAGAGATCGCTGCACATAGCCCATATAACCCTGATAAAGATGGAGTTGACAGCTATAGCCGCCCCGGAGTATTCAAATATAAAGATGTGAACGGCGATGGCAAGATAACATCGGAGGATCGCACCTTTATAGGCAGCCCACACCCCGATTTTACTTATGGGCTAAACATTGGCTCACAGTATAAAAGCTGGGATATGACAATGTTTATTCAGGGGTCACAAGGCAATAAACTGATAAACTATGTAAACCGGTGGATACTATTTAGCAACTTTCAGGGAAATCGTAGCACACAAAGACTCTATGAATCATGGACAGCCGAACGTTATGAAAACGGAGATAAAATTACAATGCCTATCGCACTTAAAGATGACGAAGTGATGCAAAGAACCTCAACTTTCTTTGTTGAAGATGGCTCTTACCTCCGCATAAAGGACCTACAAATTGGCTATACCATCCCGGCAGAAGTAACCTCTAAATGGGGCATTGAGCGTTTAAGGCTTTATGCACAAGCAACAAATCTGCTTACAATTACCGGATACAGTGGACTCGACCCTGAGATTATCAACAATGGCGATAATGCAGATCGCCATATTGGCGTGGATGAGGGTGTTTACCCCACCTCACAAATGTTTCTTTTTGGGATAAACCTGAACTTGTAACCCTGATAGTTTTTATAAATTAAAAACACATATAAATTATGAAAAAGACATATATTATTATAGCACTAGTAACAATTGTTTTATACTCCTGCTCTGACTCCTGGTTTGAGATTAAACCCAAAGGGCAGGCTCATGTTGAACTACTTTATAATAAAGAAGGTGTAAATGCCCTATTAACCGGCACCTATGCTGTTGTTGACGGAACAAATCGCCCAAGTGCAGACAACTGGGCAAGCGCCGTTTCTAACTGGGTTTGGGGCAGTGTTGCCTCAGATGATGCATACAAGGGTTCATCATCTGGTGACCAGCCCAGTATTAACCCTATTGAGGGATTTTATGTTGACGCTGAAAATACGTATGTAAAAAACCACTGGGAGCCGCTTTATGATGGTATTCGCCGTGCTAATGATGTTTTGCTGGCTACTGTTAAGGCGGATGATATGAGTGAAAAAGAAAAAGCTCAGGCTGAAGCCCAGGCAAAATTTCTCAGAGCACATTTCTATGTCGAACTTACACTGGTACATGGGAAGGTACCATACATTGACGAAAACACAGAAGAGCCACATACTGTACCAAATGACAGGCTCGTATGGAGTGAAATAGAGAGTGACCTGGAGTTTGCAGTAGACAACCTGCCAGATAACTGGGGAAGTGATAAAGGGCGTGCAACACAATGGGCAGCAAAAACCTATCTGGCCCGCGTCTACATGTTTCAAGGAAAATTTAATATGGCAAAACCGGTGCTGGACGATGTCTACTCCAGTGGGGTATTTCAGCTAGTTGAAAGTTATGAGATGAATTATGAAATCAACCACAACAATAACAAAGAATCAATATTCGAGATACAGTATGCTGTAAACGATGGCTCCAACGGCTCGTATAACGGAGGCTGGGGTGATGCCCTTAACTACCCTTTCGGGGGAGCTCCAACAGGAACCTGCTGTGGCTTCTTTCAACCCACACATAGCCTCGTAAGCGCCTATAGGGTTGACGATAATACGGGGCTGCCTCTGCTTAACGACACCTACTCAGCAGACGACATGCTGCCATTCGATCCCGAGCCTGACAAACAGTATAAAGGAACCATTGATCCCCGGCTCGACCACACTGTCGGACGCCCAGGAATTCCCTACCTAGACTGGGGAATAATGGAAGGAAACTCATGGATACGCGAACCATCCAACGGAGGCCCGTACTTATACAAAAAAAACATGTTTAAAGAGGCAGAAAAAGCTACAGCTCAAACATCTACAGGATGGACAACAGGCGTTAACAGTAACAACTTTCGTAAATTCAGACTGGGACATGTAATTTTGTGGCTGGCTGAATGTGAAGCAGAAATAGGATCTTTGACTCGCGCAACCTCTTTGGTAAATGAAATACGCAACAGAGCAAAATCCTCAAACGTAGTAAGATTTGACGATGGAGCTCCGGCCGCAAACTATAAAGTTGAACCGTATACGGAAGACTTCCCTTCCAAAGAGTATGCACTGAAAGCTATTCGCCACGAAACCCGCCTGGAATTTGCCATGGAGGGAATGCGTTTCTTTGATCTCGTACGCTGGGGAATAGCAGGAGATACTATGAATGACTACCTCAGTGTAGAAGGAACAGTTATGGTACACCTTTCCGGCAAAACATTTTCCAAAGGACAACACGAAATCTGGCCTATCCCGCAAACTCAGATCGACCTGTCTATAGCTAATAACAACCCTGTCTTAAAACAGAATGAAGGCTATTACTAAAATGAGATCTTAAAAAAATAAAAAACTTAGCTCAGAATGAGGAAAAATCCAATGAAAACCCACAACTTACTGTTGTAAATGAAGATTTTGAAGAGAATATTAATAAAAATATGAACTTCGAAAATATCAAAACAGGAAATCTTCAAACTCTGGTTAAACAGATAAAATAATAAAAGAGGTTGCAGCCATCAAACTTGCAACCTCTTTATGCTTTGAGACCTTCGCAAAGACCTCACTTTATTATTTATCCGCTCCTGAAATTAATCCCAACCTGCTCAATATTATCAATATAGAATTTAAAACCTCAACAAATTATAGTGACCTAAAATGCAAGAACTTACTATAACTTACATGCAAAACTTTACAGATTATGATAGGAAAATCGTCAAAACAAAATCAGATGAATCTTATAAACTCTCCTGTTTTGTGCATTGCAGCACCCAAGTTTATAATTTCATATTTAACAACTTTTTTTGCATTTCAGTTGGCTGTAATATTTTTGTTCTGACTTGTTTCGATTTGGGCAGAGTGTATTGCAGCTGCCTGATCTGCCGGATTTGTTCCAAGGCTTTTTCAGCAGAGATATCAATATTATTTGCCTTCAATAACCTTTCCAGCTCTTTGTAAATGGCATAGGCTGTGAAACAAATACAGATATGGGCTTCAATGCGTTCTTTTAAGCGGTGATAAACTGGCCGTATTCGTAAATCAGTTTTTGATATACGAAAAGCTTTTTCCACTTGCCACAACTGACTATAATTCCCGATAACATCTTTTCTCGGTAAATGGGTATTGGTTACATAACCCTTCAACCCATCCCAAACTCTATCTGACTGGAACTTATCGTAGTCGATTTTAACGGCAATCTCCCCCGACAGATTCAGATATTTATTATACCCGCGATTATTTATGCGATTCTTTGTTAGCTTGCCGGAAGCAACACGTTTTTCAAGTCTTTTTAAGCCCTTCTCTCTGTTTTTTTATCGTTGAAGGCTCTTTTTTCTGAGAAGCTGATAATCAACCTTCCATTCTTGTTTTTCAACTCAACTGGCTTGTTTTCTTTAATATCAAGAGTTATAATTTTTTCTTTTATTTTTTGACTTTCATTCTTTATCCGTCCTCCAAGTATGTACTCGTATTTGTTTTCAATCAAGGCATTTATGTTCTTCTGCGAGAGTAAAGCTGCATCGGCAACTACAATAGGCCTTTCGATATTAAATTTATTTTGAAAGGCTTCCAGAACAGGGATTAGTGTTTTTGTTTCAGAGGTGTTTCCCTCGAATATTTGATAGCCAATCGGGTATCCATATTTACCCACCAGTAAACCTATCATTATTTGCGGTTGTTGATGCTTGCCATCTTTGTTGAATCCGGGAATACGGTAGTCATCTTCTTCTGATGCCTCAAAATACAATGTGGTCATATCATAAAATGCGACACTTATCTTTCCTTTTAGTAGCTTCCTGGTGTGCTTAAAGGTAAGTTGTTCAATTTGTGGCTTTAAACTTGTATTTAGCTCGTCAAGGAAACGATAAATAGTGTGTACGCTAACATCTGTATTCAGGTGCTGTCTAAAATAGTCAACGGTTTTTAATTTGCTTCCCGGGTACACTAACCGACATAATACCAGGTTGCGAAAATAATTGCAGCACCCATCATCCGGAAAGTTAAAGACTTGATAAATTTTGCCTAAAATTAATTCACTTCCTACAACTTGTAAATGATTGTTTGCAATGCTGCCCACAAAGTTTTCAACCACCAAATCATCGTGTTCAACAAAAAGCGATTGCATGCCCCTAAGCCGCTCTATCTCTGTGTTGGCAAGCAATAAAAGCAATTCTTCTTCCCGCTTTGTTTTTGCGCAACCTACGGTTTTTACAACCTTATATTTACCATGATTTTTTGAGATTATCTGTACACTCACAGAACCACTCCCGATTCTTATTTTTTCGGACAAACATGCATAAAATTAAGCATGCAGCACCCAAAATGCAAATTTGAAATTCCTATCTTGCTGATAATCAATAGTGCATTCTTGGGGCGTCGTTGTGGTGCACAAAACAGGAAACAGATAAAATAATAAAAGAGGTTGCAGCCATCAAACTTGCAACCTCTTTATGCTTTGAGACCTTCGCAAAGACCTCACTTTATTATTTATCCGCTCCTGAAATTAATCCCAACCTGCTCAATATTATCAATATAGAATTTAAAACCTCAACAAATTATAGTGACCTAAAATGCAAGAACTTACTATAACTTACATGCAAAACTTTACAGATTATGATAGGAAAATCGTCAAAACAAAATCAGATGAATCTTATAAACTCTGCAAAACAGAAAAAACTGCTCTTAAAGGGCTTTGATAGATAGCAAAGCCGTCAGCCTATAATACTATACTCATCAATACCATTCACTCCCTAAAGCATCTGCGCCATCTGCTCTGTTGAATACTTTCCCTCCTTAAGCTTTCTCCTCACCTCTGAAAACACCTTAATAGTATACTCTACATCCTCAAGCGAGTGCATGGCTGTCGGAATAAGTCTCAATAACAGCTGCCCCTTAGGAATAACGGGATATATAACTATTGAGCAAAAAATATTGTAATTTTCACGAAGATCCATTACCACATTAGTGCCCTCAGGAACACTCCCAGAAAGATATATAGGAGTTACGGGAGAACTGGTATTTCCAAGATTAAACCCATTCTCTCTCAGCCCCTTCTGAAGAGCACACACTATTACCCACAGCCGCTCTACAAACTCGGGATTTGAACGTATCAACTCAAGTCTTTTTAGAGCACCTATTACCATCGGCATCGGTAACGATTTGGCAAAAGTCTGAGAGCGCATATTATAACGCAAAAAGTTGCAAACCTCCTCGTCACATGACACAAAACCCCCGATACCTGCCATCGCCTTAGCAAATGTCCCAAAATAAAGATCTATATCGTCCTGTACTCCAAAGTGTAAACCTGTTCCCGCACCCAGCTTGCCCATTGTTCCAAAACCGTGAGCATCATCTACCAGTAGCCTGAAATTGTACTTCTTCTTCATGGAGATAATCTCATCCAACTTGCCAAGATCACCGGCCATACCAAAAACACCCTCTGTGATAACCAAAATACCCCCTCCTGTCTTCTCCACCACCCTTGCTGCATGACCCAGTTGCTTACTAAGGCTATCCATATCATTGTGGAGAAAAACAAAACGCTTACCCATGTGCAGGCGTACCCCGTCAACAATACAAGCATGAGACTCAGCATCATAAACGATAACATCATGCCTTCCACACAAAGCATCTATAATAGACACCATACCCTGATAACCATAATTTAGCAGGAAAGTATCGGGCTTACCTACAAACTCCGACAACTGCTGCTCAAGCTCCTCATGCTTACTAGTATGCCCAGACATCATCCTGGCACCCATAGGATATGCCATGCCGTACTTAGCAGTAGCCTCACTATCAGTATTACGCACCTTCGGATGATTAGCCAGCCCAAGATAATTATTCAAACTCCACGTAAGTACCTCTTTACCTCTAAACTTCATACGAGGATGAATCTCTCCCCCCAGCTTAGGAAATGCAAAGTACCCGTGTGCATCTTTCTGGTATTTTCCAAGATCGCCCTTAGATTTAATCTTACTAAAAATATCCACGATTATTTTTTTTTCTATAAATTTTGTCCAGAACAGTGCAAATGTAATCTTTTTTAGCTTTCTGCCAAATGAGGAAAAAATCTATGCAACCATAAACCCTCTTCTCCTTCCATACTTTTATAGCACCTGCTTTAGAACAAACAGTACACACACAGCTAAGCCGCAACTAAAACCTATGAATAGTTTAAAAATGGGTACTTCCATTTTTAGGGCATTGAAAAAAAGAAGCAACCTTGCACGTTTTTTTCCATTTTACTATTGCTTTAATAGTTTTTTGAGGAACCGAGCATACCCTGTTTACTGCTAAACCCGTTATACTCCTCAATATACAGTGGCTCGCTTATACTTTTTTTAAAAGCTCTGTGAATAGCCTGAATAAGTTGGTAAGCTGCGGGAGTGAAAAGCTATCAATACCTACAAAGGCTACGCCTAAAGAATCTTTGTTGTATCATTTGCAGTCTGCTCCTTGCTCATGTTCTTTTCTGCCTCTTCTTATTGTACCATCGGCATAAACTATCTAAATGATAGCTCACTTTGCGAAAACCATGTTACTTGTGCCAGCAACCTGCCTCCCCTATAGCGGTATACCTTCCACTGGATAGTGTAGTAGTACAGTCTATTGTTAGCTTTAAAATGCTCATCTGTTTTTATTATTAAATTACAGCTACCTGGGGCTTTGAAAATATTGTTGCTCCAATCACTACCCGTATTATAGCAAAAGATGCTCTACTAAACTAGGTGCAGTTATCAAACCCTGCACTTCCGTTTTATATAGGCTACAAAGCATACACACAAAGTGGATTTATGCAATAATATTTATTTTGCATGTTTTTTGCTTTGCCATACCTTTACTTTACCGTAAAGCACCCGTCCGAGCATAGTAAGCAAAAAAACTGCAAAGTGAGGGTGTCAACAATCTCAAAAATGATATTAAAACTATGCCCAACCCTGTACCCAAATCACCTTTTTGCTACTCCATAAGATTAAATAGCAGGGGTGTCTTCAACCCAGTCTTAAGCATAAAAAAACCACCTTTAGGGGATGGCTTAAATCGATATTTATTTATCTCATTGTACTTATGGACTACTTAAAGGTATTTTCAACCCTTTACTATGCATTAACGAAAGCCTTAGACAATCGCTTTTCATAACTTAAAACCATTCGTATTATTTAGCGTAAATTAACTTTTTTGCACCATTCGTATTATAATTATGCCCCCTCTGCTTGAAACAAACACCTTAAAACAGCCTCACAAAGCAATACAAATCAAAAAATATTGAAAACTTTCAGTCCGCTGGTATAACCGGAAACACTGAAAAAGACTCTCACAAAATATGCTAATAAAAAAGGTGAATTCTGCAAAAACACCCATACATTGAAAAACAACCTGAAAATTGATATTCTAAAATAAGAACTAATAAAATATGCACAACATAAACATCAACGAAGCTTATGCATATTTAAATAATAGTATTCAATTAAAAATAAGTTACTACTTTTGAAGTTACTACTTTCTTTTGCGTACAACAGTTAAAACTGGTCACAATAAATAGATGAAAACAATAAGTATTTTAGCCCTTTGCCTAGCTTTCACCAAGCTGCTTTCACAGGAAATAACAGAAAAAGAAGTCGAAACTAGGATAGACAATGTAACAATATTCATTGAAGGAGCTCAAATTGTAAGGAAAAAACATGTTAACCTGGCAAAAGGAACCACAACACTTAAATATATAAACCTCTCCCCCTTCATTGACCACAAAAGCGTTCAGGTAAAAGCTGAAGGGGGAATAACTATCTTATCAGTAAACCACCAGCAAAACTACCTAGACAAGCTCCAAAAACCCAAAGAATTGCTGGATATGGAGAACAGGCTTGAAGAGATTGAAAATAAGGTGAAAATCGAATACACACACCTATCGGTTATTAAGGAAGAATTGGCTTTCCTACACGAGAACAGGAACATTGGCGGTAAAAATGAACAAATCAGTGTTACAAACCTTCAGCAAACATCAAAATTTTATAATGAAAAACTAACATCTCTGAAACTATCGGAAATTGAACATAACAAAACAATAAAAGAGCTTAATAATCAGAGAACAGACCTGCAAAACCAAATCAGGGCTCTGACTGTCCAAAAAAAAATTCCTGCCGGAGAAATACTGGTTAAAGTAGATACTAAAAAAACCGGTATATTTTCATTTGAAATCTCATATATCGTCGATAATGCCGGATGGTTTCCCTCATACGACATTCGAGCAAAAAACATAAGCGAACCGATTCAGTTAATATACAAAGCTAATGTCAAGCAAAACACAAAAGTTGACTGGAAAAATGTAAAACTTAAACTTTCGTCCGCTAACCCAAATGTATCAGGAGTTGCTCCCGAACTAAAAACCCACTTCCTGGGTTATAACACATTACCGCCAACCTACAAACCGGGTGCTAATAATGTAAGTGGAAAAGTAACTGATAATTATGGAGAACCATTACCGGGTGCAACTGTTGTTGTACATGGCACAACAATAGGTACCACAACAGACCAGGGTGGAGACTACACCATAACAATTCCCAATCACACAATCCAACTCACCTATTCATGCATTGGGTTTAACCCTCAAACCCTACCGATTTCCGGTGCAGTAATGAATGTCGCACTTGATGGTAGAAACAGGCATACTGCAACCTTGAAAATGAAAAAGGAATACATGGAGCCACTGCACGCTGTTGACAGTTCAGCTGAATCGGAAACAAAACTACAAAGTGTGAGCAGCTCAGCAATACCTACAGCCCAGGTTGAAAAACAGACAACAGTTGACTTTGAAATCAAAACCCCATACACCATTGCATCAGATAATAAAAACTACACAGTAGACATGGAGTTCTATAACCTCCCTGCATTCTACCAATACTATTGTGTACCAAAAATTGACAAAAATGCCTTCCTAATAGCAAATATCACAGACTGGGAACAATACAGCCTTCTTGAAGGAGAAGCCAACCTATTTTTTGAAGACACCTATATCGGCAAGGCCCTGTTGGATGTAAGATATGCTTCAGATACTCTGGGAATATCGTTAGGACGAGATAAAAAAGTATCTGTAAATAGAGAAAAAATCAAAGAGTTTACAAATAAACAATCTATTGGCAGTAAAAAAGAAGATAGCATGGCATGGAAAATAACAGTAAGGAATAGCAAAAGCCAAAAAATTGATATGATTATCCTTGACCAGGTTCCTGTTTCAACAACAAAGGAAATAGAAGTAAAGATCCAAAACTTATCTAACGCAAAACATGACCCCGAAACAGGTAAAATAAAATGGGAGTTTAATCTCAATCCAAATGACAAAAAAGAATTTGATTTAAGATACTCAGTTAAATATCCTAAAAACAGAAATTTAATTATAGAATAAAAACTATATCCGGTTAGAACACCAAAAAGCAGCAGGAGGGATAGCACTTATTCAAATATTTAAGCACTGCGCTATACAAGCAAAAATATCCCAACTGGGCTCAGGTTAAGAAAAAAATCGATAGTAAATTACTCTTAAAAAAAATGATATAAATATTAATAAAATAAGTTTCGCTAAGGTTTTAACCTTACTTTGTTAACATGTAATGTAATGTACTATAATATTATATTAAATCATACCCAATGAGAAAAACAGCGCTAATCTTGTGCACAGTACTGACTGTTCTGCTAATATCATGCAAAGAGAGAGAAAAAGAAGGAGATGTAATATACTCCGAAGAGGTTGCAAAAATAGTAAATACAGTAACTAGTGGAGAAATTCAAAGTGGTGACTTAATAGAGGTACAATTTATTGAACCGGTAGTAGAAGCAGAAGAGGTAGGCAGTGTAGTAAAAGGGGCCTTTAAGATTTCGCCATCCATAAGAGGCGTAGCATACTGGAAAAGCAGAAACACAATAGTATTTAGACCTGTAGGAGACCTACCCTATAGAAAAACATTTAATGGAAAACTGATTCTATCAGAACTGAATGAGAAATTCAAAGATGAAAATTTGGGATCCATTGAATTTAGGTTCAGAATTGCAGGAAGGGAAATTGCAAAATTCGATGGAAAACTGATTTTGAAAAATAGCAATAACAGAGAAATATTGCAATACATAGGGATAGTCAGCTTTACAGAATCAATTGACCTGAAAACAGTCGAAAAAGCCCTGGAGCTAAAAAAAGGGAAAAAAGCAGTTGAAGTCAAAATAACAGCAGAGCCAGATGGAAAAACATTCAACTATATATCGGGTGATCTGCTTCGCAAAAGCAGCACAGACAACTATACACTTACCATACGTAAAAAAAAGACAGGCTTACCAAAAAACTTTAAAAAATCTTTTGAAATCAGCCCATTAGGATCAATGGAACTGACTAAGGTAAGTAGAGAAGATAAGGGAAAATCCCCTAAAATAAGGCTGCACTTCTCTGATGAATTTGACCCCGAGCAAAACATTGACGGGCTAATAAAAACAATCCCGGTATCAAACCTGAAAATTCAAAGAATGGGAAGCTCCCTAATAATAGACGGGAATTTCCGGGCTGGAGAAAACTATAAACTAATAGTTGAAAAAGGAATAAAAAATAGATGGGGGACAGTAACAGAAAAGAAATATACCCAAAAGATAACCTTCGCAAATATGGAGCCACAGGTAGAATTTGCATCCAGTGGTATTTTTCTGCCCAGTGGAAACCAGTATAGGCTTCAGTTTCACACAAACAACTTAAAAAGAGTCCATGTTGAAGTAAAAAAAGTGTATGCAAATAGTATCCCGAAGTTTTTGAGAAATGAACAGCTGAAAAGCCTGTCTGATAGAAAAGCTCCCTTTAATGCAAAATACGTCAACCAGGTAGGAGTTATAGTGCACAATGAGACCTTTGAAATAGGCGAAGAAAAAAACGTATGGAAACTAAATGAAATAGACTTATCAAAGTTGATCCGTAAAAATCACAAAGGGCTCTACTTGGTGCGCCTGAACTTTAACCCGCGAGATATGCTGACAGAAATAGAAAGCGGGAACTACGATAAATACATAGAAAAATACGGACAAATCTATAAACCGCTGCTCTTTAGCGATATAGGACTGACATGCAAGAAAATAAAAAACAACTATAAAGTATACGCAACAGACATCGCTACAGCAAAACCCATGCAGGGAGTAAGAGTCAAACTAATATCAATCTATGGCGATACAAAATCAACAGCAAACACAGACAGTGATGGAATAGCAACACTGTACGGGGAAAGATATTTCAACTACTACATAACAGCAGAAAAAGATGGCCAGCAAAGTGTCATAAAGCCTAATGATATGGAGTGGAACACATCAGGATTTGACACCGGGGGAATCAGTGAGCATAACTCAGGCATCAAAGCATACACATATACAGAAAGAGGTGTGTACAGACCTGGTGACGAGATAAACATCTCAATAATAGCCCGCTTTACCAAACGAAGCTACCCAAGAAATCACCCTCTCACAATTGAAATGATCAATCCGCAAGGTAAAAAAATATATGAAGTAACAAACAAGCAAAGCAAGGATGGATTTTACAACTTTAAAGTACAGACAAAAGAGTCCGATCCGACAGGAAACTGGAGAGCAGTGTTTCGTATTGGTAATAAAGAGTTTACCCATACAATAAAAATTGAAACGGTTGTCCCGTACCGCTTAAAAATTAAAATTGAGCCGGAGCAGCAGTTTATTGCGTGGAACAAGACAACCTTCAATTTGGACTTGAGCAGCACTTACCTGTTCGGAAATCCTGCTGCCGGACTTAAAGCCCGGATTGACACAGAAATATTTAGCATAAAAAAGAGATTCAAAAAGTATGATAGCTTTGTATTTACAAATCCCAGTGTCGATTTTCAGCCTATTGAGCAAACAATATTTGAAGGAGAACTTGATAATAACGGGAAAAAACTTACCGAGTGGAACCTGCCAGATGTCTCAAACGCACCATCAGCACTAATGGTAAAAGTAACCGGTAAGGTCATGGAAAAAGGGGGCAGACCAAACGAAAACATCTCATTCTTACCATATGAACCATACTCCCACTACGTAGGAATACAACCGCCAAAGTACCACTACATACCGACAGGGAGCAACCTTGAAGTACCGGCTATTATTGTTACGCCTGAAGGAAAACCTGTGGCAGGAAGATCACTGAAATATCGAATATACCGAAACACTGAGCATTGGTGGTGGCAATACGATAAAAAACTACGCTTTAAATCAGATAAAAACACAGTGTTGATAGGAGAAGGGAGTGTCAACTCCAAAACAACACATAGTATCATAAAATTCTTGCCAATAGAACGTGGCACATTTTTAATTGAAGTAACCGATGAAGAAGGAACGGGACACACGTCAGGTATCTTTGTAACAGCCTATAAATACGGTAGCTCAGGTGGGGAAGATAAAAGTGCTGGCACACTGGAACTAAGCTCCCAAAAGAACAAGTACTACACAAATGAGCATATCAAAGTTCAATTCCCTGCCCCAAAAGAGGGAATAGCTCTGATAACTGTTGAAAAAGGAGGAGAAATACTGTACAACACATGGGTATCACCAAAAGGAGAAGACCTGACTGAAGTTAAAATACCCGCTACAGAAAAAATGGTACCCAATGCATATATCACGGTATCGCTTATACAGCCGCACAAACAAACAGAAAATGACAGGCCTATTAGAATGTTTGGCATACTACCCATATTGGTTGAAAACAGAGATTCCAAACACGAAATTGAAATAAAAACAGCGACTAAATTCCTCCCAGAAAAACCATTTGAAATCACATTACAAACAAAAGACCGGGAGCCAACCCAGTTTACCATTGCTGTAGTAGATGAAGGACTGCTGGACATCACAAACTTCAAAACCCCTGACCCGTGGCCACACTTCTTTTCTAAAGTACGATTGGAAACCCGGACATTTGACCTCTTCTCCCACATTATATCAGCAAATAAGGGAGATGTCTTTAAAACCTTCTCAATAGGAGGAGATATGGACTACAGAGAGTCGCAGCTAGGTAACAAAAAACGACAGCGAAGGTTTAAACCTGTAAGCCTATTTAAAGGCCCTGTTGACACAGATGCAAGTGGGAAAGCTGTTGTTAGGTTTGATATGCCAAACTATGTGGGATCAGTAAGAATAATGGTGATAGGTGCAAGAAAAAAGAGCTATGCCAAAGCGGAAAAAAGAGTACCGGTAAAGTCGGAATTAATGGTAATGCCCACACTGCCACGCGTGATAGGGCCAGGAGAAAAGTTTACCGTTCCTGTATCGGTATTTGCAATGGAAGATGGAATAGGTAATGTAGAGGTAGATATAGCTACAGAAGAGCTCCTGGAAATAGAAGGAGCAGACAGCCGAAAGATGCAGTTTAAAAAAGCTGACGATAAAGAGTGCTACTTTACCATAAAAGCCAAAGAGCAGGTAGGGCAAACTAAAGTAAAAATAAGAGCAAGGTCAGCAAAACATAAGGCAGAATACCTGGTAGACCTGTATGTCAGACCGGCATCACCAAGAATATATAAATCATTTAATAGCAGTGTTGAATCAGGTAAAACAGCCACTCTATACGTGCCGGATGATGGATTAAAAGGCACCAATAGAGCAACCATAACGATTTCAAATTATCCCGGAATAAGTATCGACCACAGACTAAAATATCTGATCCACTACCCTTACGGCTGCATAGAGCAAACAACATCATCAGTGTTCCCGCAGCTATACATCAAACAGTTTGTAGATTACTCGGAAGCCGACACAAAAGATATAGACAAAAACATCAATGCAGGAATTCAGCAGTTACGCAAATTTCAGATATTCTCCGGGGGATTTAGTTACTGGCCCTATGAAGATACCCCCTCTGAATGGGGAACACTTTATGGAGGACACTTTATGGTAGAAGCAAAAAAACTGGGATACCATGTCACAGAAGACCTGTATAGAAACTGGTTAGGATACACAAGCAAAATGGCCCGTCAGGGTAGTGGAAACTTAACCTCAAGAGTATACAGAGCTTACACTCTTGCGCTGGCTGGAAAACCGGCAAATAGTGAAATGAACCTATTGAGAGAGAACAGACTGCACAAAATGAACAATGTTCAGAAATGGCTGTTGGCAGCATCATACCATTTGGCAGGACTGCCCGATAAAGTCAGTGAAATTGTCAAAGATGCAGGTATGGAAACCGACAACTATCAGGAGTTCTCAGGCACCTACGGATCGGGGCTAAGAGACAAGGGCATGATTCTGGACGCACTCGTTTCTCTAAATAAAATGGAGCAGGCAGAAGAGTTGGCGCGAGACATATCAAAATACATATCAGCAAGCGATTGGTACTCCACACAAACCATCGGCTACACCCTGTTGGGGATTGGGAAATACATAACAGCACTGCAAAAAGGAAGCGAAAAAGCAGAGCTAAAAGGGCACATAACATTTGCCGATGGCACAGAAGTGCCTTTTAAAACGGAAAAAACCTACACGTACAGATTACAAAATGGTTTTGGCAAACCAATACAGATTTCGCTCGATGAAAAATCGGACGTAGCAAAAGCCTTTACCACACTTGCGTGGGATGGAGTTCCTTTTAAAAGTGATATAAAAGATGAAAATAGCAACCTCTCATTAAATGTAAAATGGTATGACGAGGAAGGGAAAGGAATCGATATTACTCAGATTAACCAGGGAACAGCATTTTGGGGACACTTCCAGGTTGAAAACATAAGCACGCTAAAGCGTGTTGACGAAGTGGCTCTAGTTCAGATATTACCGTCAGGCTGGGAAATAGAAAACACTCGCCTGTCTGGTGAGTCAATGCCTGCATGGACAGAAAGAATGAACCTATATAACGAAAAATACCTTGATATCAGGGACGACAGAGTTATGTGGTTCTTCGACATACATAAGAATATAGAGAAGAAGAAGAAACTGGACTTTATTGTAAAAATAAATGCTGTAACAATTGGAGAGTTCGAATTGGCGCCAACACTGGTTGAAGCTATGTATAACGAATCATTTAAAGCTACCAAAGCAGGTAAAAAAGTTAAAGTAATAAAATAGAAAGAACAATATAATTTTTTATTTAGGTGAAGAGATGGAGTATCAGGCTTTTTGTAGCCTTGGTCTTACTGGTTGTGTTTTATTTAATAAAACCCTTCCCTCCCCCGCTTTTTAAAACCGATTACAGCGTAGTTGTTACCGATGAGCAAGGGAAAATATTAAGGGTCTTTCTGAATGAAAATGAACAGTGGTGCCTGCCTCCCAGAGCGGAGGATAGCGTACCTCGCAAACTACAGGAAGCGGTACTTCTGTTTGAAGATAAGCACTTCTACTACCACCCCGGATTTAACCCCGCTTCAATCTTAAGGGCAATAAAACAGAACCTGTCCCAAAAAAGAGTGGTTAGCGGAGCAAGCACTATCACTATGCAGGTTGCACGCTTGAGAAGTGCGAATAAAAGAAACTACTGGAGCAAAATAAAGGAGATATGCCAGGCCGTAAAAATAGAAGTACATTACACAAAAGATGAAATACTAAAACTCTACCTGGACCACGCCCCGTACGGAGCAAACATTAAGGGCTACCAGGCAGCATCATACAGATATTTTGAGAAAAAACCGAAAGAACTGAGCTGGGCAGAAGCCGCCACACTGGCTATTTTGCCAAACGCACCAGGAATAATATTCCCCTCCGGAAACAATAAACAGGTAAAAGAAAAAAGAGATAGGCTTCTGAGTAAACTGTTAAAGAAAGGTGTAATTGACAAAAAAATATTTGAACTTGCCGTATTGGAACCAATACCTTATAAAATCTACCCCTTTGACCTTGCCGCACCACACTTTTCACGATATGTGAAAAACAGGTATCCGAGGCAAAAAACAATCAGGACAACCTTAAACCTAGGCCTGCAAAACCGTGTGCAGGAGCTCACCAGGCTACATGTAAAAAAAATCCGCAATGAAGGGATAAAAAACGCTGCCGTATTGGTTACAGAAACAAAAACCGGAAAAATAAAAGCCTATGTGGGGTCACAGAATTTCTTTGACTTCGATGCATTAGGCCAGGTCAATGGAGTAGTAGCGCCCCGCTCGTCAGGTTCAATCTTAAAACCCTTCTTATATGGACTCTCTATTGACGAGGGAATAATAGTACCAAAAACACTAATAAAAGATGTGCCAACCTACTTTAACGCATTCTCACCAAGCAATGCCGATAAAAAGTTTAACGGCATAGTAACGGCACAGGAGTCATTAATAAAGTCTCTGAATGTGCCATCTGTCAGGCTCCTAAACACATATGGAGTATACCAGTTTTATACCTTTCTCAAAGAAGCGGGAGTAACAACACTATTTAGAGAAGCAGAAGAGTACGGCCTGCCTTTAATAATAGGAGGGGCAGAAGTGAACCTGTTAGACATGACCAAGCTCTACAGAGGATTGGCAAATAGAGGAGTCTTTACGCCAATCATATACCGGGATCAAGACTCGGTAATGATGCGGACAAATGCACAGCAGTTGATAAGCCCGGGAGCATGCTATATAACATTGCAAGCGCTTAGAGACCTAAAAAGGCCGGGAGTGGAATACAACTGGAGAAAATATCAACATCAAAAACCAATCGCATGGAAAACAGGAACAAGCTATGGACACAAAGATGCATGGGCAATAGGTGTCTTACCGGAGTGGACAATAGCTGTTTGGGTAGGTAACTTCGATGGAGAAGGAAATCCCAGGCTATCGGGAACAGTCAGTGCCGGATCACTGCTATTCGATATACTCAACAACCTCCCCAATAAAGGATCATACCGGTTCAATAAAAACTACGATGACTTTGCTCAAATCAACATCTGTAAAAAAACCGGGTTCCTTGCAGGACAGAACTGCCCGGAAAAAGAACAGGTCGACGTACCTATTTATATGCAGCCACTTAGACTCTGCCCTTTCCACAAAGCAGTATATGTAGATAGAGAAGAAAAGTACTCGGTGTGCTCATACTGCTGGGGAAAAGGGTACTACGAAAAAAAGATACTATCATACCCGCCCGATGTGTTACATCAGCTAAAAGCCCGTGGCAGAGTTTTAGATGGCACACCTGAACATAACCCAAGCTGCGAAAATAGAAAAATCTCAAAACAGATGACCTTTATATACCCCAAAGACTCTTCATATATATGGATACCAAGAGATTTCGGAGGGGAAAGCCAAAAACTAATATCAAAAATAGCCCACACATCCCCCCAGAAAAATGTGTTCTGGTACCTTGATGATATATACCTGGGAAACACCATTGGGAAACACTCAAAAGCAATAGAAACTGACGCAGGATGGCACAAGCTTCTCGTAACAGATGAACAAGGGAATGAAGAAAAAGTTCAATTCTTTATTGGAAACAGGAAAAATCAGGCTTTTCCGGAAGCAAAACAGTAAAAAACTCAATAAAAAATAAAACTGCCCTTAAAAGCTTGATTTTTTGCCTCTTTTCTATCAAAACAAAAGAACATAAGCTCCCCTTGAAACACAACCGCCACTACTAAAAACTCTTAACAAGAAAACAGCGAAAAACAAGGAATGCCCTTAAAGGCTCGATTTTTTGGTTCTTTTGTATCAAAACAAAAGAACGTAAAGAAAAACCTTGAAACACAACCGCCACTACTAAAAGCTCTTAACAAGAAAACAGCGAAAAACAAGGAATGCCCTTAAAGGCTCGATTTTTTGGTTCTTTTGTATCAAAACAAAAGAACGTAAAGAAAAACCTTGAAACACAACCGCCACTACTAAAAGCTCTTAACAAGAAAACAGCGAAAAACAAGGAATGCCCTTAAAGGCTCGATTTTTTGGTTCTTTTGTACCTGTTTAACTTCAAAACTTATTGGACAAATTGATGCTTAAAGTTAAGAGATAGTTTTATAATTCAAATTCTCTTTTTTATGGTGATGATAATTCACCTGTTGACTTGTTGGAAACTCGCAGAGTTTTCAATAAATCAAAAGTGATACACTGCGATTTTCTGATTCCTTTTTCTTCTTTCATTTAGCGTTTTTATTTTAATGTTTTCACGATTGCCCAGTAACTGTTTTTGCCTTCCAAAATACACGTCGGCAGGTGTAACATTCTTGAGTGATTCATGATACCGGTGGTTGTTGTAATTATATACAAACTCCTGTAGAACCGTCATTAGTTCATCAGGAAAGTAGTAGTTATCCAACTTTACCTGATTTTTCATGGTGCGGTGGTAACGCTCAATTTTCCCTTGTGTTTGAGGGTGGTATGGGGCTCCACGTACATGTCCCATTTTGGTATCTTTTAAAAAGCTCTGAAACTCGTTTGATATGTAGCACGCTCCATTACCGGAGAGTAACCTGGGACAATCGCCTGCAGGTATTTTGGCCGTATGTAAAGCCTTTTGAATAACATGCTTGGCATCGGCCGACTCAATGCTTTGGCAAAGCTCCCAGGTGACGATATACCTTGAATAATCGTCCATTACGGTAGCCAAATAATACCAGCCCCATCCAATGATTTTAAAGTAGGTGAAATCGGTTTGCCATTGCTGGTGCACACGCGTGGTCTTATCTTTAAACTCATTTGTTCGGTAGTCTGTTTTTTTGCCTTCATCTTACTCGTTTTTATCGGTTATAATGTAAGAAATGTCTCTCTTAATTTTTAAACCAATTTGTCCGAATTAAGCTGAAGATTTACAAATAAATGGGTTGAAGAAAAAATAATATTAACGAAAAGAAACGCCACCACACACCAAGCCTCATTTGCTATCAGGCTCAAAATTAGTGATTAAACACAAGCATAAACTGCACCCCACTTCCCTGAAAGGCGGCAGTGTTTCCGGCAGCTCCGTAAACATTGAGTTTTTCGGGGTTCCAGTAAAGTACAAGATGCAAACCAATGCTATCATACTGCTTTTGCCAATTTATAAACCGGTACCAGCCGCTATTCGAGTAGTCATAGTATATTATCGCCACAATATTATCTGACAATCCCAGCGGGTAACTTGACAAAAGGGCGGAAAACAATCCTCCCTCTCCACCACCAAAAGCCCGCCCTGACACATCTGCCCACAACAACTCATGTACCACATTGAGGCCATTCCCGACCTTAAAGGTGTAATCAGCTCCAATACACAGCTGCCTCTGCCAGGGATAATAACCGGAGGGCATACTCTGATTTGTGATAACACTCTCAAACCACAAACCCGGCCCTCCCTCAATATCCCACCTTCCGTCCAATCCAACCCTATTTTCAACAACTCTTCCCTCTCCACGCCCAATCACCCCCACCACCTTCTCAAAATCAACCTCACGATTGTGATACGAAACAGCTACCTCTCCAGACAGGGCAGGAACCTGTATCCTACCACCTGCCTCAGGACGATTGCGTTTTGAAGGCACCACTTCCCACCCCTTGACAGAACCATTGCCGTATAATCCCCACAACCATACATTGGCGCTATTCATAAAATAGTAACGCGCCAGCACTCCATACACCCCATCAGTAATCTGCAAAGGGTCACGCGGGTCAATCTGATCAAACCACATAAGAGGGCGTAGCATCATGCCAGGTCCAAAATTTATCTTCTGAAGCCCTCCCCTCACCTCCAGTCTATCGCCACTATAACGGCACCATAGCCGATACGGCCTGATATCACCACTACTGCTAAAGTCACAGTCAAAATACTCCGTAGCTCCAAAAATATTCGCCGAAGCCTCTACGTCAATCAGGCTACTTTTTGAAACGGAATACTCAAAATCCAAAGTAGGTATATACCTGGCACCTGACATCGCTCCAAAACTATCGTGCAGCTTCAATGTTATCCATCCGTCAACCTGCCCGTTAAAAGAGACATTCTGCCCATATACATATCCAGTAAATACAAACTGCACAACAATCAATACACGCTTATAACACAACCTCATTTGACTCTGCCCTCCGGGATTAATACCGAGTTTAAAAAACTACTTTTTACAGCCTCGAATAAACAAAAATATAAAATTACACCCACGATGGGCAAAATCAAGCCGGGGCTCTTGCAAAACAAAAAAATTGATTATAACGATGAAGAGAGAACCAACCGTAATTCCGATATAAATAAAAAGATCTGAAGAAAAAATAGTATTAATAAAAAAGTGTGCTCACAGGAGCCTCAGTTCTGTTAAACAAAGCCTCACATACCCCTGCTGAAAGTAAATCACCGCCAATTAAATGTCTGATTTAAAACAAACCGACAAAATTAATTTGGGGTAACAATTTTTTATTACTACCTTGCAGCAACGCCTCGACAATAGGGCAATAGTCAGTAATAAAGCAACATTAAATATTAATATTTATGACTATTAAGGAAAAAAAGAGTGATAAAGAAGTAAACAGAAGTATTGAACCCAGAAACAGGTATCTTGTACTCTACAATGATAACTATAACACTTTTGACCATGTAGCTAATACATTATCAAAGGTATGTAACCACGATACAACTCAGGCGTCGCAATGCACATATATTGCACACTACAAGGGTGAGTGCATAATCAAAGAGGGGTTAAAAGAGAATTTGGCCCCTATGGAGAACGCACTTGGTGCATACGGCCTCAACGTTGAAATTAGATGATGTGATTTTAACTCTAATCTTCTTGTATGAACTCTATTGTTATAATATTGGGACTTATTCTTCTGGGAGCTGTGCTACTCATTATAGAGCTTGCGGTTATTCCCGGTGTGACTGTTTTCGGAATTGCAGGGGGGGGATTATTTGTGTATAGTACATACTTGGCTTTTGTCAACTATGGCATATGGGGAGGTGTTCTTGCATTGCTTCTTGTCACAATAGTAACCCCGATCATTTTCTACCGCTTCTTTAAAGGCAGGTTGGGAAAAAAAATGAGACTAAGCTCTGCTATTACAGGCAAAGCAGCTCAAATAGACAAGCAGGCTGTAAAGCAGGGAGACAGAGGTGTTGCATTAACAAGGCTGGCACCTATAGGGAAGATATTGGTAGACAACAATGTGTATGAAGGTAAAACCTCCGGAAACCTGATTGATGCAGGAGAGAGGGTAAAAGTAATTAAAGTGCTAAAAAATCAATTAGTTATTAAACAAATAAAAAGTCGATAAACTATGGACATGGCAAGTATTATTGGAATTTTTGTAGGGATAATTGTACTCCTGATGCTGTTTGTTTACCTTATCCCGATAGGGTTATGGTTCTCTGCTCTTGTTTCAGGAGTTAACATATCAATACTGCAACTTTTTCTAATGAGATTCAGGAAGGTTCCTCCCGGTACTATTACAAGAGCGATGATAGAAGCACATAAGGCCGGGCTGAAAGCGGTAATGCGGGATCAACTGGAGGCTCATTACCTTGCGGGGGGACGGGTTGAAAGCGTTGTTCATGCTCTCGTATCCGCCGAAAAAGCCAATATTGACTTGTCTTTTAACATGGCCACAGCAATTGATTTGGCGGGAAGAGATGTGTTTCAGGCTGTTCAAATGTCAGTAAACCCAAAAGTCATTGACACGCCCCCAGTTACAGCCGTTGCCAAAGATGGAATACAGCTTATTTGCAAAGCTCGTGTAACAGTAAGGGCAAACATCAAGCAGCTTGTCGGAGGAGCAGGAGAAGAGACCATCTTGGCAAGAGTGGGAGAAGGTATCGTATCCTCAATTGGATCCTCATATTCCCACAAAGAGGTGCTGGAGAACCCCGACTCAATATCAAAATTGGTGCTAGAAAAAGGGTTGGATGCAGGAACAGCATTTGAAATACTATCTATTGATATTGCAGATATTGATATTGGTAAAAATATAGGGGCGGTCCTTCAAATGGATCAGGCAGATGCAGATAAAAACATAGCTCAGGCAAAAGCAGAGGAACGTCGCGCAATGGCAGTCGCTCTAGAGCAGGAAATGCGGGCGAAAGCTCAGGAGGCACGCGCAAAAGTAATTGAAGCGGAAGCTCAGGTTCCTTTAGCAATATCAACAGCGTTTAAGAGTGGCAACCTTGGTGTCATGGACTATATGAAATACAAAAATATAGGCGCTGACACCTTTATGAGGGAATCAATTGCAGATGATGACAGACAGGATACAGAAGAGGATGTCAACGATTAGTCAAAACTTTTTCACTGCTCAATAGTCGCACAAAGAGGCTGTCCAAAAATGATGGCTTAAAAAAGAATCCTGATAAAAGTGCTAATAAAACGAGCACTATCTCATAAACTGTGTAAATAGAAAATGCCGAGGGTTGCAACCCTCGGCATTTTTTTGTTTAATTTTAAAACTTTAGACAGTAATGAAAAAAGAAGATTTATTAAATGATGATTTCCTTGAACAGTTTAATTCAGGGGAAGAGCTCAATGGTTTTTTACAAGAGCTCCAAAAACGAGGCATTGAAAAGATGCTTGAAGGAGAACTCGATGGTCATTTAGGCTATGATAAGAATCAAAAATCGAATAATCAGAATGCCCGCAATGGCTATTCAGAGAAGAGAGTCCGAACCACTCTGGGAGAATCCAACATTCAGGTTCCCCGAGACCGTGATGCTTCGTTTAATCCGATGATTGTACCCAAAGGAGGGAACATGGTCGATGGCTTAGAGAATATCATTGTTTCGTTTTATGCTAAAGGAATGAGTAATAGCGATATTGAAGAGCAAATTCGGGAGCTATACGGTTTTGAAGTTTCTACATCCACCATATCAAGGATTACCGATTCAGTCACCAACGACATTGTAGCGTGGCAGAACCGACCTCTGGAAATTGTATACCTAATTGTTTGGATGGATGGCATTGTATTTAAAGTGCGGGAGAACTCTAAGGTCGTCAACAAAACCGTTTACATTGCCGTAGGACTTCGCAGAGATGGGAAAAAAGAGGTTCTTGGCTTATGGTTGGGCAAGAGTGAGTCCGCTGCCTTTTGGATGAACGTACTTACCGATATGAAAGCCCGTGGAGTTAACGATATCCTGATTACGGCAACAGATAACTTGAATGGCTTTACAGATACTATCCGAACTGTTTTCCCTGAATCTAAAACACAAATATGTGTTGTTCATCAAATCCGTAACGCAAGCAGATACGTGGTTTGGAAAGATAAAAAGGCATTTACAAAAGATATGAAGCAAATCTATAACGCCCATACAAAAGAGGCTGCAAAAGCAGCTTTAGAAGATTTTGCAGCAGCTTGGGAGGATAAATACTCTTACGCAATTAAAAGCTGGCGAGACAACTGGGAAGATCTAACCGTATTCTTTGAGTTTCCGCTGGAAATCATAAAGATAATTTATACAACCAACCTGATTGAGAATCTCAACGGAAAAATCAGAAAATACACAAAAAACAAACTTTCATTCCCGTCAGACCAGGCTGTAATGAAATCTGTATTTTTGGCAACCAGAGAAGCAACTAAAAAATGGTCAATGCCAATCAGAAACTGGGGCATTGTCTTGAATCAGTTCTTAGTTATATTTGAAAAAAGGGTCCAGCTATAAATAGCCAAACCCTCGGTATTTTTTTAGTTTACACACTTTGTGAAACAGTGTCATAAAACGTGAACTTTGCGAAGAGCTCGTTATTACCTGCTACCGTTAAGCTGCAATAAGCTACGAGCAAATGCCTGCTTTACACTTTCAGGAATACTCTGCTCTTCCAACGCTTTAGTATAGACACTCTTTGCCTTGTCTACACTACCGGATTCCAGATAGTAGTTGGCAAGCAGCGCATACGCGTCTCCATAATCCGGAAAATCGCTTATCAGCTGTAGCAATACCTTCTCAGCCTCCAAACCTTTATTGGCCTGCAAAAGGAAATAGGCGTATGTATAGCTGTAACGACTGTTGTCCGAATCATGCCGGGCAGCAAGCTCGCTAAAGACCAGAGCCTCATCTATGTTCTGTTTGGATAGAATAACGGCAAGGTTGTATGCGGCAGTAACCGACTTGGGGTTTATCTCCATAAGCTTGCGATATACAGTCTCAGCCTCACCCATGCGTCCCTGCTCACCCAGCAAAAGGGCATAGTTAAGATTTGCAGCCTCATTATCAGGAGCAACCACAAGAGCCTGTACAAGCCTCTTTTCTGCTGTGGCGTAGTCGCCAACCAGACCATAAACATATCCCGCATTCACTAATGAAGGCACCGCTTCCGGATTTAACCCAGCCGAAATATTGTAAGCAGACAGCGCTTCATCAAACCGCTCCTGCTGAGTATAAAAGTTACCCAGATTATAGTGTGCCGACCACTCGTCAATACGTGCAGTAAGCAACTCCTCATAATCCTCAAAACAAGGAGTAAGCTTTAAAAGCTCCGCCCGTGAAAAAGAGCTTCGGGGGTAAAGTGTTAATGATGAAATAGCAGCCATGCGCACAGCCATATATCTGTCATCTAATGCTCTTAACAGTACACTTTTACTTTTCGGCGAAAAATCGGAAGCAAGCCCCTCAGCAGCAGCTATCCTAACCAGTGGCGACTCGGCAGCAGACAGCATATCCCTGAAAACATCCCACTTGCTATCATCAGTAGCGCGGGCAACCAACCTTATTAACGACGCTGTGTACACCTCCTTGTCTGCATTCTCTTTTATATAGCTCAGCATCTCCCCTACCCTGCTAAAATCATTATCTCTCGCCTCCTTTATCAGCTTACCAACATAAACCACCGAAGCCTGATAATCCTTTTTATACCGCTTACGCACCACCCTGTCTGCCCAAGCAGCATCTCTGCCTTCATGACAAATATTACACGCGTTTGGGGAACCAAATTCAACACTTGCGGCAGGCATAGGCGGACGCATAGAGTGATCGCTACGCACCATTCTGGCAAACTCGGTCTTTGGCATGTGGCACGCCACACACTGCCCCGCCTTACTATCTGCCGGATGGTATGAATGAGCCTCTATATTCTCCACCTTACTTTGATGACACGGCATACATGCATTATTGTGGTCCTCCTCGGCAAAACGATAACGCCCCGATGAGGTGTGACACGTAACACAATGAAACTCCGCTCCTGCCTGAACACAAGGGCTCTGACTCCAGCTCGTGTAAGTATAATTCTCGCCCAGATCACGACCGTCGGGGTAATAATCAATATTGTCTAGGGTTACAAGATTAAAATGATCGTAAAACTCCTCACCCGGCTGATAATGGGCTGTAACCGGCGACATTTTCGCATGGCATGATGAACATGTCGAATTGTGCTGCTCCGTTGTAAACTTTGATGTCAACAATATCTTCCAGTCATCAGGATGCTCTCCATCCTTCGCATTGCGAAAAACATCGACATGCTCCCTTGACGGGCCATGACACGCCTCACAGTTGATACCGGGTTCCCTCCATGTAGTAAAATAGGTGCCGGACTCCAGATCATAATTATTTTCCAGCTGGCTAACGTGACAGCTGTGACAAGTTGTATTAAACGTATACAGATAATGCTTCCACGGTAGTGCCTCATCTTCCACTACCTCTACAAAGTGCCTGACAGCACTCTCCTGGGTATTGTACCACTCTTCCCGATTAAGGTCATAAGCCAAAGGTAGCACCTGTAGCCTACCCTTATCCAGTGGTGTAAGAAAATAGAAAATATTCTTGCCACCCATAGCATGAACAGCCTCATAAACGTTAATACTATCTCCGGTACGCTCCTCATATAATAACTTCCCTTCGCGCTTCACTATCCTAAACTCCCCACCCTCAACCTCTTGCCACTCTCTCATCTCGGGAACCTTGTCGGAAGTAAAACTCTCATCTAGCGGCTGCATCGCTTTACCATGGTGCGATGTCGACCACAGGCGGTAAAACTCCTCATGACACTCTTTACAGCTTTCCGATCCTGCATAAACATCAGGCTCAGTATGCCCGGTACTCCTCCCTCCACGGCCGACACATGAAAAAAAAACTACAATTATCAGCGCTCCCAAAAACAGGGGAAGCAAAATAATAAAACGAAGAACACCAACTTTTCTCACACCATTATCCATATATATCCTTTAAAACACCCATCTACTATACTTGTTTGCTGCCTCTAATAAAACACCGAAAGGTACACTATACCCTCTGCCTCCGCACCTACTTCAAAACTATTGCCTTTATCTTGCTTACACCGGGCTTGCTGTTTATATCACTTATTATTCTTTGTCGCATCATAAACAGTTCATTCCGTACCACTGAAGAAGAGAGATGCACATAGAGTACACCATTCCTAATATAAATACTCCTTGTTGCCTTTACAATAACCTCTCCTACCACCTCACTCCACGCGCTCACACTCCTGGCATCAGATAGCTTCTCCTCTATTCCAGTCTCTTTTAAGAGATCCTTCATAACATTACCAAACTTCACCGCTTTATTCCTGCGCATTTTCAATACATTTTTTGTATTCAACCACTAACTACCCCGCTGCCTGTAACATTAAATATCTTGTAATCGTCCAACGAGCTGGATATAATACTGTCAAGATGCTCTCTATTTGTATCAGTAATAAATATCTGCCCGAAGGTGTTTCCGGAGACAAGGCTTACAATCTGCTCTACTCTTTCACTGTCAAGCTTATCGAAAATATCATCCAAAAGCAGTATAGGCTTTGCCCCACTCACCGAGCTTATAAACTCAAACTGCGCCAATTTCAACGAAATAAGATATGTCTTTTTTTGACCCTGTGAACCCAGCTTTTTTATGGGGTAACCACCCAGTTTTAAATCCAAGTCATCCTTGTGGACTCCCGTTGAAGTATATTGCAATATCCTGTCTTTAGGAAGAGCCTCTCTCAACATGTCCCTGAACCCGCCACTCTCCAGTTGTGATAAATATTTAAGAGAGACCTCTTCACCTCCCTTAGAAACAAGCTGGTAATACTTCTGAAATACCGGTAATAAATCCGAAAGAAACTCTGTTCTCTTTTTATATATCTTTTCTCCAAAAGCTACAAGCTGCTCATCCCACACCTCCAAGCCAGCTGCGTCAAAAACATGATTCTTTGCAAAATGTTTAAGTAGGCTGTTCCTCTGCAAAACAGCTCTATTATACCTCACCAGCCAACTAAGGTAGGTACGGTCAGACTGGGATATCACATTGTCCATAAACTTTCTGCGCTCCTCGCTTCCTCCAAGAATAAGCTGTACATCGGATGGGGAAACCATGACAAGTGGCAATACACCAATATGCTCCAATAGCCTCTGATACTCCTTCTTATTGCGGCGAAACCTCTTCCTCTGCCCCCTCTTCAACCCGCAATGTACCTCCTCTTCCCCATCCTCTCCCTTCATGTACCTACCCTGCAGAATAAAAAACTCCTCCCCATGCTTTATATTGTAAATATCGGAAGCGTTGAAATAACTCCTGCAAAACGAAAGGTAGTAGATACAATCAAGAAGATTGGTCTTGCCAACTCCGTTATTACCAATAAAGCAATTCAGCTTTGAAGAAAGCTGTAGCCTGGCTTCAGTAATATTTTTGTAATTGACAACAGATAACTCACTTATATGCATAAAAACAATGATAATTTCCAGTGTTGAGCAACAAAAGCTAAACCTTACATCTATACATTTTGGCCAAAAATAACCGCTTTCGGCAATATACCCATATTTTTCTTATCAGGAACTTATCAATAAGTATTAAGCTGCGCCAGCTGTCCGTTACCCTCGCTATCTCACCATCTCGTACCGCGACTATGATATCGCCCATTGAGAGACTCTTTGTAAAACCCATCTTTTCACCAATTTATATTTCACCAATCCCATAATTCGCAGTGACAAGGAGTGATTTATTATTCAATTTTTCCTAAATCAGAGTCAAAATATTTCGCCTTGCAAAGGGCTCTTTTTAAATAAACATATTTAAAACTTTATTTTCAATCTGGTAGCTCCGTAAAATTATATGGAAAAAATAGAAATCTGTTCGGCAAAAAGATATACTTTTGTCCCTATCACAACTATTTTAAAAAAGTATTTGAATCAGAATATGAGCAAAGCAAGCAAAAAAAGTAAAATTGACACCAACTTACAAGAGGTTGAAAGTGCACTAACTTCCGCGGAACAGCTCTTTGAAAAGTATAGGAAAGCCATCACGGCTGTATTAGTGATAGTAGTTGCAGCAGTGGTGATTTTAATATCTACACACCGTTTCTACACCCTTCCTCGCCAAAAAACTGCCAGTGAGCAAATGTTTGTTGCCGAACGATACTTCAGCAAAGATTCGCTTGACCTCGCTATTAACGGCGATGGTAATTATCCGGGATTTCTTGATATCATAGATGACTTTGGCAATACAAAATCAGGAAAACTGGCGCTATACTACACAGGAATTTCATTCCTGCGCCTCGGACAGTTTGAAGACGCTATTGAATTTCTGGAAAAATTTCACACAAAAGATAAGCTTTTGGGACCTGTTGCAAAAGGTGCTACAGGAGATGCATACTCCGAAATAGGTGAATATGAAAAAGCAGCAAAACTATATATGGAGGCTGCCACACAAAGCGATAATAAGCTCACCTCTCCTATCTATTTGATGAAAGCTGCTGTAACATATAAGGAGATTGGCAACCTGCAAAAAGCGCTGATGGCGTACGAACAGATCAGGGATAAATACCCCGACTCTGCAGAAGGAAGGCATATAGACAAATATATTGCACGCACCAATATTATGCTAAGCAAGTAATCCGGAAACTTACCATACCATATCAACAGGGCCCCCTCTGGAACAAAATGGGGAAAGAGAGAGATTACTATTACACAAAAACACTCTTAATATGGTTACAAAAGGCAAGTCTACCGAGATACAATCCGTGCCGGACATCGAACTTATGACATTTGGCATAGTTGTATCAGAATGGAACAGCGAAGTTACCGGTGCCCTTTTAAAAGGAGCGGTGAAAACGCTAAAAAAGAGTAGTATTGGTGATGATAATATTATAATTAAACATGTTCCGGGCAGTTTTGAGTTGGCATTGGGAGGTCAGTTTTTCGCAAAATATACCAATGTTGATGCCATTATATTGCTGGGCTGTGTAATTCGTGGAGAAACCAGCCACTTCGACTTTGTATGCCAAGGTGTTACGCAAGGAGCCATGCAGGTGAACTTAAACAGTAATACCCCTGTTATTTTTGGAGTGCTTACAACCGACAACCAGCAACAGGCAATGGATCGCGCCGGCGGCATATTGGGAAATAAAGGAGACGAAGCTGCCATTACAGCTATAAAAATGATCAACCTGAAGCGCGAGTTTAAAAGCCAGCCTGAAAAATAGCGAAACTCCAAAAAAAGCACTATCTAGCACTATCTGACACTGTTTCACAAAGTGTGTAAACTAAAAAAATACCGAGGGTTTGGCTATTTATAGCTGGACCCTTTTTTCAAATATAACTAAGAACTGATTCAAGACAATGCCCCAGTTTCTGATTGGCATTGACCATTTTTTAGTTGCTTCTCTGGTTGCCAAAAATACAGATTTCATTACAGCCTGGTCTGACGGGAATGAAAGTTTGTTTTTTGTGTATTTTCTGATTTTTCCGTTGAGATTCTCAATCAGGTTGGTTGTATAAATTATCTTTATGATTTCCAGCGGAAACTCAAAGAATACTGTTAGGTCTTCCCAGTTGTCTCGCCAGCTTTTAATTGCGTAAGAGTATTTATCCTCCCAAGCTGCTGCAAAATCTTCTAAAGCTGCTTTTGCAGCCTCTTTTGTAGGGGCATTAGATTTGCTTCATATCTTTTGTAAATGCCTTTTTATCTTTCCAAACCACGTATCTGCTTGCGTTACGGATTTGATGAACAACACATATTTGTGTTTTAGATTCAGGGAAAACAGTTCGGATAGTATCTGTAAAGCCATTCAAGTTATCTGTTGCCGTAATCAGAATATCGTTAACTCCACGGGCTTTCATATCGGTAAGTACGTTCATCCAAAAGGCAGCGGACTCACTCTTGCCCAACCATAAGCCAAGAACCTCTTTTTTCCCATCTCTGCGAAGTCCTACGGCAATGTAAACGGTTTTGTTGACGACCTTAGAGTTCTCCCGCACTTTAAATACAATGCCATCCATCCAAACAATTAGGTATACAGTTTCCAGAGGTCGGTTCTGCCACGCTACAATGTCGTTGGTGACTGAATCGGTAATCCTTGATATGGTGGATGTGGAAACTTCAAAACCGTATAGCTCCCGAATTTGCTCTTCAATATCGCTATTACTCATTCCTTTAGCATAAAACGAAACAATGATATTCTCTAAGCCATCGACCATGTTCCCTCCTTTGGGTACAATCATCGGATTAAACGAAGCATCACGGTCTCGGGGAACCTGAATGTTGGATTCTCCCAGAGTGGTTCGGACTCTCTTCTCTGAATAGCCATTGCGGGCATTCTGATTATCCGATTTTTGATTCTTATCATAGCCTAAATGACCATCGAGTTCTCCTTCAAGCATCTTTTCAATGCCTCGTTTTTGGAGCTCTTGTAAAAAACCATTGAGCTCTTCCCCTGAATTAAACTGTTCAAGGAAATCATCATTTAATAAATCTTCTTTTTTCATTACTGTCTAAAGTTTTAAAATTAAACAAAAAAATGCCGAGGGTTGCAACCCTCGGCATTTTCTATTTACACAGTTTATGAGATAGTGCTCACTATCTCATAAAACTGTAAGCCCATAGAATATCTCTATCCACAAAGGCTAAAAAACTCTACCTCTTTCTTCTCTTTTTGGCAGTAGCACTACGCTCGCGAGCCATATCTTCAAGGCGCTTCTGAAAGCCTGACTTCTTTCTGGGCTTCTTCTGATTGGCATTTAGCTTTGCCAAAATAGCCCCCTCATCAACAAAGCGACGGATCAGTACTGTTTGCCCAATTGTGATAAGTGTCGATATGAAATAGTAATAACTTAGCCCAGATGCATAATTATTGAAAAACACCAAAAACATTATCGGCATTATATACATCATGCCCTTCATGCCAGGCATCTGCTGACTCGACTGGGACATTTCCTGATTTATACGACTATACACAATATTGGTTATAGTCATCAGCAAACAAAACAGGCTTATATGGTTACCATAGTATTTGGTAATAAAAGGAATATTACCCTTCCACTCAACTATTGCATCATACGACGAAAGATCCTGAGCCCATAAAAAGCTCTCCTGTCTCAACTCAATTGAAGCAGGGAAAAACTGAAACATTGCAAACAATATAGGCATCTGTAACAGTAGCGGAATACATCCCCCCATAGGATTTACCCCTGCCTTTCGGTACAGCGCCATGGTTGCCTGCTGCCTCTCCATCGCCTTATCCTTCGGTATCTTGGCGTTTATCTCATCTATCTGGGGCTTCAACACCCTCATCCTTGCCGTTGATATATACGACTTATACGTTAGCGGAAAAAGTATCAGCTTTATAAGAATAGTCAGCAACAGTATAATAATTCCGTAATTGCCAACAAACCCCTCAAAGAAATGAAAAACCTTGATAACCAATAGATTTATATATCTGAGAAAGCCCCAGCCAAGGTAGACCAGTTTTCTCATGTCAACATCATCTTGTACCCCCTTAAAAATGCTAAAATCATTGGGGCCAAAATAAAATGCATAGCTCGTTGCTTTATTGTCGCCAAAAGGAATAGCCATGTCTGCTAACGCATCCATAATGGTGCGACTGTTTTTATCGTCGGGTATACTAAGCTTTACCGACCCATTCTTAAAAAACTCCTTAGCAATAAAAACGGATGAAAAAAATTGATCTTTAAACGCAACCCACTCCACTTTAGTACTAATGTTGTCAGAATTATTCTTCGTGCTCTTAATATAATCAACCTCATCCTGATAGTGCTTGTAATAGACACCCGCATACCTTCGTTCAAAATCTGTCCCCCTCTCCTGAGCAGGTACCTCCACTTGCCAGACAAGGTTTACTTCATCTACACCCCGTCCCATAAGTTGCTCTATCCTGGATGAATTAATATTAAAATCGAGCATATAAGAGTTATGACTTATGGTGTAGGTATAATCTATATAGCCCCCTCCCTCAACTTCAAGCCTCATAACCAAAGACTTTTCCCCGCCAGGATTATCCCTGTTGTAGCTTTCATTTCCCATTTTACTGCCAGACACATCTGCCCCGTCAACCACAAGAGAGGCACTGCCGCCTAAAGGATTAAAATATAAATCATTAGTCTGTATAGTCCTGTTCTGGGCAAAAAAGTTCAGACCAAAACGATTACTACTACCATTAAAAAGAACCAGAGGACTACCATCGTAGGCTTTGTAGTTTTTCAACTCAACAGAGTAGACACGGCCTCCCTTGTTGGATACCAAAACCTTCATCAAGTTGTTTTCCAAAGTGATGAATCTCTCTTTCCCACTTGCCGAAGCCGCAAACACACCATAACGGTCTGCATTATCAATATTTTCGTTAGGCTGCCCGGCACTCACCCCACTACCCTCTTCAGACAACACTCTTTTTACCTCATACTCCCTCTCCCGTAAACTCATGGAGTCAGATAACAGCCTCTCTCTTTCCATTTCCGCTATGCGAATCGAGTCTGCTCTCCTCTGTGCCGCAATCTCTTCCTGCGAAGGCCTGCTTAAATAACCGAACAATATCAGAATAGATATAATCAGGATTAATCCTGTAACTGTATTTCTGTCCATATAATACTATAAAAAACTAATTATTTCAATTTTAAGTGTTACTGAGCATAGCTTTCACAAACCCCACAAACAACGGGTGCGGTTTAAGTACAGTACTGTTATACTCAGGATGAAATTGCACCCCCATAAACCATGGATGGTCAGGTATCTCCACAACCTCAACAAGCTTTGTATTCGGGTTTACCCCCACGGCTTTCATGCCCGCATCTTCAAACTGCTTCAAGTAAACATTGTTAAACTCATAACGATGCCTGTGGCGCTCCTGAATATTAGACTTTTCATATAACTTGAAAGCATTTGACTCCTTCTTTAGATAGCACTTGTAGTTACCTAACCTCATTGTGCCGCCTTTTTCAGTAATACTCTTCTGCTCCTCCATAAGGTCTATGACAGGATGCAGGGCTGTATTATCCATCTCTGTGGAATTTGCTCCACTCATACCCAGCACATTCCGCGCAAACTCAATAACACACACCTGCATACCCAGGCATATGCCAAAAAATGGTATTTTATTCTCGCGCGCAAACCTTGTAGCAAGAATTTTACCTCCAATTCCTCGCTCTCCAAAACCGGGAGCAACTATAATACCACTGCACTCGCCAAGGCAATCTTTTAGACTCCCCTTATTTATCCTTTCAGAATGAATCCATTTTACCTCTACTCTGCACTTATTGACAGCTCCGGCATGAATAAGGGCCTCAGATATAGATTTATAAGCATCACGCAGCTCTACATACTTCCCTACCAGTGCCACTTTTACTTTACTCTCCGGGTTCTTAAAATGGTAGAGAAAACTGTTCCATGCATTCAACTCAGGAGTGGAACCCAAAGACAACTTAAACTTCTTCAACACTATCTCATCAAGCTTCTCCTCCTTCATCCTGATAGGCACCTCATAGATGGTAGGAACATCTATAGCCTGAATAACCGCCTCTTGAATAACGTTACAAAACAGCCCTACCTTCCGCCTTACATCTGCATCCAGCTTGCGCTCAGTCCTCAACACCAAAATATCCGGCTGCACTCCATTTTCGAGTAAAGCCTTAACAGAGTGCTGTGTGGGCTTAGTTTTCAGCTCTCCAGAAGCAGATAAAAACGGCACTAAGGTGAGATGTATGAAAAGCGCCTTTTCACCCAGCTCCCACTTTAGCTGCCTCACCGATTCAATATAAGGTAGCGACTCAATATCGCCCACCGTGCCACCAATCTCCGATATAACAAAATCAAACTTCTTCTTGGAGCCCAGAAACTTTATGTACCTTTTTATTTCATCCGTAATATGAGGTATCACCTGGACCGTTTTCCCCAGATAATCCCCCTTCCTCTCCTTATTAATTACCGATTGGTAGATACACCCTGTAGTAACATTGTTGGCACGAGACGTAGGGGTATTTAAAAATCTTTCGTAGTGACCCAGATCAAGATCTGTCTCTGCTCCATCCTCCGTAACGTAACACTCCCCATGCTCGTACGGATTCAGTGTACCTGGGTCTACGTTTATGTAAGGATCCAGCTTTTGAATCGCTATTTTATAGCCTCTGGCCTGTAATAGCTTGGCTAAAGAAGAGGCAATAATCCCCTTCCCAAGCGATGACGTTACCCCTCCGGTAACAAAGATATATTTTGTCGATCCCACCTCTCCTGTTTATAGTCTTGAATTAAGGTTTTTAAAAGTGAGCAAAGTAACAAATAATAATTCTTAATGCCTGACAAAAAGCCAAACAAAGTAACCGACATATACAAAGCCAGCAAGAGAGGCATATATAGTGAAGTGCCCCTTACTTTTGTTTCTCCAAGCTGTCAACAATAGTAATTTTGGCTTTTAGATACCGTATCTGCTCATTCAACTGCTCTATCTTCTCATTAACTCCTTCTATAAGCGACTCTGCTCCTTTTGACTTACCAAAAAAACCAATATTGTTATTCAGTGTTGCCAAATCACTCTCCAGCAACCTCAACCTGCTCACAATCCTCTCCCTATCTTTCTCTATCTTATCCCACCCTCTGGGAAGTGATATCCAGCCTGCAACCTTATTCTTAAACTTATGTATATTACGCTCCCGCTCGCTAATTTCAATCTTGTCATACTGTGTGTTAAGCAGCTCTCTAAACCGCATCTGCATATCGTCCTTCCTATGAAGTGGAACAAAGCCTATCTCCGACCACTGGCGACTAAACTCATTCAAAACCCGGATATCCTCTTTTGCATTCCCACAAGACTGAAAACCGCTAACCTCCTCCATCAAGGCCTCCTTAGCTTTCAGATTCTCCCCCTGCTCCCCTGCTACTCCCAGAAAATGCTTGTCTTTTTTATTAAAAAACTCATCACATGCAGCTCTAAACCTCTTCCATACCGTATCAGAATCTTTCCTCGGAACAGGCCCCACCTCTTTCCATTTTCGTTGCAGCTCGATAAACTCCTTTGAAGCTGCTTTCCACTCTTCACTATCCTTTAACAACTCTGCTTGCTCACAAATCTCTATTTTCAATGCAAGGTTCTTATGTAGCTGCTCCTTGCTTTTTACCCAAAACTCACGTTTTCTCTGAAAAAATATGTCATTTGCCTTTCTAAACCTGCTCCACACCTTTGTATTACTCTTGCGCGGTGCATATCCAACTGTCCGCCACTCTTTCTGTAAAGCAAGAATCTTTTTAGTCGCTACATTCCACTCGCGCGGATCGGTAGAATCAAAAGATGAATATGCCTCAGCACTCTCACACATAGCCAACTTCTTTTCAAGATTATTCTTCTGCTTCTCCCGCTCATTATCGAAATGCTGTTTGTTGACAACAGAAGTAGCCTCTTTAAAGCGATTCCATAACGACTCCCTCTTATCCCTCGGAACAGGCCCCGTTTCGCGCCAACTCTCGTGAAGCTTTTGCAACTTCCTAAATGCATCTATGGTATTTCCCTCTTTAGCAACAACTGCCAACTCCTCCGCTCTGGTACACAGCTGCGTCTTCTGCTCCATATTACGTTGAAGATCAAGATCACGCAGCTCTCTGTTTATCTTTACATAATCATAAAACAGCTCCACATGGTGATGATAGTTCTCCCACATATCCTTAATCACACCGTGAGGTATCTGGCCTATATCTCTCCATGTGTTCTGCAACTTTTTAAACTCACTAAAGGTGACATTGATAGATTCCTCACTACTAATCAAAGCCTTTATACCCTCTATTACCTCAAGCTTCTTCCTGTAATTCTCTTCTTTAATAGCCTCCTTCTTTTTATTTGACTCCACCCTCATATTCCGATACTCCTTCTGCAAATTTTTCAAGTCCTGCTCATACAGATCCGGGGCGGTAACAAAATCCTCCTCTTTCCCTCCACCTTCAATAAAAGCCCGTTTTATATCTTGTAAATCAGCATTGTGAAGCTTATAAAAACACGACCTTATAGCCTCTGCTTCATGCCTTATATCCTTATCGGGAAACTCAGACAGCAACTTCCTGAAAGCGTTAATCAACTGAACTTTGGTGTAAGATGAGTAGTCAATGCTGCATACCCCCTTCTTCTCTACCTTCTCTACTTCCTCTACTTTCTCTACTTTCTCTACTTTCTCTACTTCCTCTACTTTCTCTTCCAGCCCTACTCTACCCTCCATCTCTTTAATCTCTCCTTTCTCCTCTTTCTCCTCTTTCTCTCCCTTTCCCTCTTCCACATCCAGCCCTGCCTTCCCAGCACTATTTATCACCCCTGTCTCTTCATTTTTCTCAGCACTACCGCTGCTACCATCAGCAACAGGCTCATCCTTAAACCCTTCTCCATCTCGATTTTTTTTCCCGGTTATACCCGTACTAAACCCATCCTGAGCTCCACCTCCGGAGTGTATAATGTTTTTGTTGGCACTTTTGGATTCCATTTTAATAATATGTATACATTTTTGGCCTCTCTGCTCAATAACTTACTAACGAAAATATAGAATTAGCCACGATTCTCAAAAGAAATTTAACAATACTTCCTTACAACAGGCACAGTCGTACAGATGCAAAGAAGTAATTTAGCTAAATTATAAAAACCTGCAGACTTTTACCAAAGACACTTTCTGAAGTCAATTTATCACGTAATCACTCCTGTAAGTATACTTACTGACAACCATTTAATATGTCTTCTCAATACAATATTTTGTCTATCACATTTATGAAATCACTGCTCAGGTCAGAAAATTACAACTTCATCCGGTTTTTTTCCAAGCCAAATAAAAAACCTATAGCTTAAAAGTAGCTTCCTTTTAAATAAATATAAAACTTGTACCAACAACCGTCTTGACTTGCAAATATCCTCTCTTTCAAGTTAAAAAACTTATACTAGCGCTTCTCTTCGTCAATATGCTTACACTCCAACACCTTGTCAGCCATCGCATTGGCAAGCTCTATACACATACGGCCTTTGTCGTCTTCCAGTTTGCCCTTCTCCTCAACAGGGTGATACACCACTTCCCAATTTATATCTTCAGCAAAATCTTTAAGCCTATTCACTCCACCACCACTCCATGCGTAGTTTCCAAAAATACCTAGGTAGTGATTCTTAACACCCATGTGACTGATCGTTGAAAGCAGGGTCTCAATACTTGGAAACAGTGAGTTATTATAAGTGCAACTGCCCACTATAAACCCTTTATATTTAAAAATATCATTAATTATGTAAGATGAATGGGTCTTGGAAGAATCGTAAACCCTTATACTTTTTACTCCTCTTACAGAAAGCTGTCTAGCAATAACCTCCGCCATCTCTTTTGTATGTCCATACATAGAACCATAGACAATAATAACCCCCTCGTCCATATCATAAGAACTCCATTTCTTATACCGGCTTAGCACCCACTTCAAGTCACTACGCCAAATGGGGCCATGAGTTGTTGCTATCATCCTTAACTCTAGCTCAGATATCTTTTTCATAGCCCTCTGCGTATGAGCACAGTACTTCCCCACTATATTAGTAAAATAGCGCATAAGCTCCACTTCATAAAAGTCGAGATTTATCTCATCATCAAAAACACCTCCGTCAAGAGTTCCATAACTGCCAAATGCGTCACCCGAAAACAGTATCTTGTTTGTCTCCTCATAACTCACCATGGTTTCCGGCCAGTGAACCATAGGTATCTTTTGAAACTGCAGCCTCATCTTTCCCAGGTTGAGGGTGTCATTATCATCAACAACCATAATATTTTCAGGCTTAAGATAGAAGCTCTCTATAAAACCAAAAGTTTTCTTATTTCCAACCAGCGTCACATCAGGATACCTACCAACAATGGCTCTTAACGCCCCTGAATGATCTGGCTCCATATGGTTAATAACAAGGTAATCAACTTTTTTACTGCCTATTATACCCTCTATTTTGTCAAGGTAGCCATCTATAAATTGTCGCTCCACTGTATCAATCAACGCAACTTTCTCATCAACAATAAGGTATGAATTATAAGAGACTCCGTGAGGAATTGGCCATATATTTTCAAAGAGGTGGGTGCGCCTGTCATTAAACCCCAGGTAATAAATATCTTCTGATAGTTTTATATGATGCATGGTATTTCGTATTTAGAATAATTGATAACTTACACTCACCAGCTACCCAAATTGCAAAAATACAGTAATTTGAGGCCTTTTGCAAGATGACATATTTTGGTTCAAACTAAGGAAAACTTGATTATAAGCCACTCCTTATTGACATAAATGAAGAGCTTGAAAAGAGTTTTGATAAAAATATTTAATGAAAAGATGAGCCTTGTAAAAGCCTCAATCCTTATCTTTGCTTACACTATATTGACAAAAATTATACATCCAACAATGAGTGAAAAAAAAATAAGAGTCCGCTTTGCCCCCAGCCCTACAGGAGCTTTGCATATGGGAGGGGTGCGCACAGCCCTGTTTAACTACTTATTTGCAAAAAAACACAAAGGAGACTTTATTTTGCGCATAGAAGATACGGACCAGTCCAGATACAATGAAAATGCTGAAAAATACATAGAAGAGTCACTAAAGTGGTGCGGGATAAAAGTCGATGAAGGCCCGCATAAGGGTGGGAGCTATGCCCCATACCGACAAAGTGAACGTAAAAAAATATACAGCAAGTATGCAGAACAACTCACCTCTGCCGGTAACGCATATTACGCTTTCGACACCCCTGAAGAGCTGGAAGCAAAGCGGGCAGAAGCAAGCACTAAAAAGAAGGTGTTTACATATAACGCGGCTTCACGCAAGCAAATGAAAAACTCATTATCGCTGCCTGAGCAAACCTGGAAAGCCAAAATAGATAAAGGGGAGCCGTACGTGATTCGCTTTAAAATGCCGGATGAAGAGGAGATCCTGGCAAAAGATATGATAAGAGGAAAAGTTGTATTCAACACCTCCACACTGGACGATAAAGTGCTGCTTAAAGCAGATAAAATGCCAACATACCACCTGGCCAATGTTGTAGATGATCACCTGATGGATATATCCCATGTTATTCGCGGAGAAGAGTGGCTATCTTCAATGCCATTGCATTTACTGCTATACGAAAGATTGGGGTGGAGTAACACCATGCCCCAATTTGCACACCTCCCCCTTATACTTAAACCTGTCGGGAAAGGTAAGCTATCCAAGCGTGATAGCGATAAAATGGGGTTCCCCCTGTTTCCTCTGAAGTGGAGAGACTCAGCATCAGGAGACACTTCGGCAGGCTACAGGGAGGAAGGCTATTTTCCTGAAGCATTTGTAAATATGATAGCTCTGCTGGGCTGGAATCCCGGAACAGAACAGGAGATCTTTTCACTAGGTGAGCTTACAGAAGCTTTCTCTATGGAGCGCGTAGGCAAATCCGGCGCCAGATTTGACCCCGAGAAAACAAAGTGGTTCAACCATCAATACCTGGTAAACAAAACCAATGAGGAACTGGGAGCTATGATACAGCCTCTGTTAAAAGAGAAAGGAGTAAACAAACCCCAGAACTTTACTACAACCGTGTGTGGCATGGTAAAGGATCGCTGCACCTTTGTGGCCGACATTTGGGAACAAAGCCACTTCTTATTCAAAAGCCCAGACAGCTACAACCAAAAAGTGGTGAAAAAAAGCTGGAAGGGAGAGGTGCCACAGATAATGGGAAAAATTGCAACCCTGTTAAAAAATACTAAGCAGTGGGAGGCTTCGTCCATAAAAGAACTTTTGCAGTTGGAAGCAGGTAAAAATGAGTGGAGACTTGGACTGGTTATGAGCGCTCTCAGACTATGCCTGGTGGGGGGAAGCTTTGGGCCTGACCTGTTTGATATCTGTAAGCTAATAGGTAAAGATGAAACAATAGAACGTATCATAAAAGCAATAAACAATATTCCCCAAAAACAGTAGAAATAGCTATTGTTTCAATATATTTAAAGTACCCAAAAGGTGTGGTCTCACCTTGCAAACAATAGTGAAATTGCAATGAATAGAGAGAGTGTGTGAAAAAATTGAAAAAGAAAAGTCACTACACAAACAGCACGTTCGGTTCTTACCAAAATGCTGTCCAAAAAAATATATACACTATTCCCCTAGCCACTTTATCTCTATTTTTTTACAAATCTGTTTTAAAATTTATCAAAAGCTGTTATATTTGCATCGCTTTCGCGAATATATGCGAAAGCGCAAAAACACTCCCCAGTAGCTCAGTTGGTTAGAGCGTCGGACTGTTAATCCGCAGGCCGTAGGTTCAAGTCCTACCTGGGGAGCCAATAAAAAAGATAAACTTATTATCAGGCAACAAAAAGAGAGGCTATCCAAAAAGTATTGGGTAGCCTTTTTTGTAAAAAAGATTACAAATAAAATACCTGCAACCTATGTCATCCTAAAAAAATTTGTCTCTTAAGAGTCTAAATGACAACACAATCAAAAATACGGTTTAAAGAGAGTACTGTTTAACTTCAAAACTTATTGGACAAATTGATGCTTAAAGTTAAGAGATAGTTTTATAATTCAAATTCTCTTTTTTATGGTGATGATAATTCACTGTTGACTTGTTCGAAACTCGCAGAGTTTTCAATAAATCAAAAGTGATACACTGCGATTTTCTGATTCCTTTTTCTTCTTTCATTTAGCGTTTTTATTTTAATGTTTTCACGATTGCCCAGTAACTGTTTTTGCCTTCCAAAATACACGTCGGCAGGTGTAACATTCTTGAGTGATTCATGATACCGGTGGTTGTTGTAATTATATACAAACTCCTGTAGAACCGTCATTAGTTCATCAGGAAAGTAGTAGTTATCCAACTTTACCTGATTTTTCATGGTGCGGTGGTAACGCTCAATTTTCCCTTGTGTTTGAGGGTGGTATGGGGCTACACGTAAATGTCCCATTTTGGTGTCTTTTAAAAAGCTTTGAAACTCGTTTGATATGTAGCACGCTCCATTATCGGAGAGTAACCTGGGACAATCGCCTGCAGGTATTTTGGCCGTATGTAAAGCCTTTTGAATAACATGCTTGGCATCGGCCGACTCAATGCTTTGGCAAAGCTCCCAGGTGACGATATACCTTGAATAATCTCCATTACGGTAGCCAAATAATACCAGCCCCATCCAATGATTTTAAAGTAGGTAAAATCGGTTTGCCATTGCTGGTGCACACGCGTGGTCTTATCTTTAAAATCATCGGATGCAGCCATTAAAAGCCACGCAGGAGATGTGATTAGCACTTGCTCTTTGAGAATCCGATATACGCTGGTTTCGCTGATAAACCACTTTTGATGGTCGGTGATGTGGTGGGCTAGTTCCCTAGGCGATAAATCTGTACGTTACAAAGCGGTGTCTAAAACCAGTTCTCGTTCTTTGTTGGATATCTTGTTCCAAAACTTTTTGCGTTTTACCGGCTTGGGCTTGAGTGCATCATATCCTCCCTCAAGGAAGCGTTTGTACCACTCGTAAAAGGTACTTCGGCTGATGTCAAGCTCTTCAAGTGTGCGCTTAACTCCGAATACCGAATCTTGAACAATACGGATAATTTCCATCTTTTCACTGGCGCTTCGTCTCATATATTTATAAGTTACTCGGTTCCAGTTAAGCTTTTTTTAAGCATGCGTACTTCCAAACTCAGCTCTGCTACAAACTGCTTTAGGTCGTGGTTCTCGTTCTTTAAACCGTTTACTTCGCCCGATGTAGCTTCCCGTTTAATGTCACCTGCAAGGCGTTTTTTGCCAGCTTCCATAAAATCTTTACTCCACTTGTAATAAAGGTTCGCGTTGATGCCTTCTTTTCGGCATAACTCGGCAATGCTATATTCGCCACGCATGCCCTCTAGTAAAATCCTGATTTTTTCTTCAGCTGATTACTTCTTCCTCGTGTGTCTCTTAATCTCTTTTACCTTTTGTTCGGTAGTCTGTTTTTTTGCCTTCATCTTACTCGTTTTTATTGGTTATAATTTAAGAAATGTCTCTCTTAATTTTTAAACCAATTTGTCCGAATTAAGCTGAAGCTTTACCCCCGTATCAACTCTTCTTCTCTGCCTTGAGCTTAAGGCTCAACTCTTCAAGCTGATCTTTAGAAACCGGTGATGGCGAATCAATCATAACATCTCTGCCTGAATTATTCTTGGGGAATGCTATTACATCCCGTATCGAGTCAAGCCCCGCAAATAAAGAAACCAGTCGGTCAAACCCGAAAGCGATGCCCGCATGTGGAGGTGCTCCATACTTAAAAGCATTCATCAGAAAGCCGAACTGACCTTCCGCCTCTTCAGGTGTAAACCCTAATATTTTAAACATCTTATGTTGTAGCTCGCTATTAAATATGCGCACAGAGCCACCGCCTATCTCAACCCCATTAATAACAAGATCATAAGCATTTGCACACACCTCTGCGGGAGACTCTTCCAGCAACTGAATATCCTCCTCCTTGGGAGATGTAAACGGGTGGTGCTTTGCATGAAACCGCTCAAGCTTTTCATCCCACTCAAGCAATGGAAAATCTGTTACCCACAGTGGCTTAAATACATCTTTATCCATGAGCCCGAGTTGCCGCCCTAACTCTAATCGCAACTCAGACAGTGCATTCAGAGTATGATCTCTTTTACCTGATAAAACAAGCAGAAGATCACCAGGCTCCGCTTTCAGCACCTCAGACCAGCCCTTCAACTTCTCAAAACTATAGAACTTATCAACGGACGACTTAAAAGTACCGTCACCATTATATTTTACATACACTAACCCCTGCGCTCCTATCTGTGGACGCTTAACATAATCTGTTAGCTTATCCAACTGCTTCCTGCTATATCCTCCACACCCCTTAACACAAATAGCTCCAATATATTCAGCATTATCGAAAACTGTAAACCCTTCTCCTTTTGCAAATTTCGATATCTCGGAAATCAACATCTCAAACCTGGTGTCAGGCTTATCCGAACCATACCTTTCCATAGCCTCTCTAAAAGAAATTCTTGGAAACTTTCCCGGATCAATATTTTTCAACTTACAAAATAGGTGACGAACAAGACCTTCAAACATATTTAAAACATCGGCCTGCTCAACAAACGACATCTCGCAGTCGATCTGTGTAAACTCGGGCTGCCTGTCTGCACGCAAATCTTCATCACGAAAGCACTTCACTATCTGATAATACCTGTCAAATCCGGCAATCATTAATAGTTGCTTAAACACCTGTGGCGATTGCGGTAAAGCGTAAAACTCCCCTTCGTTCATGCGTGATGGCACAATAAAATCACGGGCTCCTTCTGGAGTAGACTTTATTAGCGCAGGGGTTTCCGTCTCAATAAAATTATTACTGTTCAAATAACTGCGTATCTCATGTGCCATGCTCGCACGCAACTCAATATTTTTACGAACAACATCTCTACGAAGATCAAGATAGCGATATCTCATCCTGATCTCATCTCCTCCGTCAGTATCTTCCCTAATCGTAAATGGAGGGTGTACAGATTCATTTAATACCTTAAGAGCACTCACACACACCTCAATATCCCCCGTTGGCATTTTGCTGTTTTTGTTATCTCTCTCCCTCACACTTCCCTCAACTCTGATAACAAATTCGCGCCCAAGTTGCTCAACCTCACTCTTAAGCTCAGCATCAGTGCAGTCCTCCACAACTAATTGAGTTATCCCATAGCGATCGCGAATATCTATAAAAGTCATAGCCCCCAGATTACGAACCATTTGTATCCATCCGGAAAGAACTACACTTTTCCCACAACTATCAACTCTTAACTCACCACAATTATGACTTCTGTACATCTCTGTCCTGTTTTCTTATATTAATTAAATTAGCACAAATGTAATAAAGGATATCATTAAAAATTAGTAGTCTGCTGCGTCTCACACCACCTCCCCACTTATCGTAGAGGAAAGAAGGAAGTAAGCAGGCATACAAACTAAAATGCTATATCCCCGGAGCAGACTTAATCTACCTTCCTAAAAAGCAATACAGGCCTGCTTTCCGACAATAAAGTAAGCCTCAACTCTTCAAACTCATACCTATCTGACTTTTCAAGAAGTTGAAAATACTTACGCTCACTATTCATCTTATCGCAAGCCATCCGCGTAGAACCAATCGGCCCAATTTTTAAAGAATCGCCGCTTACTTCAAAACTCCCAAAATAATTATTGCACCCTCCAAAACCCATAATCCGTTTATCTGCAATACTAAACTCAAGCCGTGGTAGCTCCCCCGAAAAATGCTCTCCTGCATCCTCCCCCTCCAGCTTAAGAAGTACCCATATATCATTAAGCCTCACAACACTCTCAACCTTTTTCTCCTCAACCTCTTCAGCCTCTCCTTTACCACGTCGTGATCCACACTTTGAGCTGCAACAGGAGTAGCCCGCTACCAGCAAAGCCACTGCAACAATAGTCAAACCTATAAACTTTTTCACCTTTTTACCATTTATAAAACAAACAATCAGGGTTCACATACCACACATCAACCCCAAAATAACCTAAAACTGCACCTAAACTTTTGTAAATATACCTCTTTGCCTCTTCAAACATAAAAGGTATGCTTGAAATTTTAAATTATTATCAACAACTATTACAAATATACTCTCCCTCTATCTCTACAAGCAAGTCGTCGCGGCAAACATCTGCCACTACCACCAAAAATGGGACACCGGAATACTTGTCTTCAATAATATCTGTTACCTGCTCAACATCCCTCTCATACTTTACGTACACTCGCAGCCCTACAATATTGTAACAACCTGGATAAGCAGTCGCACAACCATCTAAACTAGCCCTGGTAACCAACTCATCAATATTATTAAGTGCCGCATAAGTCTGGCCACTTATGTTACCCGACAGTATTGTCTTCTCTCCAGCAATAGCAGCCGTACCTGAAATAATAACCCTGCTCTGCTTATCATTACACACAACCACAGCTCTTTCAAATCTTGGAGTTTGAGCTTCTCCCTCAACAAGAACGCTATCTGCTCCAACAAGTACCCCCTCAGAATACTTATACGCATCAATCTGAAGAGGATTACGCAACGGATATCTTCGAGCACTCTCTCCAAAAAACCTGGCAGCAATAAAATCAATTACTATTCCGCCAGTTTGCATTCCTATTCCGGTAGCAGCGGGGAATCCCCGCCATCCCACGCTGCTGTCATAGTGCTTTGCCCTGATATTATTAAAAACTTGGTAATTTTGCAGACTCTCGCTCTGCCCTGTAATATTTCCAATATAAGACCACTGCCTGATAATATTGGAAAACTCCATCCTATTAGCATATAATACCTCTCTCACTTTAGCAAACACCTCCTCCACCTGTCCAGCAAAACTTTTGCGAGAACAAGCTTTAATGCCGGAAGCTACTATCTCATCTCTTGTCGAAGATGACAACACCAGGCAGTAAACTCCTCCTATCTTCTTATATGTGCAAGAGTACTCCCCATCAAAATTTGATAAAAAAACCGCTTCGCACGCTAAAGAACCACCTCCCCTTGGGAACTGAGAAACTATTGAATATGGAGGTATTTCACCTCCAAGCACAGCCCCTGCAATCGCCTCCCACTCACCATAGCTGCGCTCAAGCTCTTCTGTATCTTCAACTCTTACAAAAAGCGTAATACGCATTATAATAGTGGAGCTCCTCTGTGAAGCCAGGTGCCCCTTCAACTCACTTGCTGCATGCCTCATGGCAGTCAAAAGACTACCTCTCTCACCTGTCTCTACCGTTTTATAATATATATCTAAAGCCCCGCTCATATATTTAAAAATTGTATTTCGGCACTGGCAGATATAACCAGGCCTCTCACTCAGCCGGCTCTGGCCTACCTAAATAGCTCCGATACACCTTCTCTAACCATTTTGGGATTAGGGTTTAACGGAAATACCTTCTGAGGACGTAAATAGCATATCTCATTCTCCTTCTTAAACTTTCCTTCACCACCGCCTGTAACATTGAGCATTACCACAGAATCTTTCTCTACCCTGCCATCCTCAACAGATTGGATTAACGTAGCTGTTGCAACAGCTGCAGCAGGATCCAGATCGTTACCCTCAACACGCTTAAACAGCTCCCCAGCAACTTTAGCTTCCTCATTTGTAGCAACCAACACCTCCCCTCCCGAATCGTTCATAGCATCATATAGCCCACCATTTATCCCGTAGGGAGGCTTACGATTTGACAACACCTTTGCTCCTATTTTCTCAATCTGCCCACGCGCAAGGTCTTCATCAATAGGCAATATATTACGCAAACCCAAGTCCCAGGCCTCCTTTATAGGAACAAACGGAATATTTTGAGAAACCATCAGCTTCATCTTATTAGACCCAAACCGCCCATCATTTATAAAGCGCATATTTGCTTCCCACGCTGCTATTGCCCCTGTCCCACTGCCAATAGCCTGAAAATAATAATCAGGAATGGCACCAATAGTAGTAACAGCAGACAGAACAGTGGTGCCCATACCATCACGACGAGCTACATTTTTTGCTCCGCCCTCAGGATAAAACCTATCCATTTCAACAGCAATATTAGAAAGATGAATTGCATCAAAATAATCCCCTCCCGATTCAGCAGCTATAAGCTTAACGCACGAATCTATTGGCTTATTAAACCACAAAGCACCCAGATTATCCTCAGGAACACATAGCAGAAGTGGAATCTTATTTTCAGAACAAACCTTTGCAAAAGCCCTAGCAGTATTGCCGGCCGATGCAACAACCATGACCTCTCCATCAAACCTATTTGTGCGCGCACATACAGAAAAAGCCTCACACTCCTTAAAGGAACCTGTCAACATGTTTGCCCCTCTTTCAGGCCAGTAACCACTAAAAGTAATATATAAATTCTCAAGCCCCAGCTCAGAGGCAAGTGCGGAGCTTTTATACGTAATAGGCGAACCAGAACCCTCTAAAACCCCGCAAATAGGCAACCAGTCCGAATACCTGTATATGCCGGGATATTGACTCTTCACTTCCAGTTGCTTCTCATCATAAATAGCCCTTACCAATGAAGGCTTATCACAATCAGGGCAGTCCAGCTCCCAATTCTCATCCTCAAATACCTTACCACAACATAGTGACTTCAATCTATACTTTGTCTTTCGAAATTTGCTCATTAGTTCAACATTTTCCTCTTACAATCAGCTTGCCTGCAAATTTAAAACTTTTAGCCGACCATACAACGAAACAAAATATCCCAATCTTATCTATTTAATAAAAGACGAAAGCCGCTTTACCTCACGCTCTCTTTGCATTTACTCCCCCCTCTTCCAAACAATACCTATACCATATATAAACCGGTAAACATGAGAAATTACCTCTGTCAATATTATTTATAATAATACACTTCAAAGTGTATATTTTGAGTAACTTTACAGATATTGCTTTACAACAAAGCAACCACAAACCTATGGTACTATGGTTATAGTTTCACATCCTATAAGTGGTAATCACAAATTAAATCCTAACAAATAATAAATTTGATAAACAGCTACATAAAACTACACTTCATAGTTCTCATATATGGATTTACAGCCATTTTGGGAAAGGTAATCAACCTGCCTGCAACTCACCTGGTATGGTACAGGATGTTGATTTCAGCAATAGCATTTTTGCTCTTCTTTAAAATCAGTAAAATAAACTTTTCACTCACAAAAAAGGAAACATATAAAGTATTGGGGATAGGCTTGATTGTAGGCGCTCACTGGATAACCTTTTTTGGTGCAATCAAAATATCCAATATATCAGTTACATTAGGCTGTATATCATCAATGGCACTCTTTACAAGTATAATTGAACCTATTGTCTTCAAACGAAAAGTAGATGCACTAGAAATTATAATTGGAATAGTAATTATCATTGGGCTATACATAATATTCCGCTTCGAAACAAACCACACAGCGGGCATTATCACAGCGCTAACCTCCTCTCTCCTAGCAGTGATATTTAATGTACTAAACAAAAAACTTGTAAAAACGCACCAGCCATCCATTATCAGCTTCTATGAAATGTTAGGCGGCCTGCTAGGAATAACAATATTCCTCCTCTTGTCCGGTGACTTTCCCCTGCAGTTGCCCCCCACAAATGACCTGGCATACCTCCTTATACTTGGCGTTATATGTACTGCATACGCTTTTGCTGTACAGGTTAAAGTAATGCAGAAACTATCTGCATATATAGTATCATTAACTATAAACCTAGAACCAGTGTACGGTATAACTTTAGCCTGGCTACTATTTCGTGAATCAGAGCAGATGACACCAGGCTTTTATTTAGGCACATCAATCATACTACTGGCTATCTTTGGACACCCCATTTTTAAGCACAAAAAGGCCACAAACAAAATATTTCCTTACTAAAAGCAGTAGACCCCTTGCAATAACAAATCATAAAACATAAAACCTCCGAAAAGATCTCATGCTAAAAAATTCAAAAACAAATCACACTCTATTAGCATAAGTAACTCTGACAAAGACCAATATGGCATTCAACTTTTTAATTATTATCATAAAAGCTCTGTCTCTTAGAAAGTTTCAGATCTTTCAGCATAGAAGAACTGGCCCTTATTGTGAAACTGTAACTTTGGCGATAACCAAACGGCACCAAGCTAAGAGACATCTGCCAGCAATGCATATCCCTAAACAAATTCATCTGTGTAAATGTTATCTGCTTGTTCTGAATATCATATCCTGAAGAAAACCCAAACTTCCACTTTTTCGTGACATTTAGATTACCTCCAAAATCAATTGTCTGCGTAATAGTAGCCGCCTCATCGGGATTAGTTCTGCTATATCTAAAACTGCAATCAAAACGAAAATCCCAGTTAACATTAAAATCAGCATAATCAGAATACTTTCCAGGTAACACACTCCTTGAGCTCTCTTCAAAGGCCTCCTCTCCTTCAGTTTTATCCTCGGATTCACCAAAGCTGCTCTCCTTTTTTTTCCCCCCACCCTGCTTGGAATTAAAAGACATTCCAAAAGAGAGATCAGCACTTGTCATTCTGGCCAATTTTCCCGAATTGGAATACTCAAAAACATTAACTTTACGACCATCTAAATATGCATACGGGTCAAATACCGCTCCAAAATTTACATTTACATTTGACACCTTCGTTCTGCCTTTCATGTTAATAACAGACAGGTTCAGCGAATCTGCAAAAAGATTATATGACCCGCTAAATGAAAGTTGGTCTAACAGGCTTATCTTTTTATGCTTATCATTTGAGGTAGTATCCCTGGTATTAAGAGTTTTCATCTCCAACACGTTATCCAAACCAAAACCAATTGAACCTGACCTCCCAGGACTAGCAGTGCCGTAAACTGCACCTTCATGATATGGATAAGTATAATACTTAGGCGTACCTGAATCATCATACACTTCAACAGTCTCATACAGGCCAAAACGCGGATCGCTAAAATCAGGCCTAATACTAAAACTCACTCTGGGGGTCATCATATGACGCACTGCCACCAACTTGGAGTTTTCCTTTAATGGAGCATAAAACCCATACAGCTTTGTCGATGCTCCTAAACTAAAAGAGTAGTCACTACTTCTGGTAAAACCATAAATAGTGTCAGAAACAACCATTTGATTCCTTTCGTAGTCATACTCCTTTCGTATCTCACTATTATACCACCTCTCCGTATAGTTAACAGAAGGACTCACAGTTAAATACTTAAACGCATTAAATGATGTACTAATAGGCAGAGTATGCTTTATCCCATTTTCCCAGTCACTCAAGGAAGAGCTAAGCAGCTCATACTCTTTAGTATTAATATTATTCTGTAAATCAAGTGTATAGTTTACTCCAATCTTCTCATACCATTTCTCCTTACCACCTCGCTTATTTGACTTAAAAGGGTAGAGTCTTGACATAGTAAATGTCATTTGTGGCATAGTAAGGCTAATGGTTGTATCACGGCTATTTTGTGAATGCCTTAAACTACCAGAAATACTAAATGGGGTACCTTCCCAGCGTTTTGAATATGATATACTCGACTGTTTTGTGTTAGTGAGGTAGTTTTCAGATGAATTTGCATTATTTTGATCAAACTGACTTGTAGAGTAGTTCACACTGGCACTAAATGTTTGGCTGGGAATGGCTTTAGTATCCATACTGTGGCTCCACGCTACGGCAAAATCACTCTGACGAGAATAATCTGGCAACCCCTCCTCCCCGATCACATTTCTGTAATACTTTAAATCAAAATTACCACTAAACTTATATCTACGCTTATAATTACTGTGCATCTTAACCCCTCTCGAGCCTTTGGAGTAGACATCTCCCCTCACAACAAGATCAAAATAATCACTTGCAGCCCAATAATACCCAAAGTCTCTAAGGAAAAAACCCCTGTTGGCCTCTTCACCATACGTCGGCAAAATAAAACCAGATGAATACGTCGGAGAGTTAGGGAAAAACCCAAAAGGAATTATTGCAATATAAATAGGCAAATCTTCAACAACAAGATATGAAGGCCCTGTCACAATTTTATTGTTCGAAATAACTTTTGCCTTTGTCATTTGAAGGTAAAAATGGGGATGATCAGCATCACATGTTGTATACTTCCCATCCTTCAAACAATAAGTTGAATCATTAACAAGCTTTGTACGGCCACTATGCACATATCCCCCCTCTTGCTCAGTTATAACTCCAAAAACTAAACCCTTTTTGGTCTTAAAGTCATATCTCAGAGCATCAGCATTAAACTCTTCTCCTTTCTGGGTGAAAACAGGCTTACCTGTAACTGTTCCGGTAGTATCCTCAACACCAACAGCATAAACCTGGCTACTATCAAGGTCTAGCTCGATGTAATCTGCCGTAAGCTTTATATCTTTATACTCAATTTCTGCATTACCAAACAAATATACCTTTCTGCTTTCCATAGAAAGCTTTATTGAATCAGTTGCAGTATAGTCAATCTCTTCATCAAATACCGTAGCACTGCTTTGCGGTATAGTATCAGAAAGCAACCTGTTTGTGGTAGTGTCTATAATTGCTGGAGTATTAGCGTGTAAAATAGTATCTCTCAAAGAATTTTCTCCGTCATAATAAATAGATCGGAGTGACCTTCCCCCAATGGTATCTTCCAAAAAAACCTCTCCGTCATAATCCGAACGAGGCTCTCTATCCCTTATAGTATCTCCAGGAAAAACCTCTCCGTTATAATCCGAACGAGGCTCTCCATCCCTTATAGTATCTCCAGGAAAAACCTCTCCGTCATAATAGATTGATCGGGGTGATTTTTCCCTAATACTATCTCTCAGAAGCTCCTCTTCTACATGAAGTTGTGACACTTTTTTCGCAGTAGTATCTTTTAAAAACTCCTCTCCTCCGTAGGCAGACAACGGTACTCTTTCTCCAATTGAAGCCTCCTGCCCAAATGAGCATATCGAAGATATCAATAGAGCCACAAAGAAACATGCTAATATAATAACTGGCCAACGCATCTATGTACTAACTTGTAATGCAAAAGTAAAAAATCATTCCAGAGTTGACCGTTACTCATTAAAATAATTTAATCTTTATATTTTTGTAATGTCATAATTATAGTGCAATTATTAATCTTGGCAATCAAAATGAAATTAACAATAAATAACATTATCAACGCCTTATGAGGTATTTAGCTCTATCGTTACTTATAATAATAGCCTCCTCTCCTTCCAAATCATATGGAGAAACATACAAACTGAGAAAAGTAGTTATTGATGCCGGGCATGGGGGAAAAGATCCCGGAGCAGTGGCCGGAAAAGTTTGTGAAAAAGATATTGTGCTTGACATTGCGCTTAAGCTCGGCAAATATATTTCTGAGAACATACCGGATGTTGAGGTTATATACACACGTGATAATGACAGGTTTGTTCGCTTGAAGGATCGTGCCTATGTAGCAAATAAAAATGAAGCAGACCTCTTTATCTCAATACATGCCAACCACCATAGAGCATCCCCAATAAGCGGAACTGAAACCTATGTATTGGGGTTACACCGCACTGAAGATAACCTTAATGTAGCGAAAAGAGAAAATAAAGTAATACTCCTGGAGGAAGATCACACAACTCGATATGAAGGCTTCGATCCCAACAGCTCCGAATCATACATTATGTTCGAGCTCATGCAGGATGAATTTCTTAATCAAAGCTTATCTTTTGCCTCTGCCATTCAGGAGCAATTTGCCAGCCGGGCAAAACGGAAAAACCTTGGAGTAAAACAAGCCGGATTCCTGGTTTTAAGAGAAATAGCTATGCCAAGTGTATTGGTAGAAGTCGGGTATATGAGCAACAACAACGAACTAAAATACTTGCAAACTAGCAAAGGAAGAACAGTTATTGCATCTGCCATATTTAGAGCCTTTCGCGACTACAAAAAAGCAATTGAAGCCAAAAGTGATTTCATCTCCTCTCAGCCATCAACAAATAAACATTTAAAGAAAAAATCTGTAAATATTAATAAAGGTGCCATATTTGCAGTGCAGATAGCAGTCTCTAACTCAAAAGTTGAAACAAAACCTGAAAACTTTAAAGGGCTGCACGATATATACTGCTTAAAATCAGGAAAAAAATACAAATACCTGTATGGAGTATCAAAAACACTTGAAGAAGCTTCCCTAAGCCTTGAAAAGGCAAAAGAGAAATATAAAGATGCATATCTTGTCGCCTTTAAAGATGGTAAACCTGCTAACATAAACGACATGAGAACCACACAATAAATTGGAAATAACTTATATATTGAGGCCTTCACAGAGCGAAAGGCTTTTGTTCAGTTTGAGAAAAAGTTCGATGAAGAGCCCAGCTTACTGGCATAAATGAGGATATTGAAGAGAATATTAACAAAAAGTGAGCTTTAAAAACATATCATCTTGATTATTTTCTTTGACTTTTCACTCTTGCATTAAAATAAACATTAAGAATACTACAGCACATGAAAATATCAAAAGCAACAAAAATTGGAATACTTACTGCTATTACCCTGGCTATTTTTATTTGGGGAATGAACTACCTAAAAGGCAGAAATATGTTTAATCCTGAAGATATATACATAGCCAGATACAGTAACATAGGAGGCCTAAAACCATCCTCTGACGTTATACTAAATGGCTTTAAAGTTGGCTATGCGAAAAACATATATTTTGCAGAGGATCACTCAGGAGATTTAATCGTAGAAGTAGCTATGACTAGTGACTTTCCATTACCCGCAAACTCAATAGCAGAAATAGTGAGCTCAGACATACTGGGAACCAGAATTATGGAGCTAATACCTGGTAATTCAAAAGAGCTACTTCAGCATGGAGATACAATTAATGCTAGATTTATGGCAGGATTTAAAGCACAGGTTAGTGAACAGATAGCCCCTGTAGTAATAAAAGCAGAGCGCATGCTTGCATCAATGGATTCTGCCGTCAACATTATATCTCATATATTCAGTGAAGATACTCGTGAATATCTAAGCAACAGCTTTGCTAACATAAGTGCCACAACATCAAACCTCAAAGCAATAACAAGTAACATTAATACAGCAGGAGTCGAAGAATACAATATAGCAACTACCATAAAAAACCTGGGCGTGACTGTAGAAACGTTAAAAAATAATACCGACAAAATAGATAATGCCTTTACTAATATCTCTGACTTTAGCGACTCTCTCGCTTCAATAAAGTTGACAAATATCTCTAAAAACTTAAGCCTCTCTCTTGAAAATCTTAACCAGGCAGTATCCAAAGTCGAAAACTCCGAAGGGACGCTGGGGATGCTTATTAATGATAAGCAACTATACCAAAACCTTAATATATCATCAAAAAACCTAAACCACCTGATTGTTGATTTCCAGGAAAATCCAAAAAGATATGTACAACTATCTCTGATTAACAAAAAGGATAAAAATAACAGTAAACAGCACACAAATAACAAAAATGTGTCATTTAAAATACTAATAATGTCAACAAAAGAGGCCGTTCCATTAAACTCCCCCATCTTTGAAGGCTTTGAAAATATAGAAGAATATAAATCTGGGGCTACCTACAATTACCTCACTGGAAACGAGGAAAAACTTGAACAAATAATGAAACTACTCCCCGAGGCACATGAAACATTTCCTGAAGCCTCAATAATAGCATTTAAAAAAGGAAGACAAATTAAGCTAAAAAAAGCAATAAGAATATCTGAAAAATAGACTACCATTAGACTATCAATTTATCACTTAAAATTAATAGGAACTTTGGTCTATGATATAATTAGCTGTAGCACAAATCAATTCAAAAACATCCTCGTAAACCCTTATCAATCAATCACATAGAAAAAATTAAAAAAAACTTTAATTTTAACTTTTTGAAATAGAATCTCATAGAAAAATACAAAAAAAATGTGCTTTTTTTCTATATATTTTTTTCTCATCTTTGCTTCAGAAAAGTGGTTAATGTTTGTAAAATCTCACCCTTAAACTTTTATAATTATCATGAACCAAGATTACGCAAAAATATGGGAGAACTGTTTGCGAATCACAAAACAATATGTGGCTCCTAGCAGCTTTGATACGTGGTTTAAACCAATCGTTCCTCTAAAATTGAGTAGTAACGTATTGACCATTCGTGTCCCCAGTAAGTTTTTTTGCGAATATCTTGAAGAAAACTACATAGAAGTCATCAGTAAGGCAGTAAAGGCAGTAGTCGGCAGCGATGCAAAACTTGAATATACTTACTTAAAGAATAGGAACAACACGCCTGAAAGCAGAGGGAAAAGGCAATCCATAGCTCAAATAAAGAAAAAATCGGATGCTACAGCAAAAAACCCATTTGAGGTCGGATACAACATAAAAAAAGTAAACATTATCCCACAGGTTGATAGTAAAAATACATTCGATGACTTTGTAGAGGGACAATGTAATAAATTAGCTCGAAGTGCTGGTGACGCCATTGCTAAGGAACCAGGTGTCAATACCTATAACCCATTATTTATTTATGGCAAATCCGGCTTGGGAAAAACTCATCTTGCTCAGGCGATTAGCTTGGAAATAAAGAAAAAGTTTCCCGAAAAAGCTGTGGTCTATGTTAGTGCAAACAAATTTCAAAATCAATATACCAGCGCAGTGCGCGAAAACGAACTAAATAGCTTTATCAATTTCTATCAAATGGCAGATGCCTTGATAGTTGACGATGCGCAAGACTTTGCAAACAAAGAAAAAACACAGAGAACATTTTTCCATATCTTCAACCATCTTCATCAGTTAGATAAACAGCTAGTCTTAACTTCTGATCGATCCCCTAAAGAACTTGTCGGTTTGGACGAACGGCTACTGTCAAGGTTCAAGTGGGGGCTATCGGCACAACTGACTATCCCCGATTTTAGTACCAGAGTTAAAATTTTGCAGAGAAAAATGAATAGTGGCGTTACTATCTCCGATGAGGTACTCGAACATATAGCATCAGAAATTACATCTAACATACGAGAGCTGGAAGGGGCCCTGAACTCTCTGCTGGCACGAATAAGACTTGGTGACGGAGAAGACACGGTAAAATATGCTTCAGAGGTAGTTAGCAACCTGGTACAAACCACAAAACGTGAAGTACAGATCAACTCTATTTGCGAAACGGTATGTGAGTATTACAACATATCGGAAAACGAATTCCAATCAAAAGTAAGAAAGCGTGAAATTGTTCAGGCAAGGCAAATAGCTATGTACTTTGCAAAAAAACTAACCAAATTATCTCTTTCCTCAATAGGAGCAGCTATAGGAGGTAAAGACCACGCCACTGTACTACACTCATATAAAACTGTTAACAATCTCAAAGACATAGATAAAAAATTTCAATACAGTTTAAGTGAAATAGGGCAAAAACTAATATCCTGAGCATAACAACCTCAACAAACAAAATAAACCATACAGACACAAAAATGCAAAAAAGGGACTTTTCACCCCTTTTTTTATGCTACCGCAGTAAGCACTATATATCATTTTCTGCCAATTGATATTACATTATCATTATTAATAATTAGCATACAAAATTTATGTGAAAAAAACCGTGCTACTTCTTGCTAGCACGGTTCTAATTCCTTTGCTCCTTGTAACTCTAATTCTTATTCTACCCAATAAAAAAATAGGCCAATTACCATCCAACCATCCCCAAGGATTATCATCATCGTCGCCAAAATTCCAGTTAACGAAAACCTTTGTTGTACCATCGCCATCTGCTTCTTTATTCTATATAATCATTCCCCTCATTCTTCAAGTTTTCTCCTGAGGAAACACCCTTCTCATCACCAGAAAAATTGTTTTGTCCTGTGCTAGCTATATCCCAGTAGCTGTTAGTCGTAGTACCAGGCTGGGAGTCCCCCCATCATAGCCACCAACACACTAATTCCCCCGGGCTAGCACAAAGCAACTACACACAATTCAACCAATTTGTGCTACACAAAAGCCCCTACAAAAAACCCTCACACAACACAACAAAAAAGAACTACAAAAACTCATCAAACAACTCAAAATTATAGAACGAACCACCAACGCAAAAAAATAACCACTAAACCTATGTTTAAATTAAAAAAATCATATATTTACAGCCCACTGAACAAAATATGCAAGAAAATAAGGCGAATCATACAATTTCTTCGTCCTTTTTATTTTATGGGTTATACCAGGATAAAAAAAGAACATCACTCCGCTAAGCACTGCTGCTATGCATGGTCTATTGGTATTGATAATAAAAAACATAAAATAAGCGATAGCAGGGAACCACAGAGAACGGCAGGCAAGCCAATACTAAGTCAGATACAATCAAGAAAGCTATGTAATGTCTTAATAATAGTAATACATTACTTTGGAGGAACATTACTAGGCAGAAGAGGGCTAACCAGCGCATACAAAAACGCTGCTGCCAACGCATTAAATAACTCCTCTGTCGCTACATACAGAACTAAAAGCCTAATTACAGTTAAGTTTGACTACTCTGCAATGAACAGTGTAATGTGTATCATCAAAGAGCGTAAGCTCAAACAAGTTGAGGTAACCTTAGGAATAAGCTGCTACACTCTACTTGCAGTACAGAAATCGAGTATAGAAAAAATTATCAGCGAAATTGCCAAAATCAAAAAATCGAAAATCGAAATAAGAAAAGAAAACTCACCGCAAATTAATAACAAAGCACTATTAAATATAAATACCAATAAATCATATATAGAACCCTTCATGAAACAAGAAAATTTGATTCAAACAACAACAGCTTTCAGACAGCTCACAAATAAAGATTTTGATGAAAATATCAATAAAAAGATGACTCTTGCAATAGCCCTGTATAGTTTATCTTAATAAATGTCACAAAACTTATATAAACTTAATTAACACTTAAAAAGTGAAACATCTTATCTCAATTACCGACTTCACAAAAGACGAATATGTGCGAATAATGGAGCTGGCGGCAGACTTTGAATCAAATCCAAACCAAAACCTTCTGGAAGGAAAGGTTATTGCCACTCTCTTTTTTGAGCCCTCAACACGCACAAGGCTAAGCTTCGAAACAGCTATTAATCGCTTAGGAGGCAGAATAATTGGATTCTCTGACTCTTCATCATCCAGTGTATCAAAAGGAGAAACACTGCACGACACTATTAAAGTGGTAAACAAGTATGCTGACCTCATTATTATGAGACACCCACTGGAAGGTAGCGCACGCTACGCTTCTGAAATATCAGATATTCCAATAATTAACGCGGGGGATGGTGCAAACCAGCACCCTACACAAACGCTGCTCGACCTGTACTCTATCATTAAAACACAGAAAACTCTTGACAACATAAACCTCTTTTTGGTAGGAGACCTAAAGTATGGACGTACAGTGCACAGCCTTCTAATGGCAATATCGGAATTCGAAAACCCCATTTTTAATTTCATCGCACCTCCAGAACTTGCTATGCCCAAAGAGTACAAACTATACCTCGACTCAAAAAAAATATGTTACTTCGAACATAATGAATTTACAGATATAATAGACAAAGCGGATATACTGTATATGACAAGGGTACAACAAGAGCGCTTCCCTGACCCGGTTGACTATGAAAAAGTAAAAAATACATACGTCCTCAATAAAGCAATGCTGAACAATACTAAAAAGAACCTGAAAATACTCCATCCGCTTCCGCGAGTCAATGAAATAAGCACAGATGTGGACAGCAGCGATAAAGCATATTACTTCACTCAGGCATCAAACGGAATATATGCCAGAATGGCAATAATATCCTTCTTATTAAAACTTATGTAGCCCTTCGCAAATAAAAAACAAAAAACAATGGAGCAACAATTAAAGGTAAGTGCTATAAAAAATGGGACAGTAATAGATCATATTCTCCCCTCATCCCTATTCAAGGTAATATCTATATTGCACCTAGAAGAATGTAACAACATGATAACATTCGGAAACAACCTTGACAGTAAAGTATATAAAAACAAAGCTATCATTAAAGTTGCAAATCGCTTTTTTAAAGATGATGAAATCAATAAGATAGCCCTTGTATCTCCCAATGCAAAACTTAGCACTATCAAAAACTATAAAGTGGTAGAAAAAAGACTGGTGCAGGTTCCTGAAAAAATAAAAGACATTGTCAAATGCATTAACCCACAATGCATTACCAATGAAGAAGACATCACAACACGGTTTCAGGTAATTGCAGAGGGCAACTCAATGTCATTTAAATGCAGATACTGTGAAAAAATAATGCACAGCGATGAAATAGTGATTAAATAGTTTCCACCTGAATATTAAAAAATCTTATCTGTCGAATACAAACTAATGAAATCAGACTTCTCTACTGTAAACAACCTGCTTTATAAACTGCTGAAAAGAGAGAACCCGGCAGAAGAGACACTGCAGAGTATATGTGATATATTGAAAGAAAATATTTATCACTACGACTGGGTTGGATTCTATGTAATGGATACAGCAAGCAAATCGCTAACACTTGGTGCATACAGGGGCAAACCTACCGAACATACAGTAATTCCTGTTGGAAAAGGAATATGCGGGCAAGTAGCAGAAAGCAAGCAGACAATTATTGCACAGGATGTAAGCAAAGAAAAAAACTATATTGCATGCAGTATTAACGTGCAAAGTGAGATAGTTGTCCCCATAATAAAAGATAATAGATTTGTAGCAGAATTGGATATAGACTCACACTTGCTTGCTCCATTCACTAGCGCAGATAAAACATTCCTTGAAAGGGTGTGTAGTAAAATAGCGCACCTGTTTTAAATCACTACCCATACCATTCAATCCTACTCTAGTCGGCACAACTTTGCTCAATAAAAGATATTATATCATTGAAATCATTGGGGTGAAACCATTTGTACTCTTTATCCCGTTTTAACCAGGTAAGCTGCTTTCTAGCATACTTCCTGGAATTTGCTTTAATCTTTTCTATAGCCTCATCAAGTGATATCTCTCCTTCAAAATATGAAAATATCTCCCTGTAACCTACACTATTCAACGCCTGTAACCCCTTAAACGGCATTAACAACCTAACTTCATCTACCAAACCATCTGCAACCATTTTATCCACTCTCTCATTAATCCTTTCATACAACTCACCTCTATCACGGTTTAGGCATACTTTAACAATATCAAAATCCTGCTCCTTCTTTTTTCCTGTAAGAAATGAAGAATAGGGTTTCCCCGCCATAAAACATACCTCAAGGGCATGTAAAATACGCTTATGATTCCTAAGATCCACAACCTCATAATAATCAGGATCCAGGCGCCTGAGTTGCATTCTTATCCCTTCTATGCCCTCAGCATCATACAGAGACAAAAGCTGCTTTCGAAGCTCCGGGCTTATTGCAGGAAGCAGGTCAATACCTTTACACACAGCATCTATATACATCATCGAACCTCCTGTCATTAAAACTTGCCTATAGCTCTTAAAAAGAACGTTGAGTTTTGCAATGACATCAAGCTCAAACATCCCGGCATTGTACTCCTCTTTTACCCGAAGATATTGTATAAAATGATGCGGTATAGAATTTAGAATATCATCACTTGGTACAGCTGTTCCTATTCTCATCTCTCTGTACAGTTGCCTAGAATCGCACGAAATAATCTCAGTATTAAAATAAGAAGCTATTCTAACACTCAACTCTGTTTTTCCCACTCCTGTGGGGCCTGTTAAAACTATAAGAGTATTTGACATTATCACACTTTACCCCTAAACAGCTCTGTAGTGATTCTAAAGCCTGCAATCTACTTGCTCTCTCTTTATAAAATTAAGGCATGAGCCAGCCTTAAACCACTCTACCTGAGCTTGATTATAAGTATGTAGCACCTCAAACTTATCAATAGTCCCATCTTCATGAACCAGCTTCATATACAAAGAAGCAGTTGGGGTGAACTTTTCAAGGCCTATGATGTCAACTATATCATCTTCAAGAACTTTTAGGTAATCATCAGGATCTTTAAAAACCAATGCCAAAACTCCCTGCTTTTTCAAATTTGTTTCATGAATACGTGCAAATGAGCGTACTATAACAGCCCTGACACCCAGATGTCGAGGCTCCATTGCAGCATGCTCTCTTGACGAACCCTCTCCATAGTTTTCATCACCTACTACCACAGACCCAACTCCGGCACTCTTATATGCTCTGGCTACAGCAGGTACCTCTCCATAGTCTGATGTAAGTTGATTCTTCACACAATTGGCTTTTGCATTGAAGTCATTAATCGCACCAATAAGCATATTATTCGATATGTTATCAAGGTGCCCTCTAAACTTCAACCAGTCTCCGGCCATTGATATATGATCTGTTGTACACTTACCCCTCGCTTTTATAAGCACCCTCATGCCGGTAAGATCTTTCCCTTCCCACTCATTGAAAGGCTCCAAAACCTGCAACCTATCCGACTTAGGATCTATAACCACTTTTGTATCCTGCAAAACCTTAGAAGGTGGGACAAACCCGCTATCTTCTACTTCGAAACCTTTCTCTGGCAAACTGTTGGCAAGAGGCTCATCCAGCTTCACCTTTTCTCCATCTTCATTCACCAAAAAATCAGTAACAGGATTGAAGCATAAAGTACCTGCAATAGAAAAAGCAGTTACAATCTCAGGAGAAGCAACAAAACTGTGCGTATTTGGATTCCCATCATTTCTTTTCGAAAAGTTCCGGTTAAATGATGTCATAATAGAATTTTCCCGAAGGCTCTCTGCATTATGCCTCTTCCACTGACCTATACATGGACCACAAGCATTCGCCAGCACTGTTCCTCCAATATCAGTAAGTGCACTAAGAAAGCCATCCCGCTCAACAGTATATCTCACCTGCTCCGAACCGGGAGTAATAGTAAACTGTGCCTTAGCTTTAAGCTTCATTTCCACTGCCTGTTTCGCAACAAAAGCAGCCCTGCCTATATCCTCATAAGATGAATTGGTGCAAGACCCAATAAGCCCTGCATCTATTTTTAGAGGCCAGCCATTCTCTCGCGCCGTTTTCTCAAATTGAGACACAGGTGTTGCCAAGTCGGGAGTAAACGGACCATTTATATGAGCTTCAAGCTCCGATAAATCTATCTCAATAACCTTATCATAATACTTCCCAGGATTATCATAAACATCTTTATCCGCTCTCAGGCACCCTTTGATTTTTTCTGCCATTTCTGCAATATCACGCCTACCTGTAGACTCAAGATACCTATACATACTCTCATCATAAGGAAAATTAGAAGTCGTCGCGCCAATCTCAGCCCCCATGTTACAGATTGTACCTTTTCCTGTTGCAGATATCGACTCCGCACCCTCACCAAAGTACTCTACTATACAGCCGGTACCTCCTTTTACAGATAACAACCCTGCCACCTTTAATATAACATCCTTCGGCGATGCCCACCCACTAAGCCTGCCGGATAAGCTCACTCCTATCAGCTTAGGAAACTTTAACTCCCACGGCAACCCTACCATTACATCCACCGCATCGGCTCCTCCAACACCAATAGCTACCATTCCCATCCCTCCCGCATTTGGAGTGTGCGAATCTGTCCCAATCATCATCCCACCCGGAAAAGCATAATTCTCAAACACAACCTGGTGGATAATTCCTGCACCAGGCTTCCAAAATCCTATCCCATATTTTTTTGACACAGACGACAAAAAATCATAAACCTCCATATTGGATTCATTGGCTGATGATAAATCCTTCTCAGCACCATCTTTTGCCAAAATTAAATGGTCACAATGAACAGTAGAAGGTACAGACACCTGCGCCTTCCCTGCCTGCATAAACTGTAATAAAGCCATCTGGGCAGTCGCATCCTGCATCGCAACACGATCTGGAATAAAATTTACATATGACTCACCCCTCACAAATGGACTCCGGGGACAGTTGCCATGAAAATGTGAATAAAGTATCTTTTCACTCAACGTTAGTGGCCTGCCCAGCAAACTACGCGCAGCATCAACCTTTTGAGACATCTCACTATATATCCGCTGAATTACCTCAATATCGTATGTCATAACCCTTTATATTTTTTGCAATTACTAACAATAATAATGAAATTAATATAAGGCTGCAAAAAATAAACAAGCAACTTAAAGCAGACACTTAAGCTCACTACTAATTTCCAGAACAATGAAGCCTTTGCAAAGCAAGAGATTTTAGTCCAGACTGAGAAAAAACCCGATGAAAAACTATAGCTTGCTGATAAATGAAGAGAGCTCGGCAAAAATGTTAATAAAAATGAGGGATGCAAAGGCAGGTCTCACAAAATAAAATTATCAACAACTACCATATTTACTGACACACCACCCTCACTATATAACCTTTTAGACCTACACACAAAACAGCACAATATTTGGAATATATTTATTAATATCTTTATAGCAATAGTTCGTTAAATAATCATGCAGCGATAGTGCCGTAAGTTATTAATTCTCTGATTTTGGATTTATTTTTGGTTAAGTTTGGTCTCACCGCGAACACGCTAAAAAATCTATTTAGCAGTAATTCATTGTGATACATTGTTTTTATATCGGCCATAGAAAAAGCATTTCTATTGATTTTTGGTATAGCTAACCAGTGGTTAATCTTGGCCAAATTGACTGCAGTAAGAGACGCATTAAAATGAAAATGTAATTTATTTTCACTTCTTGCCTGACAGTCTTTCAATCCGGTATATTGTTTTGCATCTCTGTAAATGAACTCAATCTGGAATCTGGCTTGATAATATTCAAGAATCGTCTCGGCTTTCATTTGCAAATCAGTAGAGAAGTATAACTTGTGAGACCACTTTCGGGATGTTCCTTTTGTAAAAACAACAACAAGATTAACATCTCGTTTTAATGATTTTGCATAAACTGTTGCTCCGTATATTTTGCATTTTTCGTTTTGCTCAAAGCATTCAAAATATTTTGATTTTAAATTATCAAAGTCAATCTTTCCTTCATATTTTCTAGGTCTTCCTCTACCAGCTTTTTGCTGACCATAAAATTTGTATTGTAAGTTAGCATCATCTCTCAGGCGACTAATCACTTCAAATCCATTTTCGCAAAGCTTGGTTACAAACTTATTCTTTGAAAAATAGGCATCTGCCAAAACGTATTTTGATACACATAACAGATTGTCCTTGCGTTGAATCAAAACATTTGCGTAATGATCAACCAGACTTTCTGCTTCAAGATTATTAGGGGTTTGAATAGCTTCTAAATGAAAAGCTGTATGATTATCAATATCAACGGCTACTATTCCTGCAATCTCTAAGCCCCATTTTGTTTTGCCGGCACATCCTGACCAAAAGTAACCAGCCCCAGATGTATGCTTTCCTGACTTGCTTATATAGCTTGGATCAAAGGCTATGGCTTGATGGTTGCTTGCGTAATGGATTACCGACTCTTTGTTAAAAGTCATAAAATCAAACCCTTTTTCAAATTGATATCTATAACGTTGCTCACAGTGATTTCCATATCTACCAAATTGAAGAAAGTTCATCTTTCCTTTGATACTAAGAAATAGTCCGAAGATGTCTAGCATAAAATCGAATTGCCACTTATTTATTCCTTCCATTTGGTTTAAAATCATTTTTACCTGATCTTTATATCTTGATATTTCCTTGATAATCATGTCTAAAATTGTCGGTCAAAAACAACTTTAAGATACTGATTATCAGGGGATTATCCTAATTTTTTCAATATTTATTTTATTGATTGTCAGATATTTATGTAAATGTTTAACGAACTATTGTATAGCATAAAACTTAAAAAAATCAAGTAAATATGACTACTGTGCTCATTCTCATTATAGCAGGAATACTAACAGGCGCCTTGCTTCGCAAGCAAAACGCAACAATCAGAATATCCAAAATACTAAGCTCTACTGCTATCTTTCTTCTCCTTTTTCTACTAGGCATCTCTGTAGGAGTAAACAAGCATATCATGTCTAACATAAAAACAATTGGAATAGAAGCACTTACCATAACAATAGGTGCTATTGCCGGTAGTATTTTTATCTGCTGGCTGATTTACAGATACTTCTTCCATTTTAAATGACTGTAACCCTGCATACTGCCATCTCCTGATTACTCATTGCGATAAAAACTGCTCTCAATCTCACTAATCATAAGTTTATCCATATTTTTAAAGCAAAACCATAAATATTAGAAACAGAAAATTGAAAAATAGCATCACCATATTAATACTTTTTATGCTAGGCATTGCCTTAGGGCTTTGCAACATACTGCCCTGTTTCATTGTAGAAGGAGGATATAGCAATTACGCTCTATACGCCCTGATGTACTTGGTAGGCGTAGGCATAGGTGCCGATAGAAAATCATTTAAACTAATCCTTTCTATGAATCTGAGAATATTTTTGATCCCTCCCGGAATAGTAATTGGAACACTGGCAGGAACAGCACTGGCCTCTCTCCTGTTACCAAACACATCTCTTCTTGAGGCTGTAATAGTAGGAAGTGGCTTTGGATGGTACAGCTTATCAAGCGTCTTGATTAGCAGTATGCATAGCGAAGCGCTAGGCATAATAGCACTCCTGTCCAATATTATGCGAGAGGTTATTACACTTATTGCTGCACCTTTGCTTATCAGATTTTTTGGCAAATTTGCTATCATAGCATCGGGAGGGGCTACCTCTATGGATACCTCCTTGCCTATAATCACTAAATACTCAGGAAAGGAATATGCCATAATAGCAATCTTCAGTGGCATAGTACTAACAATCTTTACCCCATTCCTACTCACACTCCTACTCAAATAGCGCAACTATATCTCTACAAAGTGAAATATATTGGTCAATATTGAGAAAAAGGTCAACAATAAACCACCCCTTATCGACATAAATGAGGGATTTAGTATAAGGGACAAAACAAAACGTACATATAAGCAAATAACAAAACAGCAGCAAAAACCACTGTTTATAAGGGATACAGCCTATATATAAAAACAAGCCCAGCAAAACGAAATGTACATTTATGCTATTTTACCACTAATTTTTAAAGCAGATATGTAACAGAACCTACCTATATGCTAATATAAGCCATACAAACAGCCTAATAAGCCTTAAAACATAGATATAACAGCAATGACACACGGTAATATACAGGCAAAAAACAGCCTATACAGGGGGTAAAAAGCCCCCTTTTTTTATGCAAAAAAACAGTCTAAAAAATAGTTGGGTATACAGTTGGATATACAGTTGGATACACATTTGACCACAAAAAAGGGGCTTTAAACCACTTGAAAACGACATAAAAACACTGTTTAAAGCCTTTTTTTAGCCTTATAATTGCTCAAAGCGACACAAGGGAAAAGCTTTAAAAACTGTGTGTTAAAGATATGCCTGTCTATTAGTGGCTTATGGTTTTTACCACAAGTCATTAATATATCAGTGCACAATTCGTATGTGTGTAGAGGGAGAGTTAGGTTTTTTTTGCGAGCAGTTCAATTATAGTGTCTTTGTCTTTCAATTGCGCTTGCAACTGCTCTATTAGCTCATTTTTGAGCTTTACTTCTTTTTGTAAGCTGGTGTCTGTTGAGTTGTTGGTATTAGATTTTTGATACACAGTAGCTCCATCACTTATTATAGCGTCAACAATATTGTTATTGCCATCAACATTATAATTATTAGTGATGTATTGGGTAATTTTTTTTTTCAATTTAGTTAAGGTGGCTTTGTTTTGTGAAATGTCATCAAGTTTAAATATGTCCCGCAAATCTATCAAGTAGTTTTTTTCACAGCTTTTCAACATTTCACCACGCCCTGTTAATAACCATTCGGGATTAATGTTGTAAAAAAGTAGAATCTTTTCTAAGTTATCACTTCTGAGATTGCTTTTTTTATCCAGAGCACCATTTGAAATTCCGGTTTTATTATAAACTTCTGTTTTTGTGATATTTTGATCATCAATAAACTGCAGGATTCTTTCGGATGTTTTCATAAAATATTTTGAAAAAAATCTAATTTTTTATTTGTATTTTAGAAATTACTCTAATATATTTACTTCTTTAATTTTTAAAAAGACTCATTTTTGTTGATTTTTGATCTAAACGCGCAAAAAAAAATAGGCCGCAAGGCAGTAGCAACAAACAAAAGTCTCTTATTTTTTTTTAAGGCCAAACGAACAAATTTAAGTAAATAATATAAAAAAAAAATGAAATCAGGACTAAAAAAAGGCGATGTAGGTGCGATAGCTCAAGCCACAGGTTATAGTTTGGGTTATGTAAGTGCTGTTATAAATGGGAACAAGTCAAATGAGAGAGTAATGAGGGTTTATCGACACATCGTAAAGTGTCGGGAGCAGCAGGCAGTAAAAGTAGTAAGGGATCACATAGGTTAATGGATCAACCACTACAATATATAAAAGGTGTAATGTGCGTAGCTGCTAATTGGCTGTATGGAGATGGCAATATTATAACTATTTATAACTATAGAGCATTGACACAACGAGGCATTATAGACAGATTAATGAAAGGTGGCAACGGGCGGAGGGCTTGGGTTGTGTATGACAGTATACCGGCGAGGTTTAAAGAGAAGATAGAGGCTCAGCTTGGCAATCCCTATGATGAGAGCACGGTGTCATATTTCGCGACATTGCTAGAGCCGGACGAAAAGGCGGGGGAGTTTTTTGCAAATTATAGTTTTCGAGATTATACAGGCGGGAGTGATACTATACCTTTTGATCGGCAGAGGGAGTACAGGGCCAATGCTGAGATATTGAACGCTGTGATAAAACTGGCAGGCAAAAAAGTAGATAGAAGAAGGGCAATGGGAGCAAAGACAACGAGTGTATGGCAACAGATAAGCGGATATGTCAACGCCCTAGACAGATCCATATACAGGCATTCGCTACCTACTAACGAGAGAAGGCTGAGAGATAAAGCCAAGTTGTACCAAAAGGAGGGTTATGTCTGTTTTATACATAAGGGGTACCGCAACCAGAACAATAGAAAGGTGGATGCAAAGATAGAGCGTTTGCTTTTATCGCTTTTCACTTTGCCACAAAAGCCTTTTATAGAGCGTGTTCACGAGCTTTACAGTCTATTTTTGGTAGGTGAGTTTGAGGTGTATGACAGAAGGAGCGGCGAGTATTTTGATCCCAAGGATTACAGGAAAAATGGCAAGCCAGTGGTGATAAGCGTAACCACTGTTGCCAACTATTACCATAAACATACGAACAAGATAGCGGTGGAGTTAAAGAGGCAGAGCAACGAATATTTCAGGTACAACTACCGTCCGCATATACATCGTCACGCACCGCATTATTCAATGAGTAAAGTGAGTATTGATGACAGGGATATAATGTGGAGCAGGCTAGCAAATGGCAACAAGGTAAAGGCCTATTATGCTTTTGATGTTTTGAGCGGGGCGATAATCGGGCATGCGCACAGTTTGAGGAAGGATGCTGGGCTGCTGGAGGGGTGTATGAGAAGCATGTTTGGCTGGCTCTACGAGCACGGTGTGGGCTTTCCGCTCGAAATGGAGGTGGAGCACCACCTTGTAGGCAACTACAGGGAGGGAGCATTTAAAGAGGGTGCTATATTCCCAAAGATACACTGGTGCAGGCCTGGCAATTCGCAGGAGAAGTATGCCGAGAGGCTTATACGTAATAAGAAGTATGGGACAGAGAAAGATATGATAGGCAGGACAGGGCGGCACTATAGCAAGTTGTCTGCCAATATAGTTGATAATAAGAGGGTGTTTGACGAAAGTAATGATAATTATAAGTATAAGCTGGAGCCATTCGAGGAGATAGTGGCCAACGATGTACTTACGATAAATGCTTATAACAGCGAGCTTCATCCAAATAAAAAGCGGTACCTGGGGATGAGCAGGATGGAGGTATTTTTCGACAATCTAAATCCAAACCTTCCGGTTTATAACGATTCTGTGGTGGCGTATCATTTTGGGGAGAGCCGCGATACAAGCATAAGACGCAGCAGCTACTGCACAGTTAATTACGAGAAGTACATGTTGTCTGCACCCGAAGTTCTGAAGAGGTTGTCGTCAAATAATACAAAGGTCACTGCCTATTGGTTGCCAAGCAAAGATGGCAGTGTTCCCAAGGTATATCTGTATCAAAAAGGGAAGCTGATAGATTGTTGTGAGAGAGTCAGGAGGTTCAACCGCGCCAAAGCTGAATGGACCGAGCATGACGAAAGAAGATATAGAGAGCAGCTGGCGTATAATGCCAGGTTTGATAAGATGGCGAAGGAGAGCAAGATGGTACTTTCAGATCTTGCAAGTTTACCACATTCGAAAAGTATTGGGAGGATAGGCGGGGATAGTGCAGTGGCAGAGTTTGCGGGGGAAGATCTACAGGTGAACGATTTAGATGTGGAGAAGTACGCGAGTATAGGTAGTAATTCTATATAAACAAAATATAGTAAAGATGATTGGAACGGGAATAAAAGAGAAGATAGTAAAGGCCATCGTTGCAGATAGGCACAACTACAGCAGTGACAGGTCGCAATCTACGGCTCTTGGAGTTGCCCCTGGTGTGCTTTCACAAGTTAAGCAGGGCAGGTTTGAAAAGGTGCTTTCGGATGGCAAGTGGCTGGCGATAGCCCGCAGGCTGGATGTTCAGCTTAGGGAGGAGCGTGTCTGGCATACTGCCAAGACACCGGTATACAACTTTGTTACATCACAGCTATCCTCCTGCCAAAGTAATGGTTTGTCAGCACTTTTGTGCGATAGTGCGGATATAGGTAAGAGCTATACGGCAAGGGTGTATGTAAGGTCTCACCGCAATGCGATATATGTAGATTGTTCACAGGTGAAGTTTAAGCAGCAGTTGATCCGGAAGATGGCTCAGGAGTTTGGTATTGAGAATATGGGGAGGTATGCCGATGTGTATGAAGATTTGGTTTATTACCTACAGTCTACGGAGGTACCACCTTTGATCATACTTGATGAGGCTGGGGATCTCAATTATCCTGCTTTTTTGGAGCTAAAGGCGTTGTGGAATGCCACGGAGGGACATTGCGGGTGGTATATGATGGGGGCAAACGGACTGAGGGCAAAGATAGAGAGAAATGTGAGTTGTCAGAAGGTGGGGTATGCTGAGATATTCAGTCGATTTGGCAAGAGGTTTCAGAGGGTTACCCCGGATGGAGCGGAAGCTCAGAGGGAGTTTGCTTTTCAGCAGGTGGCGTTGCTTGGGAAAGCAAATAATACGAAGCGGGACCTCAAAGAGCTGTATGCCGCAACCGATGGTAGCCTCCGCAGGGTGGGTATAGAGTTGAAGAAAGAGTATTCAGGGAGATAAAAAGAGTGTTATGAAGAGGAGTATCACGACAAACGAGTTGTTGAAAAAAAGGTTTAAAGGTTTGGATCTTTCTCCAAAGTTCAACAAGGCAATAGGCCGCCCCGAAGTTCGGGGCAGCTGGATAATATGGGGCAGCTCTTTTAATGGTAAAACCTCATTTGCGCTGCAACTTGCAAAGGAGTTGTCCAGGCATGTAAAAGTTGCTTATAATAGTTTGGAGGAGGGGGTGTCGCTATCTATGAAGAAGGCTGTCCAACGCAACGAACTGGGTGGCTGTCGCAATATTAAAATATTTGATAAATGCTGTTTTAACGACATTCAATTAGTGTTAAAACGTCCCAGAGGCCCCAAGGTTGTAATTGTAGATAGCTTACAGTATAGCGGGTGCGACAGCAGTGGTTACAAGCATCTGTTGTCGGAATTTCCCGACAAGCTGTTTGTCTGGGTTTCCCACGCCGATGGTGCGATGCCAGCAGGGAGGCTTGCGAACATGATACGCTACGACGCCTCGGTGAAGGTGAGGGTCGAGGGGTATGTTGCCAACTGCCTCAGCCGGTATGGCGGCGGAGAGCCCTATACGGTATGGGATCAAGGATCTAAAAACATAATGTAATATGGACTTAAAAAAGTACAACTATGCAAAAAGGGTGCAACTGGTAATGGATGCATACTTAGAAGCCAAGAATCAAAATCAAGACTATCCCGATAGTCGTATTTGGAGAGTCTTTATAAAAGACAGATTTTTTATAAGCTACCGCACATTGTTAAACTACAAAAAGATCAACTATAAACGAATTTTAAATACTAAAAAAAACTAATCAATGCGCTATGGCTGGATGCCATAAACCAATACAGCAAATTTTATAACAAATGGAAACACTATAAAACATTTAGCTATTATGAACAAAAAACTATGTAAACTATTTGCCACAGCTTTTTTACAAGTACTATTCGTGGCAGGCAACACCTATTTTATTGCCAACCTCCATTGGATAGGTTTAGGTATATGCTCCTTTGCCATAAGCTACCTATGGGCTACCAAGGTAAAGAAAATGGCTATGCACAACGACCTGCAACGCATTGTTTATGCACTTGGGGCAGCAAGCGGAGCAATAACAGGAACATACATAGCTACAATTATTAACTAATTATTAACAAATAACTATGAAACTACACACCAACAAAGAAAAGATATGGGAAGATGAGCAAGGAAACGCCATACCTATAAACAGAGTAACAAAAAGCGAAAAGAAAAAAGAACGGTTACTTGCCAAACTCGTAAAGGAGGCACAACAACTTTCCAAAAAACTAAGCGACTTCAAACTATACGCAATGGATGCAAGCCACAACAGCTATTTAGAAGAAATGGCAGAAAACGGTATAAGCATAGAACAACGCAAAGGCAACTACACACTCTACAGCTTCAACCGCGACGTAAAGCTCGAGCTCAACATCAACGACCGACAAGAGTTCGACGACAACCTCATAGAGCAAGCCAAAACACTACTCAACCAATTCATCAGCAACAACATAAACAGCGAAAACGAGGTAGTAAAACAACTAGTAATGAACGCCTTCGAAACCAGCAGAGGAAAGTTAGACGTAAAAAAAATAACAGCACTTCTACGTTACCGCACCAAAATAAAAAACCCACAATTTCACACTGCCTTAGATCTCATAGAAAAAGCCATCCGCGTAATCAGCAGCAAGCAATACCTACGGATATGGGTAAAAAGTAAATCAGGAGAGTACCAAAATATAGAACTCAACTTTAGCAACATATAACAGTTACTAATTCCTATTATTTTAATCAACTTAAAAAAAAATGAGAACAACTACTAAAAAACCACAACTTATAAGGAGGTTCCACGCCATTGTAGGTAGTGGAGAGTACAGCCAGGTAGTGAAAGATGCTATAAAGGATGACTACGGAGTAGAGAGCCTCAAGCAACTCTCGGAAGAAGAACTACAAAACCTCATCAAAGCACTTCAAGAGCAGATAAAGCAAACCAAAAAACACAAAACACTTAAAAAACTACGCAGCACAGTACTCACCATAGCCACCGATGCACTATTCCCCGAACTAGCACAAGGAAATTACGATAGGTTTAACAAATGGATGATTAAAAGCTCCGTTTACCACAAGGATCTTCACAAGTACAACCTCAAAGAACTACAAAAACTCATTAAACAATTTAAAGCTATCGAACGTAATAGCAACACAAAAAAACAACTGCTAAGTGTATGTTTAAACTGATGTGAAGACACTGTTTCACAAAGTGTGTAAACTAAAAAAATGCCGAGGGTTGCAACCCTCGGCATTTTCTATTTATACAGTTTATGAGATAGTGCTGAGGATTCGGCATTTTTTTGTTTAATTTTAAAACTTTAGACAGTAATGAAAAAAGAAGATTTATTAAATGATGATTTCCTTGAACAGTTTAATTCAGGGGAAGAGCTCAATGGTTTTTTACAAGAGCTCCAAAAACGAGGCATTGTTTTATATCTCCTTTTAGCTGTTTTCTTTACATTCTTTTGTTTTGATGTAAGAGAGGCGAAGGATCAAGTTCTTTTTAAGTTCTTTTGTCATGACACAAAAGAACCCCAAGATCAAGCCTGTAAATTCTTTTGATGAAAAACTATGCAAAAAAACCCGTGCTTTTGCAGTAAGCACGGGTTTAAATATTATTCTCTTGCCTATTTTTAGTTGCCTGGTGGTGGCCAGGTGAGAACAGGCCATTGACCATTACCCCGCCACTTCCAGGTTTCAGTGTCATCGTCACTAATAGACCAATCTACAAAAACATTTGTAGTACCATTGCCATCTGCTTCTTTATCTATATATACAGCTCCTTCTTTCTCCAGGTAAGCTCCCGAGGAGACACCCGTCCCCTTCCCGCCAGCAGAACCACTTTGCCCTGTACTACCCTTATCCCAGTAGCTTTTGGTTATAGTGCCTTGCCGATACTCTCCCACCAGGCCGCCATTCATCACTCCACCCGTCACACTGCCAGTAGCGTAGCTATCGGTTATACTGCCATCGTGATTATACCCCACCAGGCCGCCATTACTCTTTCCATCCATCACACTGCCAGTAGCGTAGCTATCGGTTATACTGCCATAGTAATTAATCCCCACCAGGCCGCCAGTACTCTCTCCACCCGTCACACTACCAGTAGCGTAACAGTCGATTATTCTGGAAGCGGATCTACCAACCAGACCGCCAATGCGGGTTTTGAAGGTAGATCCTACCGACACACTACCGGTAGCATAACAGTTGGTTATAGTACCTCTCACATCTTCCCCCACCAGGCCGCCGATAGCTGTACCAGAATTATCTCCTCCAGACACACTACCAGTAGCGTAGCTATCGGTTATACTGCCATCTAAATTAAACCCCACCAGACCGCCAAGATTTATTCCTCCCAGAATACTAGTACCAGTAGCGTAACAGTTGGTTATACTGCCATCGTGATTAAACCCCACCAGGCTGCCAGCACACCCTTCGTATCCAGTATCATCCCATTTTTGTGTTGACTTTATACTACCACCGGTAATGGTAATATTATTAACAGTACTACTACGATTATACCCCATCAGGCCACCAGCATGTTCATGCCCCGTCACACCACCATCTGATATTTCTATTCCAACATTCTCGATGGTTGCATTGAATGCATAAGCAAACAGCCCTACATATTCATCATTTCCTCTATCTATAAATAGGTTGCTTATTACATATATCTCTCCACTAGCTGAACTAAATGAACCTGTAAATCTACCACCCACAGGGTCAAAACCTGCTGCAGGAAGCTCCTCCGGGAAAGTGCCTCCTGTTTGGGAGGGGTCAGGCAGCTCTATATCATTCATCAAAGTGTAGTCACCTGACAAACCGTACTTCATCCCCTGAAGATCCTGCCAACTCTTTACACTATACTGCTCTTTGGTAGTGTTGTAGCTAAAGGTAGAACCTTCTAAGGTTAATACAATGGTAATATTGCCATCATCTATTTCATTCCAGTCAGAAGCAAGCAGCGTACTGCCTATTGAGGCTTTACCACCCAATACTGATAATGTACCACCTCCTGCATCTTTGTTGTCTATCTTTAGTGAATAGTCATAACTACCATCCTGAAGATCTCCTATCTGAAACAGATCCGGCTTTTCTAAGTCTCCGGCTCCTATACGATTGGCTCCATTATTATAACTTAAAACAGTGAAAGTGGGGCGTGGTATATTTTCGATGACTACGGTTACATAATAAGTCTGGGAAGTTTCATCTTGAGCTGTTACTTCGTATTCTACAGGTGCTGATTCACTGTTGGAAAAATCATTTAATACACCACTTTCAGGACTTATTGAAGCATACTCCGATATCTCTATTCTGGGCCTTAGTGAATGCACGTCTGTACCAAAAGGTACCTTTAATCTAATTGTATTGTCTTCAGGTGAAATATCACCCTCCACTTTTTCTTCTATATATGTAGGGTTGTCTGATACTTCAAAGTCAAAGAGAGTGATCTCTTTTTCGTCACTTGCTGGCGTTTCTTTTACTGTTACTTCGTAAACCTTAGTGGTTTCATCATCTTGAGCTGTTACTTCGTATTCTACAGGTGCTGATTCACTGTTGGAAAAATCATTTAATACACCACTTTCAGGATCTATTGAAGCATACTCCGATATCTCTATTCTGGGGATTAGCTCGAGGTTTGTGCCATAAGGTACTTCGAGTGTGATATCTGTGCTTGTAATATTTTCCACAACTACGTCTTCAGTTAATTTATCTTTATTATCCCCTACCTCAAATGCAAAGCGGAGTATGTCGCTTGCTGTGCTAGCCTCCTCTTTATTAACTGTTACTTTATAATCCTGAGTCGTGTCATCCCCTGCTGTTACTGTATAGGTTACAAAACTCTCGAAACTTATTGCCTCTCCACTTTTAGGAGTGATGTGTTTACCTTTTATTGTAATTGTAGGAGTTAATGATGCTACATTTGTATTATAAGGTACTATTAATGTGATATCCGGACCTGTAACATCTTCCGCCACTACATCTTTAGTTAATCCTTTATCACTATTTTTATCTGCCTCAAACACAAAGCTCGTAATCTCTTTGTCTGTTTCAGATGCTACAGTAACTTCTACTCTATAAGTCTCAGTAGTAGTATTATCTTCTGATGTTACTGTGTATTCTACAGCTTGTGTGGCGCTGCTGGAAAAGTCCACAGATTCACCACTATCCGGACTAATAGTGGCACCATCCGATATTCCTATTGTAGGAGTTAACTCGAGGTCTGTACCAAAAGGTACTATGAGTGGGATATCTGTGCCTGTAATTACGCCCGCATCTACATCGACATATAAATTATTCTTATTATTTTTTTCCTCAAACACAAAGCTAGTAATCGCACTTGCGCTATTTTTTGCTTCTTTAACTGTTACTGTATACTCCTGAGTGCTGCCATCTTCTGCTTCTACAATGTATTTTACACCATCAACATCTGAGAAGTCAACCTTTGTTGTTCCACTTACTTGTGTCTCTCCATCTACCTTTACTGTGGCTCCTTCTGATACTTCAAAACTGGCTATCAGTTCTGTTATATTCGTATTACGGGGAACTGTTAGTTCAATGTTAGTTCCTTCTATCTCTCCGGCGTCAACATCTATATCTAATTCATCATTTTTTTCATGCTCAAATTTAAACCATATGATGTCATTTGCTGTGTTTTCTGCTACAGTAACTGTTACTTTATAATCCTGCTCGTCGCCATTCTCCGCTGTTACTGTGTAGGTTAGATGGTTTAGTAGTCCAAAGTTTACAGGCACTCCACTAGCAGGATTAATAGTGGCATCATCCGATATCTCTATTGTAGGAGTTAACTCGAGGGCTGTACCAAAAGGTACTGTGAGTGTGATATCTGGGCCTGTAATTACGCCCGCATCTACATCGACATATAAATTATCCTTATTATTTTTTTCCTCAAACACAAAAGTTTTGATTTCACATTCACTACTTGCGGGTGCTTCCGTAACTTTTACAGTATACTCCTGTGTGGAGGTTCCATCTTGTGCTGTTACAGTGTAAATAACATCGCCTGTAAAGTCGACATCTGTTACTCCACTTACTTGTGTAATTCCATCTACCGTTACTGTGGCTCCCTCAGATACCTCAAAAGTGGCTACTAAATTTTTTACATCTGTATTGTAAGGAACATTTAGTTTAATAGTATTGTTCTCTTCTGAAATTTCTCCGAGTTCAGTATCTTCTGTTAATACGCCTGTATTATATTTTTGTTCAAATACAAAAGTTTTGATTTTACATTCGGTATTTTGTGCTACTTCAACTGTTACTTTATACTCCCGCTCGTCGCCATTCTCCGCTGTTACTGTGTAGCTTGCAGGGTTTGTTTCTTCAAAGTTTATAGGCACTCCACTAGCAGGACTAATAGTGGCACCATCCGATATCTCTATTGTAGGAGTTAACTCGAGGGCTGTACCAAAAGGAACTGTTAGTTCAATTTCTGTGCCTGTGATTACACCCGCATCTACATCGACAGCTAATGACCCATTGACACTTTTCCTAAACGCAAACTCAGTAATCAGATTCTCATCGGAGAGAGGTGGTTCTTCATCCCCTTTTTTGCATCCAAATGTAATAGCTAGGAGCAATATAAGTATATTGATTAGTGGTTTAAATGCTGCTGTTTTCATATTCTTAATAAATTTATTAAAGTGATCTTCGTAAAGATAAAGAAAATGTCTTTGCGGAAAGTTAATTAATTTTATTTTATTCTGCTTTATTGTTTTTTTTTAACACTTCTTGTTCTTCCTGTTTTGTGCATTGCAGCCCCCAAGTTTATAATTTCATATTTAACAACTTTTTTTGCATTTCAGTTGGCTGTAATATTTTTGTTCTGACTTGTTTCGATTTGGGCAGAGTGTATTGCAGACACTGTTTCACAAAGTGTGTAAACTAAAAAAATGCCGAGGGTTGCAACCCTCGGCATTTTCTATTTACACAGTTTATGAGATAGTGCTGAGGATCCCTCGGCATTTTTTTGTTTAATTTTAAAACTTTAGACAGTAATGAAAAAAGAAGATTTATTAAATGATGATTTCCTTGAACAGTTTAATTCAGGGGAAGAGCTCAATGGTTTTTTACAAGAGCTCCAAAAACGAGGCATTGTTTTATATCTCCTTTTAGCTGTTTTCTTTACATTCTTTTGTTTTGATGTAAGAGAGGCGAAGGATCAAGTTCTTTTGTCATGACACAAAAGAACCCCAAGATCAAGCCTGTAAATTCTTTTGATGAAAAACTATGCAAAAAAACCCGTGCCTTTGCAGTAAGCACGGGTTTAAATAATTATTAGTAAGTATACTTTTGCCTCTTTTTTTAGTTCCCCTGCCAGTAGAGAGTAGGCCACTGACCAGTGCCCTCCCACTTCCAAGGATTCTCATCATTATCGCCAAACTTCCAGTCAATGAAAACTTCAACATCAGGGTTTGGGCCTGTATCGTAGTATTTACCTTCAATCTCTACCAGATTAGATCTTGAGGAAACACCCGTTCCTACAGAAGACTGTGTCTGTCCTGTACTGTGTATATCCCAGTAACTATGAGTATCTCCTCCTCCAGATTGATGGCCTCCCAAACCTCCAACATCACTACTCCCTGTCACTATACCTGTAGCGTAAGTTCTTTTTGTAAAGGCATCAGTATAGTGTATACGCCCAAACAACCCTCCTACATATTTCACTCCACTTACACTGCCTGTAGCATAACTATCTGAAATAGTTCCCCTAAAAAAACGACCAACCAACCCCCCTACATAGCTTTCTTCAACATTTGTACCACTTACACTACCTGTGGCATAGCTTCTATAAATATAGGATCCCGTATTACTATTATTAGCTTCAAGTACCCCCACCAGGCCGCCGACAATCGTACTTCCTGTAACATTACCCGTTGCATAACTGTTGGCAATAGTGATATTACTGTCGCCAATATCGGGAGTACTGTCGGCCTTCCCCACCAGGCCGCCGACAGTTCTATCTCCTGTAACATCCCCCGTTGCATAACTGTTGGTAATGGAGCTATTAGTGGTACTCCCCACCAGGCCGCCGACATCACTATCTCCCGCAGATCCTCCAGTTGAATTAACTTTTATCATTGTATAACTGTTGGTAATAGTGGTATTAGTGGCACTCCCCACCAGGCCGCCAATGGTTCTTTTTCCTGTAACTATATCATCATTCTCCGTTACATTATCATCCTCCGTTACATTACAGTTTTCAATAGTGCTCCCTTCCAAGGCACGCCCCACCAGGCCGCCGACATAATATCTTCCTGTAACACCGTCTGATGATATTTTTATACCTACATTTTCTATAGTTGTAGTTGCACCTTTGGTACTACCAAACAAACCTACATAATCCGTAACTACTCTATTTATAAAGAAATTGCTTATTACATAATTCTGTCCATCAAATGAGCCTTTAAAACTCTCATCCTCCGTCCACTGCGCCTGCCCCACAGGCTTAAACCCTTGTGATGGAAGCTCGGCAGGGAAAGTTCCGTTTGTAGGGTCTGGTAGTTCTATATCATTCATCAAAGTATAACTACCATTTAAATTATACTTCATACCTTGCAAATCTTGCCAACTTCTTATTTTATACTGCTCTTTGGTTACAGTGTAGGTAAAGTCAATACCTTCAATCTCTTCAATCTCTAATACAACGTTGATATTGCCATCATCTATTTTATTCCAATCAGAAATACTCAGCGTACTGCCGCCTATTGTACCATTACCGTCTTTTACTTCTACTGTACCATTTGCAGTTTTATCTGCTATCTTCAATGTGTAATTGTAGCTCCCCTCTGCTATATCACTTATCTCAAACAGATCGGGTTTTTCAAAATCCCCTGCTCCTACACGGTTCTCTCTCTCGTAATAGCTCACGGTAGCGAAAGAGGGCTGTGGCTTTACTGTTACAGTATAATCCTGAGATATGTTGCCATCTTCTGCTGTTACAGTGTAGGTAACAGGGCTTGTAAAGTTAGTCTCTGTTACTTCACTTATTTGTGGATCTGTGCCTACCTTTACTGTGGCTCCCTCAGATACCTCAAAAGTGGCTACTAACGCTGTTACATCTGTATTGTAAGGAACATTTAGTTTAATAGTATTGTTCTCTTCTGAAATTTCTCCGAGTTCAGTATCTTCTGTTAATACGCCTGTATTATATTTTTGTTCAAATACAAATTTCGTAAATGCACACTTGTTTTCCGTAACTATTACAGTATAACTCTTTACACTATTATCTTCTGCTGTTACAGTATAAGTTGCTGCATCTGTGAAGTTTCCCGGGACTCCACTCTCCGGATATATACTGGCTTTATCTGATACTTCTATAGTAGGAATCAATCCATTTGGATCTGTGCCATAGGGAACTATTAATGTAATTTTATCCTCTGAAATTTCTTCGGGGTTCACATCTGCTATTAGTACATCTTTATTATCAATTGCCTTAAAAACAAACTCCTTGATATCTTTTTCTCCGGAGAGAGGAGCCTCTACACCTTTTTTTTCTTTTTCACACCCTAACGCAAAAACGAAGAGTGAAAATAATAATAGTAACGCAATAGATTTAGATGATACCTTTGTGTTAGTTACAACCTTCATGTCAATTATTGTTTTTTTCATGTCAATTATTGTTTTTTAAATTGATGTCTTAGTATGATCGAAAAAACTCTGCAAAGATATGAAAAGATATGAAAAAAAAACTCTGTAAAGAGGATATGAAAAAAATTACATCTGCAAGTCGATGTCAGGTCCATGTTTTAAGAATTTTTATTTTTATTTCATGATCCTTTTCAATATTACTTCTCAGGGCTCATTACATTAAGCCTTGTTTGAAACAACTACTTCCTGTTTTGTGCATTGCAGCACCCAAGTTTATAATTTCATATTTAACAACTTTTTTTGCATTTCAGTTGGCTGTAATATTTTTGTTCTGACTTGTTTCGATTTGGGCAGAGTGTATTGCAGACACTGTTTCACAAAGTGTGTAAACTAAAAAAATGCCGAGGGTTGCAACCCTCGGCATTTTCTATTTATACAGTTTATGAGATAGTGCTATATTTACACTTTGTGAAACAGTGTCACAGAAAACCCCGATTCAGGATCAAATTTGTCCTTTTTCGGGGTTTTGTTCTGTCTTGAATTAGTATTATATTTCTACCTGAAGTAGGGTTTTAGTATTATTGCGCCTCCCAATTGAGAATGGGCCACTCTCCATCATTCACCCATTTCCAAGTATTTGAGAAGTCCCAGTATTCAAAGACTTCTCTATCCTTTTCAGTATCTTTGTACTGGCTGCCCTCTTTTTTCAAATGGCTGCCACTGCTAACTCCAATTCCTGCCAGAGTTTCAGGAAGTTCCTGCACTCCTGAACTTTCCTCATCCCAATAACTATAAATATCACTATTTTCAGACGCATCTCCTCCTATCAAGCCACCAAGCAGTGGAGATGCATTATTCGTCTCTCCGGTGGCATAACAGTTCTCAATTATGGCTGCTCCTGTAGCAGTACAAATTCCTATTAGTCCACCATAAGTGCTCCCTCCGCTACTACCTTTAGCATCCCCTGTGCTGTAAGAGTTGGTGACGGTACCTCCAAGCACTCCTATTAAGCCACCTAAGTGATTTGTGCCTGCTACATTTCCCGTAGCCTTACACTCATTAATTTTTAAAGCATCAGTGTTATAATTCAAATATCCAAAAGATCCTGCTAATCCTCCGACACGACCGCTGCCACCCTCTGCGGTAACATTTACTGATGCGGAACTTTTTGATATTTCAAAGAGATCAGTATCAGAAACTGATCCATATCCTAATACCCCACCAGCGTTATTACCTTTTGCCAGTATGGAGCCTCCTGTAATATGGCAGTTATCAATTGTTGAATTAATTCCAAGCCCTACCAACCCACCAACATTCGAATTTCCAGTTATTCCTATTCCTTCGTTATCTATTTTTATAATTACATTTTCTATCTCAGCGTTCCGTATATATCCAAACAGGCCTACCCCGTTTGTATTCTCTCTATCTATAAACAAGTTCTCTATCACCTTGTCATCACCATCGAGAGAACCCTCGAATCTATTATTATCATTATTACCGACAGGGTCAAAGCCTTCTTTAGGTAGCTCTTCCGGGAAAATGCCTTCTGTTTGGGAGGGTTCTGGCAGCTCTATATCATTCATCAAAGTGTAACGACCACCTAGATTATATTTTATCCCCTGCAGATCCTGCCAGCTCTTTATATTATACTGCTCTTTGGTAGTGTTGTAGCTAAAGGTAGAACCTTCTAAGGTTAATGCAATGATAATATTGCCATCATCTATTTCATTCCAGTCAGAAGCAAGCAGCGTACTGCCGCCTATTGTACCATTACCGTCTTTTACTTCTACTGTACCATTTGCAGTTTTATCTGCTATCTTCAATGTGTAATTGTAGTTCCCCTCTGCTATATCACTTATCTCAAACAGATCGGGTTTTTCAAAATCCCCTGCTCCTATACGGTTCTCTCTCTCGTAATAGCTCACGGTAGCGAAAGAGGGCTGTGGTGACTTTACTGTTACAGTATACTCCTGAGTGTTGCCATCTTGTGCTGTTACAGTGTATATTACACCATTAACATCTGAGAAGTCAACCCCTGTTTCTCCACTTGTTTGTTGGTTTCCATCTACCGTTACTGAGGCTCCCTCAGATACTGTAAAAGTGGCTACTAACTTTGTTACATCTGTACCGAAAGGAACTGTTATGTTAATGTTGGTTCCGGTAATATTTTCCGCGGTTACATTATCCTCAAACTCATTATTGTCTCCCTCAAATAGAAATTCTGTAATTTCACATTCACTACTTGCGGGTGCTTCCGTAACTGTTACAGTATAATCCTTAGTGTTGCCATCTTCTGCTGTTACAGTGTATTTTACACCATTAACATCTGAGAAGTCAACCCCTGTTACTCCACTTGTTTGTTGTTTTCCATCTACCTTTACTGTGGCTCCCTCAGATACCTCAAAAGTGGCTACTAACGCTGTTACATCTGTATTGTAAGGAACATTTAGTTTAATAGTATTGTTCTCTTCTGAAATTTCTCCGAGTTCAGTATCTTCTGTTAATACGCCTGTATTATATTTTTGTTCAAATACAAATTTCGTAAATGCACACTTGTTTTCCGTAACTATTACAGTATAACTCTTTACACTATTATCTTCTGCTGTTACTTTGTACTCTGCCGACCCTGCTTTAAAGTTCACTGCCACACCGCTTGCCGGGCTTACTCTGGCTTTTTCTGATACTTCTATGCTAGGGATTAATGCTACTGATAAATCTGTGCCATAGGGAACTATTAATGTAATTTTATCCTCTAAAATTTCTTCGGGGTTCACATCTGCTATTAGTACATTTTTATTATAAATTGCCTTAAAAACAAACTCCTTGATATCTTTTTCTCCGGAGAGAGGAGCCTCTACACCTTTTTTTTCTTTTTCACACCCTAACGCAAAAACGAAGAGTGAAAATAATAATAGTAACGCAATAGATTTAGATGATACCTTTGTGTTAGTTACAACCTTCATGTCAATTATTGTTTTTTTCATGTCAATTATTGTTTTTTTCATGTCAATTATTGTTTTTTTCATGTCAATTATTGTTTTTTAAATTGATGTCTTAGTATGATCGAAAAAACTCTGCAAAGATATGAAAAGATATGAAAAAAAAAACTCTGTAAAGAGGATATGAAAAAAATTACATCTGCAAGTCGATGTCAGGTCCATGTTTTAAGAATTTTTATTTTTATTTCATGATCCTTTTCAATATTACTTCTCAGGGCTCATTACATTAAGCCTTGTCTGAAACAACAACTTCCTGTTTTGTGCATTGCAGCACCCAAGTTTATAATTTCATATTTAACAACTTTTTTTGCATTTCAGTTGGCTGTAATATTTTTGTTCTGACTTGTTTCGATTTGGGCAGAGTGTATTGCAGACACTGTTTCACAAAGTGTGTAAACTAAAAAAATGCCGAGGGTTGCAATCCTCGGCATTTTCTATTTATACAGTTTATGAGATAGTGCTATATTTGTCATATTAGCACTTGATTCAAATGTTTTATAGTCTATAGATTCCTTTTCTTTATTATAAACATTTACTTCTCCAATTGTTCTATTCTTTTAAAAAGCTCCTCTGTTTTTGCCGATAGTTCTTGTATAGCTTTTATCATTGGGGCGATGAGTTGGTCGTAGGCAAAGCTCATTTCTTGATGGGTGATGTCGGGGTTGTTCACCTCTGTATCTTTTACCCCCGAAAATTCCATCGGGTCTACGAGCTCTAACATTTCTTGGGCTATTATCCCCCTGTGCCAGCGTTTGCCTGCTTTGCTTCCCTTGGCGTGTTCCTTAGCATCGTACACACGTTCGCCTTTTTCATCTGTTTTGAATACTTCTCTTTCCTCTGTCTCTTCTACTCCTTCTCTTTTTTCTCCTTTTACTTTTTCTTTTACCCAGTACCTATCTCTATTGTTGCCTCTCCATTTGCGGGTTTTTATTTGCTTTACAAAGTCCAGTCCCAGCTCATTATCGGCTATGTCTATCTTATCTCGCTCGTCGGAAGTTACCGCGTTACCATTGCTTAGTATTACAGTAGTATTAGAGTTCCCAAGTACCATAGTGCTGTCTGCTGATACGATTGCACTTCGTCCCAGTGCGGTGGAACTGCCTCCACTGGCTTGTGCATTTTCTCCCACTGCGGTGGAACTGCTTACACTGGCTTTTGCATTGTATCCCAGTGCGGTGGATCTGTTTCCACTGGCTGTTGCAGCGGTTCCCAGTGCGGTGGATTCTATATTAGTGGCTTGTGCACCGTATCCCAGTGCGGTGGATCTGTTTTTACTGGCTATTGCATTGCATCCCAGTGCGGTGGAATATATTCCACTGGCTGTTGCACTGCCTCCTATTGCAATGGATTGTTCTCCACTGGCTGTAGTATCTTCACTGCCTATCACTCTGTTTCCTATTGCAATGGATTGTACGCCACTGGCTGTAGTATTTTGTCCCAGTGCGGTGGAACTGTCGGCACTGGCTTGTGCATTGTATCCCAGTGCGGTGGAATAGCTTTCACTGGCTTTTACATTGCATCCCAGTGCGGTGGAACAGAATCCACTGGCTATTGCAAAGGTTCCCAGTGCGGTGGAATTTTCGTTACTGGCTATTGCTTCGATTCCCAGTGCGGTGGAATAGCTTTCACGGGCTTCTGCTTGGAATCCCAGTGCGGTGGAATAGAGTCCACTGGCTGCTGCTTGGAATCCCAGTGCGGTGGAAGCTTCACCTCCGGCTTTTGCTCTGTCTCCCAGTGCGATGGAACTATTTCCACCAATTATTTGTTCATTGGTGTTGTATCCCAGTGCGATGGAATTGATTCCATCAGCTGTTGCAGCGTTTCCCAGTGCGATGGAATAGGCTCCACTGGCTGCTGCAATGCTTCCTATTGCAATGGAGCGTTCTCCACTGGCTGTAGTATCTTCACTGCCTATCACTCTGTTTCCTATTGCAATGGAATCTTCGCCACTGGCTACTGGTTGGTTTCCCAGTGCGGTGGATGCGATGCCACTGGCTTTTGCACCGTATCCCAGTGCGGTGGACCAGCCGCCACTGGTTTGTGCACCGTATCCCAGTGCGGTGGAACTGCTTCCACTGGCTTTTGCATTGTCTCCCAGTGCGGTGGAACTGCTTCCACTGGCTTCTGCATAGGTTCCCAGTGCGGTGGAATAGCTTCCACTGGCTTGTGCAGTGTTTCCGAGTGCGGTGGAATTTTCGGCACTGGCTGTTGCTTCGTTTCCCAGTGCGGTGGAATAGCTTCCACGGGCTTTTGCACTTCGTCCCACTGCGGTGGATCTGTTTTGACTGGCTTCTGCAGTGTATCCCAGTGCGGTGGATGAGGTGCTACTGGCTTGCGCAGTGTATCCCAGTGCGGTGGACAAGTAGCCACTGGCTTTTGCATTGTATCCCAGTGCGGTGGAAGTGCTTCCACTGGCTTGTGCATTTCGTCCCAGTGCGGTGGAATTTTCGCCACTGGCTTGCGCAGTGTATCCCAGTGCGGTGGACCAGTCGCCACTGGCTTGTGTATCGCGTCCCAGTGCGGTGGAATAGCTTCTACTGGCAGTTGCTCCATTCCCTAGTGCGATAGAATTGGAACCACTGGCTGTTGCTTCGCGTCCCACTGCGGTGGAATTGAGTCCACTGGCTTCTGTGAGGTATCCCAGTGCGGTGGAAAAGTTCATACTGGCTATTGCTTTTCGTCCCAATGCAACGGAAGAGTCGTTACTGGCAGCTGCAAGGCTTCCCACTGCGGTAGAATTGATACCACTGGCTTCTGCACCATTTCCTATTTGCACCTGTTCGGTAGAACTACCCCTTGTGGCATCCCTCACTGCCTTACTGGTGGCTAAGGTGTTGCTGTCGTCAAGCGTGGTACTGTTGCTTTTCACTACTCCTATTAGCTCCCCGTTGCTATTTAAGGCAGGTATTTGTATGCGTGGGTCTTTTGTTGGGCTTATCTCCAAATTGCCGCCCAGTGTGCCGTCTGTAGCAGCTGTGTAGTGGGTGCGTGTTGGTTTGGTAGATCCGTCTAAGTAGAGCCTATCGTCTGCGGGTGTTTCTTTGAGCATCAAGGTTATAGGCAGTGTTGTGTTAGTAGCTCCTTCGTAGATAGCTATCTTACCCCCTACATAGCATATACCGGGTGCTACATCGTAGTTGCCACCATTAGGCGTTACTTCCATACCTCCCAGTATGCAGTCGTCAAGATTGTTGAGCAAGCCTTGTTCTAATGCTTTGTATATTTCGTTCTGTAGTTTTATCCAGTCTTCGCCAAACCACCTACGTACACCTGTTTCTAAACTTTGTCTTTTCATTTTGTTTGAATTTATTTATTAATTACTAATTTCTATTGTATAGTAGTTTTTGCCTGCTGCTCTATACCTTTCAATCCACGCCCGTATTTCTTCTTCTCGATCCGTTACAGCGGGGTCGTTGGGCAGAGCTATGATAAACCTTTCGTTCACTTTGTCGCCTGCATTGGCTCCTATGTATATACCTGCTGTGCCGTTGCTGTCTTCATTTTCAAAACCTGTAAATACGGGTGTAGGCTCGTTGTCGCTTTCGCTCTCAAAGCCTGTGTATATCTTACTTTCTTGCCGTGCTATGTTGAGTATTCTTATGCGTCGTTGGGCAAAGTCAAAAAGGTCGTTCAAACTGTTTTGTAAACTAAACTGACTGCCGTTTATATTGGCACGGTAGCGTAGGTACTGCCTGCCCAGTGTAAAGTAGTATTCTTGGTTGGTTTTGATGTCGCCCGTAGGTTCAAAGTCTATAGCATAGGAATCTGCCCAGTAGGTGGTAAGCCCTTCGTTCAGTCCTTCGGCCAAGTTGCCCAGTCGTTCACGGTTGAAGAGTAAGCCCAAGTATTCCCGTACATATTGCGGTATTTTGTAATTAAAAAACATCATTTTTCTACTGTTTTATAAGCCCAGCTATCTATTAATGCCTGTGTACCCCCTGCGTAAGCAAAGTAGCCGGCGGTTGTCTTGTAGCTCGATTGTTTTATGATTATGTCATCTCCTATGGTTTCTACGATTATCGAGATTTTGGGGATAAAGTCGGTAAATGAAAGAAAGCCCACTACGGCATCGTTTATCCCCTCTATTTCTCGTATGGCGTCTACAAAGCTATTAAGTAGGAAAGTACCGCTAAAACTTTCTAAGGAGGTGTTGTCCTGCAAAAAGTCATCTAGTGCCGTTTTCAAGGCTGTTTTTATATTATCCAGTCCAAACTCGCCACGGTAGGTTATTGTAACTGTAGCATCTAGTAGGTCGGCTTGCTCGCTTCGCAGTATCCAGTCAGAGCCTACGGGCAGCGTGTTGTCTAAATAAGCATTGGCATTGGTTTTTTCTGCTTCTTCAAGTTTTACTATTTCGCCGTTTTCTATTTTAGCTGCTTTTACTAAGAAAAAGCCCGATTCTTGTTCTTCTACTGCAACACGTTTTATTATTTGCTTGCTTTCGTCTATTGTCGCATAGCCAGATGTACCTGTTTCACTGTCCCATTCCAGTACATCGCCATTTTGAAACTTTAATAGCGACTGTATGGTTTGCTGCTTTGTGCCGTATTGGTTGTTAAGTAGTAGTGTTTCAATAGTTTGTAGTTCTACTTCTGTCAGTTGCTCAAAGCTATTGGTAGCCGATGCAAATGCATCAGCCAGTAGTTGGTAGATAGCCGTTGCCGATGTGCTGGTTAGTTCGGGTATCAACATTTGCAGCCTATCTATTATTACTTGTTTTATTTCTTCTTTTGTACGTGCCATAATTTATTTTTTAAAAAGGTTTGGTGGCCAAGGTATTAGGCTCATTATTTAGTACTTTCAAGTTTATTTTACTCAATTCATCCTTGGACGGTTCAAATTGCAGTTTTTGCCCCTTGTTTAAATCGGCTGGCAATTGCGTTAAATTGTTGTTTAAATGGTGTTTAAATATTTGCAATTCATTACCATAGGCTAGTATGGTAGAGTCTATCATACTTTGTTGTTTACTCACTGTTTGTATTTCCATTCTCTTCCTCCTTTTTAATTAATATTCCCAGTTTCACTTTACGTCTAAACCCCGACCGTCCTAGTGTAGTAGTTACTTGCTCGGCTCTGTATTCCCCTTCTCTATTAGTGTATTTTTCATCCACCACCTCTACTGCCGCTCCGTGTTGTACAAAAGGTAGTAAAAAGCCTGTTATTGTACCGGTATAGCCTTCGTATTTCAAGCTGTCCAGTTTTGCCTCTGCGGTGTTTTTTAGTGTTTCCTTATCTGTTATATTATAGAAAAATAAGCTACGTTGCTCGCCATCTTTGTCGCCTACTTCTTCCTCTATGCGTTCGTTGTTTTTTAGTACGGCTGTGGCTTTTACTTTGAGCTTTGTGTCCTCTTTGGTTTGGTATTTCAAGTCGTCCGTTACCGTGTTGTTACGTAGGTTGTAAGCTGCTTCGCCCCGTTGCTCTTTGTATGCATAGTTTATAAAGAGCTGTGTGCCTTGGGTTATATAGGCCGATAAGCCGTATTTGTCTATAAATTCCTGCACGGTTTGAGCAGCCGATACTTTGGTTATTACAAATTTTTCAAACTCTATTTCTGGTACTTCACCTATCAAGTCTATACCCGTGCCGTCCAGTGCGAAGTTCAGTATTTGGCTTAGCGTTGTGTTTTTAAAGCTTTTGTTCAATGTGTTTCTTCGCAGTAAATAGGTAGCATCTTCGCACTCTACCACAAGCGGAGTAGATAGGTTTATTTTTTTTATATATCCTTGGAATTCCAGATTTTCCTCACCATTATAGCCCGCATATACCTTTACTTCATCGCCCACTTTAAACTCTTTAGCAAACTCTACCACTGTATTATTGCCTTTTTGTTGCAGCCGTGCTGTGGTGGGGAGCTTTATTGTGCAAGTGTCTGCCAGTTGGTCGTGGCTAGATACAACTACTACCTCGTGTACCCTGTTCAGTTCAAAGTTGCCTATCTCCAGCCGTATGTTACATATAAAAGTGGCCATTACTCGTAACTTGCATTTATCTCTACCTGACCTGTGGATGACACCGACAGGTTTTTTATAGTCATACCGTCCCGTTCAAATTCTTTTCTTATAGCAAATTCAAGCCCCCCCTTATCGTTGTTAAGGTAGTCGTCTATACCCACTCCTACACGTGGGAAAGGGCGTATTTCTCCTTTGCGAGCAAGCAGTAAGAAGGCTTGATGCTGTGCCGTGCCATCCTTTACACTAAAATCCCCTTTGATTATCTCAAGGTCTGGGGTTTCTGTATTTATATCTACAAATAAGTCCTTCATAGTTATTAAATCTCTTAATGCGTTACATTTGTGTTTATATAATCTTTCAACTCAAATTTGTGTCTCCAGCCTCGTCTTCTTTTATACTCACTTGATATCAGAATTGCTGTCAAAGCGCTTGAGAACTATAACAGCGCCTTTAGGAATAACATTGACATGATTGTTATATTTACCCTTTAAATTATTAAGCTCTCCTACAAGCTGATTGAGTTTTTCTGTAAGAGCTTGTATAATGATTAGCCCCCCGTTATCCCCTTCATTCATTTGTATAGTTCCTTTCGCTGCGTTTATGGTTATGCCTTTCTTTTCTTTGGCTATTTTTACGCAGTCTATTTCGCTGTACATAGTTACGTATAGTTCCTCGCGTTGTCCATCTACCGGGGCTACCAGTACCCAACTATCAATGGCAGGGGTAATTACTATTCCGTTTGTGTTGTTGTCCACTGCTGCCCGTAGTCTTACGCCAAACAGTTCTATGTCGCTATCATCTACCACGTCTATGGTATCATCATCGTTTATTGCTATTACTTTGCAAGGGTAGCCCATACGTGGTATTTGCCTTTGCGAAAAAATCTTAAACTGTTCTTGTAATTCTTTTGTGTTAGTTGCCATTTTATTATAGTTAAAAGTTAAAAGTTAAAAGATGAAAGATGAAGACAGTTTTTCTCTTTTATCTTTTATCTTTTATTTTATTAAGTTTTATTCCTGCCTTTTGTAGCTCCCCCCATTACAGTAGTACCTATGATGCTTGATTTTATTTTGCGTTTCAATATATATACAGCCCCTTCTACTGCGTCGGGGCCGTCGTCGTGGCTACGGCTTTTGGGTGATATGCTTTTAAATTGTTCTACCAGTCTTTGCATATGTGGGTTTTTCTTCTCTTTTTCGTTAAATATGAGTTTACCCGAGCTGTTGAGTGGTTCGAGGCTGCTTTCAATGCGAGCAAATTTATTAGGTTTTTTACGGGTATCACCTGTTATATGTAGCGGTCTGTTTTGCTGTACCGATAGTTCGTAGACCTTGTCCTTGACCAAATCTTGCACAAAGTTTGTTTCCATATAAAAGTAGCAGGCTACACTTGGCGGTACTATATCTTCTATTTGGTACAGCCATTGCAGCATATTAGCCGTAGTGGTTTGTTCTAAGAAGGTTCTTATTACATAGTACTTGCCATCTTTATAGCCGACCAATACAGTGGCTTTGTAGTCGTTTGTTTTGCTTTCTTTAAAAGAGGGGTCGGTATAGCAGACAAGTGACTTAAAAGTTCTAAGTGGTGGGATATGCCCCCAATGAACATCTCTGAATACCAACCCTTCTTGTATTGGGTTGTTAAAATACTCTCTTTGTGCAGAAGCATAGCTTATTTTGGAGAGCATATAGTTAACGTGCGAAAGGCTATAACGCTCCTTCCACGTAGGCTGTCCTTTACTGTCCAGTATGTTTATTTTGTAATGCTTGTCGGCAAATTGCGTACTTTGTGCCACTACTCCGCTATCGCTTATGCGGTTGCCTGTTATTATAAATCGTTTTGCCCCTTTTACACTCATAGAGGGGAAGAGAGCATCGCTTACCCATTTAAACTTTTTAATGCTACGGTCAGGATTGTAAAAGTCTTCGTCGTGGTCTATATCGTCTACCACTATATAGTTGGGTCGTGTCTCCTCGCTGCGTTTGCCTCGTGGGCTTTGTCCTGCACCAAAAGCATGAAAGGCGTTGCCTTTGTTGGTTGTAAAGTTGCCTGTTTCCCAACCCCTTATTCCTTTTTGTGGCCCATAGTCGTTGACGATACGCTGGTTGTCTTCTAGGTTTATCATCAGTGGAGTAAGCAAGTCCACAGCATTGTCATAACTATGGCTTGCCAGTATCATATTGAGCTTTTCCTTTTTGCCAAACATAAGGTATATTGGCAGGAACAAGCTTGTAATTACGCTCTTGGCGTGTTCTCTCGCCACTTCTAAGGTGATGTATAGCTTTTTTTCTTCAAGTACTTTATTAATAAATCTTTTTTGGAAGAGTGCAAATTCTGCATCGCAGTAATTTGGAAAGTAAAATTTAAAGAATGTAAGAGGGTCTTTTTGTAGTTTTTTTATACGTGCCTCTTGTTCTTTTTTGCTTTCTACTGGTACAGGGGTGGCACGTAGTAGGTTACTGCGGTAGTCTACCCAGTCGTTTATAGCTTGCCGTTTTTGTGTAATTGTTTCTTTTATCATTTTACAAGCGAGTTTAGGTAACTATCGGCATAGCTGCTTATCTCTTTAGCACTCTCCAATTCTGCTTTACGCACATAATCGCAAAAGCCAATCATCACATTTACTGCAGTCGTTACGTTTATTTCCCCTTCCAAGCGTTCAATGGCCGTAGTCAGTTTGCTTATGCTATCTATATCGCCCGTGTCTGCTTTGCCTTTTTTATCTATTTTTGCCAATAGGTCGTTTAGTAGGTTTTGCATACGTGCTATGTTTTCGGCTTTAGAGGTTACCATACCAGCCTTGAGCTGTCCCCAGCCTTCACCGCCTTTGTCTTTTGGTTTTACGTATCTGCTTACGGTGCTTTCTGCTAAACCTGTTTGTGCTGCTATTTCTTTTTGTGTAATCCCGTTAAGGTATAATGTTTTGGCGTAATCTTTCTTAACTTGTGCTACTCGTTTCATAGCTTGTTTTTTTGTGTCAAAAATAGAATTAGCAGCTCGGTTTTAAAAATAGTATGTAGTTAAAGTACATACTATTTGCACAGGTTTTACCCATCCTCTATTTTTGTAGCACAAAAACAAGCAGCTATTAAAGTTTATGAAAGCAGCCATACTCAATACCGAAGCAGTAAACCGACACGGCTTTAAAATACTTACAGGTGGTATTAACCTAGAAAATTTTAAGAAGAACCCCGTAATGTATTACAATCATCTTGATTATCTCTCGCCCGTAGGTAGGTGGGAGAACGTAAGGGTGGAAAACAGGCAACTAATAGCTGACCCTGTTTTCGACATTCAAGACGACACTGGCAGGGCTGTTAGTAGAAAATGGGATGAAGGTTTTCTTAACGCCACTAGCGTAGGTATCGTACCGCTGTTAAAAAAGAATATAGAAGGTATAGAGACGTGGATAGATAGCGAGATTTTGGAAGTATCCATTGTAGATATTCCCTCGAATCCTGAAGCCGTTAAGCTAAAAAAGGAGAATGAAAGTATCGTAAGATTAAACTATGTGAATAATAATAAGTTAGATAAACCCCAAAAAGAAAAAAAAGTAATGGAAAAAGAAAATTTGCAAAAAATAGCTAAGGCATTAGGTTTAGATAGTCAGGTGGCGGAGACAGATATATTGGCAGCTATTGAAAAACTAAAAAACGATGCCGAAAATGCGGTACAGCTCTCTAAGAAACATATTGAAAAATTGGAACAGCTTAAGAGCGAAATAGCAGAGCAGGAAGCAGCCGAGAAGCAGGAACTTGTGGACAAAGCAGTAGAACAAGGCTTTATAAAAGAGATAGACAAAGAGACTTACCTATCATTTGAAAAGTTAGCCCTTGAGAAAGTAATAGGCGACCTTAGATCTAAAGATAAAGAAAGCAGCGTGGCTGATTATGTGAGTGAAAAAACAACTAAAAAACTGACCTTTGAGCAACTTTCAAAAACCAGCCCCAGAGAACTAAGTAGGTTAAAACAAGAAGACCCGCAAGAATACCAAAGGCTTTTTAAAGAAGAGTATGGCACAAAACCACAAAACATATAAACTAAATTAATTTAAATTAAATACTAAAAAAAAATGGCAGTAGAACAAGAAATTTGGCGTCGAGATATCCTCAATTATATAGAGGATAACAACCAATTTATGCAATTCTCTGTGGATGCTTCTAGCGAAGTATTGAACGGAAAAGTGGTACATATCCCCCAAGCAGGCGATCCTTCGGCAGTAGTGAAAAATCGTAGCACCCTTCCCGGTACAGTGGTAAGGCGTGGCGATGGAGACGTTACCTATGCACTGGACAGCTACACCGTAGACCCTACCTTAGTACGTAATTTAGAAGAAGCAGAGACCAATTACGACAAACGGCAATCTATACTAAGAGACAACGCAGCCAACCTCACCGACATAGTGGGCGACGACTTACTGTACAACTGGGCTGTAAACCTACCTGTAGCCGACCAGTTAGAAGCTACTGGCTCAACGGTTTCGGTAAGTATAGGAGGTTCAACGGTTTCGCTCAAAGGTCTACAGGAGAGCGACTTGATAGAAGCAGAAGCCTTTGCTAAGCGACAAAAAACGTGGAAACGTGATGGTTGGTATATGGCTATTGACCCAGATAATTTAAAAGCGCTGAAATTGGAGATGAAAGACAAGTTCCATTACCGCGACACAGTAGATCTGCCTAGTGGAGTAGTTACCCGCCTACACGGCTTTTGGATTATAGAACGTAGCCGCGTACTTATATTAGACAACACCGGAGCCGTAAAACCAGCCGATGCTGCTATTATAGCTACCGATGTACCCGCTGCCTTCTTTTGGCACGATATGGCGGTAGAACGTGCCGTTGGCGATATAGTAACCTTCGATAATCAACGACGAGCTGAGTACTATGGCGATGTGATTAGCCACGAGGTGCGTATGGGAGGAAGGGCTAGACGTGGAGAAGCCATTATAGATAACCCAAACCCTATAGATGCACCAACGGGAACAATAACCGTAGGTGGTAATCAAGGTGTAGGTATCATTAAAATGGCAACCCCTTAAGTTTTTTTTGATAGAACATAAAAAAATGAATTATGAACAAAAAACAGAAATTGGCTAACAACATATTTAAAACTCATAAAGAGTACGATAAAGTATATATAACTAGTGACGGTATGCCGTTTATCACAGAGGAGGGAGCAAAAGGACACCAAAGTGGTATGCATAAAATAGGTAAGAAGGGCAAAGTAGAGGTGTTTAAGCGAGAAAAGATAAAAGATAAAAAAGAAAAGATAGAGACACTTAATGCAGATGAAGTAAAAGCATTAGGCGAGGAGAAAGGAATAGATTATATGGAAACACTCAAACAGGCACAATTACACGCTCTTTGTAAAGAGCTTGAAATAGAGATTAAAGCAGGTACTAGCAACTTGCAGTATGTTGAACATATAAAAACAAAACTATATGGCACTTCCCAAAGTAACGATTAACAAGCTCAATGGAGCATTAGGAGGCGTAACTCCTCTCAACGATGGGGAGGCAGGTATTATTATAAGCGTACCCGAGCTGCCCTCTACGGGCATTACCGACCCATTTGCGATTGGAACGCCTAAAACTATCACTTCTCTGCAAGATGTAATAGATAGGGGCATTACAGCTGATTACGACGCTGACCCCGACGGAGTTGGAACTTACGACCCTATCAATGTGTATAGACACTTTAAGGAGTTTTTCGACACGGCAGGAGCATCTGGCCCTGTGCTACACGTACTATTTGTATCCGACACCGTTTCGCTCGAAGATATGCTAGACACAGGTAATCAGTTTGCTACTAAGTTATTAGACTTTGCTGACACCATTAAACTACTGGGCGTAGCTCGCAACCCTGCAAGTGCCTATACGCCTACCGTTACCGATGGTATAGACCAAGACGCTTACGATGCACTGGTAACAGGGCAAGCATTAGCCAATCAATACCAAGCGATCCCGCAGCCCGTGCAGATACTTATTGAAGGGCGCAGTTTCGACGGCGCACCTGCCAACCTCAAAGACCTTAGGCAACAAACCGAAAACCACTGTTCTATTGTATTAGGAGGTAGCAAGGACGACGATAGTGCTTCTGTGGCATTGGCTCTTGGGCGCTTGGCAGCTATACCCGTGCAGCGTAAGCTTAGCCGTGTGCAGGATGGAGCTTTGCCTATCACCACAGCTTATTACAACAGTTCAACACTTGTAGAAGAACAGTCGCAAGCCTATCAAGGACTTATACACGATGCAGGTTTTGTAACACTACGCACCATACCAAGATTGGGGGGCTTCTTCTTCTCTGACGACCCTACTGCTACTGGAGCAAGTGACGACTACAACATCATAGCACGCCATCGTATAATCAAAAAGATGATAATAATCGCTTACGATACTTACGTGCGAGATTTGAACGAAGAAGTGCTTACAGCCGAAGGCGGAACATTGCCCGATGCCGTAGCAGCTGACATCAAAGCGCGGGTAGAACGTGCTATTGAGCAAACAATGGTAGTCCCTGGCGAACTGTCAGCTGTAAGGGCTGATGTAGACCCCAACCAAAATGTAGTAAGCACAGGCGAGATACGCATACAGCTATTTGGACGTCCTGTTGGCTACACACAATTTATAATTGTAGATTTAGGATTCGAACTTTAATTTTAATAAAAAATTATGGCAGCATTTAACAGCAAACAATACGCTTGGGCTAATGTTACAGTAGTACTTGGCGCGAGAGATATAGTAGGGATTAGAGGTGTAAAATACACTACTTCACAGGAGAAAGATTATTTACGCGGCAGAGGAAACCGACCCTTAGCCATCCAAAGCGGTAATATCAGTGTGGAGGGCAGTATTATGCTTTTGCAGAGTGAGCTGGAATTTATTATATCGGCTTCAAAAACAGCAGGTTTTCAAGAACTTACCCAAGCACAATGGGACATAGCTGTTGCCTACACCCCCGGCAACGGTGAGATAGGATCTCCGCTAGCCAAAATAATCAAAGGGGTTGAATTTGAAAGCTACGAAGAGGGTATGGAGCAAGGCGACTTGAATATGGAAGTAGAGTTAAATTTTAAAGCAATTGAAGTCAAACAAGTATAAGTAAAAAATTATGACAAAAAAGATAAGCAAAGAGCAGATAGAAAAGCTCAAAGAACAACACGGAGAAATATTTAAAATAGAGGTAGAAGAAAAATGGTGTGTTCTTAAAAAAATGGATAGGCAAACACTTTCTTATGTTGTTGCTAATATGAGCCAAGACCCGCTTAACACTACTATGTTCGTAATTAAAAAATGCTTTGTAGCAGGCGATGAATCTTTTAAACAAGATGCAGAGCTACATCTCGCAGCTGTGGGAGCAGTCCAAGAAATGATTAATGTTCGTGAAGGGCAGTTGGTAAAGTTGTAAGGTCGTATAAGGGTACGCCACAGGAAAATTGGCTGCTCTATGTAGACACCCTTATGCGACGACATCTACACACTAGCACTGATAATTTTAGTGATAACGAATGGGCATTACGTTTCGCCCAACTACAACACATTTTAAAACAGGAAGCAAAAACAAAGTAACTATTTAAAAGATGGCCGATGTTTTAACCTTAGATATAAAAGACGCTGTAAGTTCGAAGTTTCGCAAACTACAAAAGTCTGTAGAATCTGGACTGGGCAGTATATCTAAAAAAACAACGGTATTTCAAAACAAAATAAATAAAACAACAACCCCAATAACGAAGCTCCAGACAAAGTTAGAAGAGCTAAGTGTAAAAAGGGATAAGGCGTTTTCGCACGGAAAAATTTCTAATTTTAATCTTGAAATTCGCAAAACAGAAAAACAACTCAATCGCCTAAAGAATCTGCCGCCACAATCTACTATTACTCGCCTAAAACAGATGACTGCAGGGCTTGGTGGCTTTATTGGTGTAGCTTCTGGATTAATTATTGCACGCGACAGCTGGAAGAAATACGGGGAGCAAGTCAGTGCTGTAGCTAATGTGGAGGCTGGATTAATAAGTACAAACCAAGCAGCAGGGCGTTCGCTAGAAGACCTTAAGAAGCAAGCTTCACAATTACAATCTAATACCATATTTGGCGATGAATCCATTTTACAAGGTGTTACGGCACAGATGCTTACTTTCACAAAAGTAACGGGCAGCCAGTTTGACCGTGTGCAAAAAACAGTTTTAGATGTTACCTCTAAGCTAAAAGGCACAAAAGCTACTAGCGAAGATCTTCGCAGCACCTCTATTATGCTGGGGAAAGCTCTTAACGACCCTGTAAAAAACTTATCAGCACTATCTAGAGCAGGTATTCAATTCTCACAACAGCAAATAGACCTTATTAAACAACTTACAGAAAGTAACCAGATAGCACAAGCTCAAACTCTTATATTAGACGAACTTGGGAAGCAGTATGGAGGTACAGCAGAGGCATTGGCACAAACCGATGTAGGTGCTATGATACAGTTCCAAAATACCATAGGCGACATTCAGGAAAGCATAATGGAGGGGCTAATGCCCGTTTTGAAGCCTTTGGGGCAAGAAATAGCTAAAATAGCTACATTTTTTGCGGAAAATTCAGAATTGATAAAGAAGATAATTCCCATTGCTTTTAAACTATTAGTAGCATGGCAAGGTTATAAAATTATAGCACCTATATTAAATACAATAGCCACCGCGCAAGGCAGACAACTAATAGTAGCGAAGTTGCAATACGCGTGGACGCTCCTTGTGGCAGGTGCAACCAAAATATGGACAGCTGCACAGTGGCTATTAAATAAAGCTTTAAAAGCTAACCCCGTTGGTAAAATCATTGCTGCTATAGCTATCTTAGTTGGGCTTGTTGTTTTAGTTATAAAAAAGTGGGATGAATGGGGTGCTGCAGTAAGTATATTTATGGGCCCCTTAGGGTTTGTTATATCACTTATTCAGTCATTTAGGCGAAATTGGGACAAAGTTAAAAAAGCTTTTGCGGATGGGGGTATTTTGAGTGGCATTAAACAGATAGGCATCACCCTCTTAGATGCTCTGCTGCAACCTCTGCAGAAGTTTTTAGGCCTCCTTTCAAAAATACCGGGTTTAGGCAAATTAGCTGCAAAGGGAGAAGGTTTTATTAAAAATATGCGAGAAAAGCTGGGCGTCGACGTCGAAGCTGAAGTAAAAAAGAAAGCAAAAACGGAAGAGGAAAAGGAAGAAGAAAAGGAAGAAAACGTTCCAGAATTTTTCGGAGAAGCAGGAGCAATAACTGATACGTCAGCAACCACACCTGCTACTGTGCAAAGCGGTATAGAAGCGATACATGGGGGAGGTAAAAAAACAACAAATATAAATGTAAGTATCAATAACTTAGTAAACGAACTAAAAATACTACCCCAAACACTGCAAGAAGGAGTAGAAGAGATGCGAGAAAAGATAGAGCAGACATTGATAGAAACACTTAACGGTATTAACCAAATACAAACCACGAATTAAAATGAAAGCAGTTTTTAACTTTTCTCGTATTAAAATCTTTTAATTTTTAATTTTCAACTTGCTAAAATGAACATGCACCCACTAATTAAGATAATAGAGAGAAGATAAAAACTGCTTTCATCTTTTAGTTTTTAACTTTTAACTTACTAAAATGACCATACGCCCACCAGATAAAAACGTAATAGGACTAAGCGTATTATATGCTAAGTTTTTTGGAGCTACTTACGGAAAGTTGCAAACCAACTTAATTGGCGATACTGGTTTTGATCTTTCAGCTTTTGACTCTACTACATTCAACGGTGTTCAGCTATTTGCCCCTGTCAAAATAGGCGACCTACAACTACCTAACGAACCGCTTATTTCGTTTAGCAAACGTAATGAAATAGTCAGCACACAACTCACAGGGACTCGTAGAGCAGGTAGTGTAAAAGAGATAATAGGACAGACCGATTGGCAGATAGAGATCAAGGGCATAGTGCTCAACCCCATCAACCCTATACGCTATCCGCGCGAAGAAGTCAGAGCTATACGCGAGTTATTCGACAGTACAGCTAGCACTGGCAGCCTTAGCATAACCAACCCAATCTGCGAGCTGCTTGATATAACAAAAGTAGTAATCACTGATATTAACTTCCCGCAAATGGAAGGGATACAACATGCTCAAGCCTATACTATGAAATTAATAAGTGATGAAGATTTTGTACTTACAAAAATAGATAACAATTGATAGAAAAACAGCGGATATGAGTTTTATAAATAAAACAGACATAACAAAACAAATACTAATAGATGAGCTAGAACAAATAACACGTGGCGACGACACCATCATAAATGCAGCTATTGACTCGGCCCAGAGCGAAGCTACCACTTACTTGTTTGATAGTTATGATGTGGAAATTATATTTACAAAAACTGGTACAGACCGCCACCAGCTACTCGTGAACTTAGTAGCCGATATAGCCATATACATTATAGTGAGTAGAGAGCAGGCAGGGCAGGATATTATAGATAGAGAGACTCGCTACAAAAGAGCTATTGAATGGTTACGAGGGGCGCAAACTAGTGGTATATATCCTGATTTGGCACGTAGAGAAGATACTGCTGAACGTAAAACGCAAATTGTAAGCCGTAACGCAATAAAACGAGATAACTATGTTTAGCTTTTTTAAAAAATGGAGGAAAAAACCCGTACCACCTGCTAGACTTGACACAGGTAGGGTAACTATAACACGGGGCGAAAACGCAGAAAACACCCTTATTAAATACATCAACCTTACTACATTTAGCAAACGCCGTCGCGATATGCAAGACTGGAAGGCTGCACGCGACCACGCCTGCGGAGAGACCAAGACCCGCAAACTACTCTACGAACTATACTGGGATGTATTAAGCAAAGACGACTTCTTAGCATCACTATCAGATAAACGCCGTATGCCCATACTCAACACGCCCATAATATTTAAAAACCAAGATGGCACGGAGAACGAAGAGATAGCCCCTATATTCGATACCAATTATTTTACCACTATATTAAAAGAAACCATCAACAGCGAGCTGTTTGGATATAGTCTTTTGGAAGTAGCAGCACCTAAGCCCAACAGCATAGAAGAGGGTAGTGTTGTGCTTATACCTCGCTCACACGTAAAGCCAGAGCTTGGCATAGTAGTAAAAGACCCTTATAGCACAACAGGCTTAAGCTACCTGACACCGCCACAAAGCAACAACACAATAGCTGTAGGCGACCCGTATAGTTTGGGAGCTTACCTACAAGCCAGTAAGTTATCTATACGTATGGAGAACAATATAGGCGACTGGGGCGAAAGCAACGAAACATACGGAATGCCCGAAAAACACATAAAAGTGGATAATGAAGATGAAAGGGAGAAGATAAAAGAACAAATAGAAGAAGCAGGAGCAGGAGCAACACTTATAACCGACAAAGATGTAGAAATAATGTATGCAGGAGCAGGCAGCGGCTCAGGAAGCGCTAATGGAACTTACGACACCCTTGACAAGCGACTGATGGAACGTATGGCCATACGTATATTAGGTGAAAGCATGACCACACTCGACAGCCGCAACTCTGGCTACGCACAGGCACAAATACATGGAGATGTAAGCCAACAGCTCAATTCCAAAGACAGACAATTGGTAATACGTACACTTAACAACCAACTACTACCTATACTCAACCGTGCTAATTGGAATTTGCAAGGTGAGTTCCAGTTTAAAGAGGTAAACACACATAGTACAGAAGAACACATAAAGGTAGATGAAACCCTTCTAAGTATGGGAGTGCCGCTCTCCAAAGAAGAGCTCTACGAACGCTACAAACGCAATACACCACAAGACGAAGAAGACACACTAACACCGCGTAACGTAGGTAGAACAAACGAACTGAAGGTTAAAGATTTTTTCGTATAAGCCCCGTAATTAAAAGCGGGGCAGCAAAACAACACTTTATAGCACTACACAAATTATACAACAAGGACAACCAACAACTAACAAACGATGTAATACTACCATCACTACAAAAAGAGATAAACAACACTATTGCAAGGCTGTTTAAAGGCAGTTTAAAGGCGGGCGAAATAGACCGTAAAACATTTGAAAAAACATACAACGGTTTTGTAAATAATTACAACAAAACTTATAAACAAAATATATTAAAAACTAAGTGGAATGAACCCAACTGGAATTTTGTACAACGGGTAAAAACCAATTTTTCAACTTTTGCAGCTTTTAAAAATCACAACAATACACTTGAAGTAGCTCAACAACTTGTAAACAGCGGGGGCGAGCGCAGAACATTTGAGCAATTTAAAAAAGAGGCTTTGAAAATATCAGAAAAATACAATAAGAATTGGCTACGAAGCGAATATATGCACGCCAACCGCTCGGCAGCTATGGCCGAAAAGTGGCAAAGAGCTGTACAGAACAAAGACCTCTACCCATCTATACGCTACCTCACAGCGGGGGACAGCAAGGTACGCCCCGACCATCAGCAAATAGACGGCTCTGTATATCCCATCGACCACCCCTTTTGGGCTACTCATTTGCCGCCAAACGATTGGGGATGCCGCTGTACAGTAGAGTCTACACGGAGTAAACAAACACAAAAAGGAGAATTAGAACTGAAGCCAATGTTTAGTTCTAATTATGGAAAGGAACCACCCTTTGACAAATCCCACCCTTACTTTACGACTCCACAACCCAATAAAGCTCTGCAATGGGCAGCACGTTTTGATCAGGGTTATACAAGGCAATTTCTTGCAGGAAACACCAAGCCGCCCACACTTGTACCACGTAGCTTATCTCCGAAGTCGCAAGAACTGGAAATAGCTAAGGAGTTTAACAACCGCGGCCACCTTGTAGAATTTATGCCAAACGGATATATCCACGGCAAAAAACATATAGATGCAATGGTATTTAACAGGCTCAACGAATTTAAACAAACCACAAAAAGAGCTGGGGTGCGATTAGAAACAGCCGTTAAACAAGCAGAAAAAAGCAAAAACAAAATAGATGTAAGCATCAAAGTAACTAGCAGCAACGAGATGACTTTTGCTCGCGCCAAAGGACAATTAAAGGAGGTCGCCAAACGCAAACCCAAAGCCAATATAAACGATGTACATATTTTTATTGATAAGCGATGGCGTAAGTATAATTATAAGAACCTAGCAAAATAAAATGGGGACGCCGAAGCAATCCCCTGTCTATCTTAGTAGAGCTTTCGCCCAAAACCGCGATAAGCTACAAATATAATACAAAATAATGAGCACAGTAAAACAGCTACAGAAAAAATGGCAAAAAAGAAATAGCGAGCTACAAAAATACCTGCAAAAAACAGCCCCTAAAGTAATATCTGTAGAAATGGAAAAGAATATAATAGGTAACTTTCGTAAGTCAAAATCACCGGCAGGCCGCAGGTGGCGAGCTCGTAAGGATGCAGGTCGTGGACACCCCTTATTGGTGGACACCACCAACTTACGTGACAGTATAAAGATAAAAGGTAGAGGAAATAAGATAGTGATAAGCAGCGAGGAACCTTATGCCGAGATACATAACGAAGGGGGACGTGCCGGACGCCGCCGCTCTGCCTATATCCCCAAACGACAATATGCTGGAGTCCACAAAAACTGGACAAATAAAGCTATAAGCAACATAAAACAAGATATAACTAAGATAATTAATAATTAATGCAATTCCTCAAACAAATATTCACAGGCATAGATAACAACTTGCAACAAGCCGTGAGCGATGGCAAATTAGAAGCCTATTACTTAGACTGGGACTTTGGACAATTAGAAGAAAAAGCCAATGCACCCGTTAGCTTTCCTGCCGTATTGATAGATGTACAGCAAGGCCAGGAGTTCGAACTCAACGGACGCACCACACAACAGGGCAGCCTTACTATAAATATAAAAGTAGCCTTCAGTGTAAGCGAACGAGCCAGTAACATAAGTGCGGAGCAAGCCGTAGCCTTAGAACATCTCGATAAATTACAAGTTATATACGAAGCTATAGGAGGCACCGCCAACACCTGCCACTCACAGCTCTACCTTACGCGATTTAACCGACTACCCACACGCGGCTGGCTTACTTATGAACTAGAGTTTGGCTGCACTGTATACACCGCCTACAACCAACCCTATACATTAACACCCGCCAGCGGCGTAGTAGATCCGCAATTTGAAAATTAAAAAACTATATAAACAATGGAAATACAAGAGCTTAATAGTAACAATTTTTTGAAGGATGGGGTGGTATATCCCAAAATATATCGTGCAGAGATAGACAAAACAGGTTTTGTAAATATATTTAGCGTAATAAAAGCCAAACCTAATTTAGCCAACGCCATATCGGTAACAAATATAATTGTAAAAGACGCTGGAGGCACTATCGTAGCAAATGGTTCTGTAGATGATGAAAATACCATTGTAGCCGCAATTAACAATATAATTATATAATTATGGAAATACAAGAGCTTAATAGTAACAATTTTTTGAAGGATGGGGTGGTATATCCCAAAATATACCGGGCTGAAATAGCCAACCCCGGTTTTGTAAATATTTTTAGTGAAGTAGACAAACCCGATTTAGCCAACGCTATATCAGTAACAAATATAATTGTAAAAGACGTCGCAGGCACTACCGTAGCAGATGGCTCGCAGGATGACGAGAATACTATTATAACAGAGATAAATGATATAGTTACACGAACAACAAGTGGTGGTGCAGGAATAGATAAACACAATACACTTCCTGACCTGCAGGGGGGCGAGCCGGGAGCTTACTATCATCTAACGTTGAGTCAATTATTAGAGGTATTGAAAGTTCGCGGCAAAGTATCATTGGCAGATCATTCTTTTGACCAATTGAGGGATACGGCAAACCCCACTATAGCCAACTCACTTGTAGTAATGACACGCGACAACATAGCTGGGTATGCTCCCTTAGGGACTCAAGTTGTAATACCTTCGCTTTCGTCGACGAATGACGCGGTGCAAGAAATTTTACAAGGCACAAGTGCCGAAATTGAATTTCAAACGCAGGTCGGGGATAACAGTACCCTATTTAACGTAAATGGAAATGGTATAGAGCTGATATCTGCGCAGGTAAGTAGTTTAGTTATATCTGTTCAACTTATATTATCTGTTGAAGGACTAGAAACAGGAGACAGCTTTTCCGGTTTTGTAAAAATTTTTAAAAACAGTACTATTGAAGTGGCTTCTGCTGCCATATCCGCTGTAGATAATGGCAACCAATTCCTTGTATTAAAAGAATTTGCAATAAATTCTGTTGCTTTGAACGATGTTTTTACGTGCGTAATAGAAGCTAACACGTCTACTTCCACAAATGCCAAATATGTTTTGACGGAAAATATATACAATCTTTTTACAACCTACACCCCTGATGTATCAACCACGTTGGTAATTCCGCAAGAATATGTGGGATTGCCAATAAGAGGGGGTTCTGGTGGAACTAATGTAACTGTTCCTGCAGGTATTAATGATGTTCATATTGGTCAGGATGATGCAGTGAAAATTTTTGGAGACAGTAGTTTTACTGTAAAAGATGATAAACTGGTAGTAAAAGCTGATGGCAATGTTGGGATAAAAACAGCCAACCCTTCTAAATCTCTGGTAGTGCAGTCGGGTGGGGTGTTTTTGCCAACAATTGGCGGCAACAATGGTATAATTTTTGGAGTTGCGGAGACGTCGAGCGTATATGCGAATGGTGGTAATTCCATTCGAATTGATACAGGTGGTGGCAACAGTTACATTAATGTTACAAATACGGGTTTGGGCGTATTGCGAAATCCATCCCATCGGCTCGACGTGAATGGCAATTCACGCCTTAGTGGAAACGTTGGTATTAACACCGCACCATCGGGCACACACGCTTTAAAAGTGGATGGTGCGATAGAAGTAACCAGCATAGTAGATAAAAATGGCAGTACAGGTGCAGCTGGGCAGGTTCTTACCGCCGATGGCTCAGGAGGTTTTGAATGGATATAACTAAATTAAATAATATGAGAATAATAGACAAAATCATTATTCATTGTACAGCAACCAAAGAAGGCGTAGCCATATCTGCTAAAACCGTAGATAAGTGGCACAGAGAAAGAGGGTTTAATGAGATAGGTTACCACTATCTGATAGGTTTAAATGGAGAGGTAGAAGCAGGTCGTTCTATCCAAAAGGTAGGAGCTCATTGTGAGGGACAAAATCGCCACAGTATAGGTGTTTCTTATGTGGGTGGTTTAGATGAGAGTGGCAACCCCAAAGATACCCGAACACCTGAGCAAGAAAAAGTATTAAGGCTGTTGGTTGCAGAATTAATACAGCAGTATCCTGATGCTGCGATACATGGGCATAATGAGTTTAGTAGCAAAGCGTGTCCTTGCTTTGACGTACACAAAGAATTTACATCAAATGAGGTGGATAGATTGGATAGTCAAGTTTAAAAGTGGTTTGTTCGCCGTTATTGCCATAATAGGATTATTGCCAAATTATAAGGCGTGTCAAAAGTTTTTATTCAATAATCCGCTTTTGCTGATAAGTGTAGTACTGGCACTGCTTTTAGTCTGTGTCTATACCATAATGAATAAATTGTTAAAGCCGATTAATAAAAAGTTAGATGATAATATACACATGACTTTAGAGCTTCAAAAAAAAGAGTTGTGGCGGATAATAAATAAAGCAGTACGGCAAAAGTGGCTATACTTCTACGAACATGAGAGTTTTAGCAAGGCGTATAAATACTACCGCATTAATGGAGGCAATGGACGGATAGAACATTATTACAACAAGTTAATAAGAGATATTGAACTAAAAAAAGAGAGATGAAAATAGTAGATAAAATTATAGGTACAGTAGACAAATTGATACCTGATAGTGATAAAAAGAACGAGTTAAAAGTGGAACTCACTAAGATAGTGCAAACAAGCGTAACTGAGAGACATAAAAATGATATGACTTCTCGTAGTTGGCTCTCTAATAACATTAGGCCACTATCATTAATGTTCTTTATGGTCATGTTTGTTATCGGGTGTTTTACTAATCTGATTAATGAGTTTTGGGGCAGAATAATAGAAAATTGCTTGATGCTCTCTATTTCATTCTACTTTGGTGTAAGAACCTTAGAGAAAAGCGGAGGTATTGGAAAGCTATTTAATAGCAAAAAGTAAAAAAACAAGAACATAAAAAAGCCCGAAAAGGGCTTAATGAACTTAATAAGCGTCTGACTTCCTATATAGTAAGGGGAAACGAAAAGCAGAAGTGCTAACAGCTAATTATCCGCTAAAAGAAATATCATCATCCCCTTCATTCAAATAGCCAAATGCTTCATCGTCTAAGTTTAGAAACTGTGCTAAGCTGCTTTTAAATTTAAGCTCTACATCGCCTACAGAGCCGTTACGGTGTTTGGCTATGATCACCTCAGCGATACCTGATAGTGATCGCCCTTGAGTATCCTCCACCATGCCGTAGTATTCAGGGCGGTGAAGAAAAATTACCATATCTGCATCCTGCTCAATAGCGCCCGACTCTCTCAGGTCTGACAGTTGCGGCCTGTTTCCATCTCTGGATTCTACCGACCGATTCAGCTGTGAGAGTGCTATGATAGGAACATCCACCTCCTTTGCAATTGCCTTCAGGTTGCGTGATATGCTGCTAACTTCCTGCTCACGATTGCTTTTGTTGTCAACTCCCGCTGTCATCAACTGCAAGTAGTCGACAATTACAATGCCTATATTATATTGAGCTTTTAATCTTCGGCACTTGGCTCTAAATTCAAAGATAGAGAGAGCCGGGGTGTCATCAATAAAAAGGGGTGCGTCCTCGAGGCTTTTAATCTTTTTATCCAGCTGCTCCCATTCCCAATTGTCAAGTATCCCGGATTTGATCTTTTCAGATCCCAGCTCTGTTTCTGAGGCAATAAGCCTGGTTGCCAACTGTGATGATGACATCTCCAGAGAGAACACTGCTACAGGGACATTATGGTCGATAGCCATATTTCTGGCCATAGAGAGTACAAAAGCTGTCTTTCCCATTGCAGGGCGTGCTGCAACAATAATAAGGTCTGTTTTTTGCCAACCGGAAGTTATTTTGTCAAGATGCGGGAATCCGGATGGTACACCACTCAACCCGCTACCTTTTTTGGAGTTTTCCTCTATCTGTTCTATTGCACCCCTAAGAATAGATTTTATAGGCTGGGACTGCTTAGTTATTGTCCCTTCTGTAACGCCAAATAGTTCAGATTCTGCATAGTCAACTAATTCATCCAGCTCTATTGCATTATCAAATGCTTTATTCTGAATACTGCTTGATACGCGAATAATCTCGCGCTGCATAAATTTTTGTGCAATAATTCTTGAGTGCAATTCAATATGTGCAGCAGAGGCAACTCTTCCTGTCAGCTCGGTTATATAGACCACGCCTCCTGCCTCATCTAGTTGCTCGTTATCTCTTAATGCCTGAGTTACAACTATAAGGTCTATGGGCTTCTCATTTACACTTAAGTCCTGGATTGTTTTGAAAATAATCTGATTCCCTTTCTTATAAAAGCTTTCAGGTTTAAGTATATTGGCAATAGAGATATACGCGCCCTCTTCAAGCATTAGTGCGCCAAGTACGGCCTCCTCCACCTCGGGTGCTTGCGGAGGGATCTTTCCGTAGTGCTCATTAATAAAGTCAATAGATAGTTTTTTAGGCGTATTTTTACGTTTTCGTTGCTCTGTTGTTCGCATGAGATTATAATAAGATTTAAAATAAATTTATTCCCAAACCTATCAATTCAGGATATTTCTGCACAATTTGTTTTGTGTTTTTTGAACATTTCGTTTTTTCGGTTATATTCGCCTGATGCAGTACCTGTGGTAAAAAGCTTTTCTACTGTAACTGCCGCTGCAAAGTTGGCAAATACAGCAGCTTCTGATGGCTCAACTCCGGCAGCTAGGCATAACGCTAATGCACTTATGGTGGTATCTCCTGCTCCTACAGAATCCAGCTTTTTCATCAACTGTATGCCGGGAATTACAGCAACACCACCTCTATCAATAACCATTATTCCCCTGTCGCCACGGGTTACAAAAACAGGCTTGCTGTATTGTTTATACACCTGTCTGCCACACCTCTCCACCTCAGCCGTAGATATATAACCTTGCGGCTTAACATCAATCCCACACATCGCAGCTATTTCAAACTCATTGACCTTTCGATAAACATTCCTGAACCGGTCATTAAAATGCCTGGAGTCAAGTATGACAATCTTATCCCTAAACTCATCAAACAGCTTATTGGCCTCATCAATAAACTCAATGTTTGAAATACTTCCGCATACCTGCTGATTAAAAATAAGGACATCAAAGTTCTCCAACGCATAACGGATGTTTCTCAGAATTATACTATCACTCTCTTTTGAGCGAGTATTCTTTGTCCCAAAGTCAATGCGTGCCCCCTCCTCTTCCCCATAATACCTTTTCGTATAAGTATATGTATCAAAATCATTATCCTGTATAACAAGCATGCTGACATCGGCACCTAACGCCTCCATTTGTGTAGTCAACTCCCTACCATAAATATCATTTCCAACAACACCCATTACCTTAAGACAAGCCGGCTTTAGAGCAGCAACATTCGCCACAACATTCCCAGCACCTCCTGGTGAGTACCTGTGCATTGTAACAGCCTCTGCTTCTATTCCTGTCTCAACAGAAACTTCCGAGCCTTCACTACCCATCATCCAGTACGCATCAAGGCAAAAGTCACCGTACACTGCAATGTTTATGCTACTTATCTTTTTGAGTATCTCTAATATTCGCACCTCCTTCATATAGCTATGTCTAAAAGTTTTGCAAAAGCTTTGATACCTATGTTCAAGTCAACTCTATCAACTTCTGGTACAGTACAGGAATTGTACTTAGTTGGTTCCCCTCTATGTAAAGGCCAGAGCCTTTATACACCTGAGGAATGCGCGTAATAATACTTTTTTGATCCCGAAAATAATACTCAGCTACCCCTTCATTGGTTGCACCCAGATAATATGGTCTAATATCAAAATTGGCAGTTGTAATATTATTTGGTGCAAGACCTGTATTGCTGACCATAGAAGCTGCTTTTAAAAAAACTTCAGGCCCAGTTACTGCGCTACCAACATTTACAACAACTCCTCCGTTTGTAAGCTTTCCCACCTCATTAGTATATATAAGAAAGTCCCTTCCGGAACAGCCCCCTTTAGCACACCCATCAAAATACTGATGCTGATCGATAACATCAGTTCCAATACCAGCATGTACTGTAAAGGGGATACCCTTTTTATGACAAGTTGACTGAACACTTAGCTCTGGATAAGAGAAGCTTATGGGATCATTATTACTAAGAAACATGGCAACCTCATCTCTGAACTTCTTACTATTGATCATCTCCCCAATAGACTCTCCGTATCCCAATTTGTAGCGGTTGCCAATGGAGATAGCAGCATTGATAAAGTTGAATTCGTATGCCATACCAAACCTTCCCTTCTCAAGTGCATCTGGCACATCCTCACTCGTCTCTCCAAACAATGCCAACTCAAAATCGTGTATAGAGGTTGCTCCATTACCGGAAACAACAGTAAATACATCTCTCTCTATAAGCTCACAGACCAGCCTGCCCAGTCCATTTTTGATGAGATGCGCCCCGGTAAAAAAGAGAACCGGCATACCACGCTTACGACTTTTCACAATTATCTTTGCAAGCGTAGATATATTATACTCGACAGAAGGGTTAATATCAAACCTAGTATCCCTAACCTTTCCCGGATCTTTTATATCAGGTATCTTTACCTTATTGTTTCGCCCCGAAACAGGATAGGTCTTTACTTTGCCAGAATCAAAAAGGGTATGCCTGCCTTTATACTCCATCCCTCTAGCCCTTTACGCATTTACCCATAATACTGTCTATACGAGCAATGCTTTGAATCATTGACCTGACAGTGTGGTAGTTGATTTTCCACGAATGCCCCATATGTGTCCAGATTGGTTCACCTTTACGGGACAATAGCGGATACCACTCTCCAACCCCCTTGTTGATCATTTTACGAAATACAAAATCATGTATGTTTTTATATGCATCCCAATACTTTTCATTACCAAATAGCAGGTAACCATCCAGTGCCCCGATCATTACCTCTGCCTGCTGCCAGAACTCTTTCCCCATATCGTATACCCCGCCTGAATGAGGGCCTTCAACATAAACCCCTCCATACTCAGTATCAATACCGTTTTCAATCGTATGGTCAAGTATCTGTCTCAACAAATCTTTATATCTGCAAGCTTCCACACCCAATACATCTAATGCGTGAATAAGCAACCACGCAAACTCAGCATTGTGTCCATAACACGTATTATCCGTTGGATTATCCTTAGAGCCATCTTCTGTATAACGATCCCAACCCCATATAATATCAAACTTGATTTGAGGAGCAACCTCCCAATTTGCCCAAAACTGCGGTATTCCTGTTTTAAACTCCTGATGCATTATTCTTTTGAGGAGAATTTCGATATCCTCAAGTAATTTTCTGCGATGCACATCCTGCCTGGTGCACTCGTAAAGTGTGGTAAATGCCTCCATTAAATGCATATGCACATCAAGGGTTTTACGATCACCTCCATGGCTACCAGCCTCCTTTAATGTCCAGTTACGGGTAAACATTTCAAAATATCCCCCGTAGTAAGAGTCAACACAGTATTTTTGTAACAGATCAAACGTTTTTTGAGCGTACTCACTCCCTCTCTTATCTCCGGTAGCCAGCGTATACTCACTCAATGAATAGATTGCAAAGCTAAGGCCATAAAGTATCTTCTCTTCTATTTTCACATTTCCTTTCCTGTCAAGCATCCAGTAGAATCCGCCATACTCACTATCCCACATCCTGTCAATCATAAAATCCACTCCATGCTTTGCCATGCCTGCATAAGCTCCCTCTCCATAGCCCGCACGGTGAGCAGAGGAGACAGTATACAGACAGCGTGCCTGTGCTATTAATGATTTCTCATCCTCACCAGTGTCGTTGCCATACTCATCAAAATGTGTAATAAAACCCCCATTCCTGCTGTCTATCATACGGCTACTCCAGAATGGCAAGAGCTCTGCAGTCAGATGTGTTAACGCTTCATCCTTGTACTTTTGTAGTTCCTCTTTTTTCATAAAGTTTAGCTTTTTTCTGTTGGGTGAATTCAAAAATAACTTGCTATTATCAAAAATCATAATTAAACTCCCTAAAAATATAAGTTGTGGCACAAATATAATAGGGGCCCTCTGCAAAGCGAAAGATTTTAGATCAGGCTGAGGAAAAACTTGATGATAAATAGCAATTTACTGACGTAATTGAGTATTTTGGCGAAAATTTTAATAAAAAAGATGAGCCTTGCAAAGAAGAGGTACCGAGAATATTAATCTTGCTTTCCTGAACTCTTGTATGAGTGCAGCTCTGACGCATCTTCTCAGGTAACATTCTTAGATACTAACACAGCACACGAACAGGTGCTAATCCTGAGTAATAAAATGATGAACAAGCAGGTGTTTGGATTAAATAAACATACAGCAATATGAAAATAGCACTAATAATCATTGGAATATTGGCAGTTTTGATAACACTGCTTTATATCTATTACGGAGGACTTGTCAAAATAACAGTAACTGAAGTTGAATGTGGGGGAGAAATGCTTGTTTACGAAAATGTAACCGGCGACTACAGGCAAAGCGGGAAGGTCTCCGATAAAGTTTATAAAACACTACTCGAAAAACACAACGTCACTACCTATAAAGGCTTTGGAATATACTATGACAACCCAAAAGAAGTAGCAAAAGATAAACTGCGTTCAAAAGTTGGCTGCATCTTAGAATCGAGCAGCTTAGATAAACTTGCTAATATTCAATCTGACCTCAAAACAGAGGAGTATCCAAAGAAAAACTACATTACGACAGAATTTCCTTTCAAAGGGATGCCATCTATCATACTGGGGACTTTCAAAGTATATCCCGCATTGGATAAGTATAGTAAAAGTAATAGCTATTCAAGTGCCACACCAGTAATGGAAATATGGGATATGCCTAATAAAAAAACTGTATACCGAAAAGAAATTGTGAAAGAATAAGCAGGAGTACCCCGCGCACTTCGACACCTTTTTGCAAGTCAAAATATTTTGGCTCAGGGTGGGAAAAAGCTCGAGGAAAAACTGAAG